>JAQJVK010000007.1:44901827-45295261 GCA_035578135.1 Flexamia atlantica | reverse complement strand
TGTAATTTATGTACTGAATGTAAAAAAATATCAAATGTCCCTAGTAATATATTTATACCTATTCCATATTTACATATAAGGCAGTAAATATACAAAAAAATGGAAAAGGCCATAGATTTTGACTGTGGTCACAGGATCATAATATTTTAGCGGAATGATTGCAGTGCCTTGTCAAAATCTATCACCATTTCCATCTTTTTTATATATTTTAAGTAAGGTATGGAAATACAGTGCCAGTGTAAATACAGTGGACTCCCTCTTGTTCTGAATCGGGTGGTTCGGACAACTTCTCGGAAATAAGTCGTCGCCGGAAATTCGTCCATAGGACGAGTTTCTCATGGCAGAAATAGACATGAAACACACAGTAAACTACTATCGCCTCAAAACAAACATAGTAAATAGGAAAAATATCATTGTTTTTGACATGACATTATTTGTTTAATGAAGACATGCTATTTTAGTTTATTTTTGGAACTTTTAGTAGGCCTCTGGTTGGTCCGGACTTTTTTTAGTTCAGTCAAGGGTGTAGTCCTGAGGTGTCCGAACTAGAGAGAGTCTACTGTTGTATTTTTAAGTGTATTAGGACGTTTTTTATTTTGTATCCTTTTTCTTTTATTTAATAATAACAAAGTCATAGACTACAACAATGCTGCAGATAATAACTTAGACCCTTTACACATCAAAGGAGAAGCAATGACACATTAAGATTGACTGATGCTTCAAAATAGGACCTTATGCACTACAGTCGCAAAGGGGTGGTGTAGCATTAGCGTGGGGTAGAGCCGTGCCAAGCAGCTTCGTTTCTCCTGTGCAACCACTACACTCCTGAGAGTGATGGGTCTAAGGCCAGGTTCACACTGGGAACTATTTCAGTTGTCCATCATGACTATGGTTCTTGGAATGGGGAGCAGAAAGTTGAAACCGTGTGGGCTTAAACTGTATCGGTTCAGATTACGATCAAAAGATCTTGTGACTCGTCGTCCGGTTGGCCTCAGCCATTTGAAACAATATCTGTTAATTCAAATGCAAAGGTGGTATAGTGACCCTTCTTTTCGAATTACTTTTTCATGCTGAATTTCAAACTGCAGTCTGTTTTTAACTATAGTATTTCGTTTTTAAAGTATAAGCATTCAAAATTTCATATAGGCTCTAAATACAGCATGGAAAAATAACTCAAAATGATGGGTAACAATCAGGGGTGTACATTGAGTATCAAGTATAACTTTTTTTTTAGCTGAGTTTACACTATTTGTCTGTACTCTTTGAGTTTTCAAAATACTAGAAAGTTAAAGTAAACTAGCTACTCCCTCCTTTTGCCCTGAATTGGTAAAAGTAAGATCAAAATTGATAGCCATTTTTTATACACAGTTAACCCTATCTTTACCTGCTGCAGCAGAGTCCCTCTATTCCGAGCTTACAACCACAGAGCTGAGCTCTCTTCAGTTTAGCAGGAAATTCTGAATAAGCAATAAGTAGATAATGTATAAAATTATTGAATCCAGAGGATACCAAAGTGCAGTTACGCAACATAAAGATTAGGGGTAATGATCGCCATTTTCAGTCAGTACCTAGCTTAGCAATCACCATTTCCAACCGAAATACAAATTAGCGATTTTCATTGCTGGCCAATATCTAGCTTAGGGATTGCTATTTCCGACCGATATCTAGTTCGGCAATCACTGTTTCCAACTAAGATAAGGCTTTGCGATTGTCTTTTTTGACAAGATACCCAAGTGGAATTGTCATGAAAAAGCCAATTTAAAGCATAGTGATAATCTTTTGCGGCCAATAGATACTTGTTATAATTTCTAGCTGAGAAACAAAATGATCGTCACTTACGGTCGCAATTACGCATTGTGATTGCCAAAAGAACCCAATGTTTGCTTTGCGATTGTAGTTAACAAAATTAACTTTACAAAAAATGTGTACGGAACAGGCAGATTTTCGGAATCAAGGGGTTTTGAATTTCAAGACTCTACAGTACGAAGATACCTTTGTTGTTTTAGTTTAATATACGTGTTTTTACAGTTATTAATACCAATAAATTTACTAACTTTATTGCTTTCTAGAATTTGAGAATTTTACTGACTCATTCTGAATGGGACTGATTTATTTCTGAATCTTAGAAAATATATTACAAAAATCTGTTCTGTATCAAAATTGGACATCGTACATAACGAAAACTGCAGTTAAAAAGGCACTGTAGAAGGCACTAACCTCTCTAGTTGTATGCCAATCACACCCTAGCTAGGTTTCCCCGCATGCAACCGCGGATCACCGCATGCAACCGCGGATCACCGCGATCAACTTAGTCACACACGACTCCCTGTCAGATAGGAGTTGTAGAGTGAATGGACGGGTGTGATTCCAATTGATCTCAATACAGGGTGTTTCATACTACAGGAATAAGTTATATGGATCAAAATAAAGAGAAAATTAAGTATACAATTTATTCTAAAAACGCTTGGTTTACCAGGGATCCGCAATTTTGTATTTTTTATAAAATATTTTTATCTCCGAAGTTTTTAAATAGATTTTTTTGAAACTCAGTATGTATCTGTATCTAGTCAAGGTTAGTTTATGAAAAAATAATCTGCATGATTGAGTAGTAAATTTCAAAATGGCGGTCGTTTGGAATCTTTAAACTGAAATTACGAAAAAACGATAAGTTTTACAAAAAATACAAAGGATAAAAATTTCTAGTAAATTTTATTTCCAATCTAATGATTCAAAAATTATGAAAATCGGTTGATAAAAAACTGAGTTATAGTCGAATTTAGCTAATGAGGCAGCATATTTTGGATACAAATAGTCAATTGTTGCACTGGGCCATGTGCTGAAATCAACCAATTACGCAGCCTTGTTGGATAAATATGACCATACCTCAGTTGTTTCTTAACCGATTTTCATAATTTTGGTCATTAGATAGGAAATAAAATTTACTAAAAACTGTTGTTTTGTAAAACATACTGTTCCTTTTTTTGGTATTACAATTTAAAGAATTTAAACAGCCGCCATTTTGAAATTTATTATTTGATCATGCTGATTATTTTTTCATTAAGTAACCTTGACTAGATACAGGTACACACCAAGTTTCTAAAAAATCAATTGAAATAATTTGGAGATAAAAAAAAAATTTGTAAAAAATGCAAGATGGCAGATAACTGGTAAACAAAGTGTTTTTGGAAAAAAATGTACTCTGTAATTTGTCTTTATTTTGACCCGTATAACCTATTCCCGGAGTTTGGCACTTTACTTATGGGACACCCTGTATAAATCGAGCAGGCTGCATTCCACTCCATATTTCCGAGGACTGTCATCAGGACGCACGATTGGAAAAATCGCCAATGTGAACCTAGCCTAAGAATAAATAAAACTTAGGAATAACTATGAAAAATACAAATTTTATTCCTTCTTCAATGTACAGCTTTCTGTTTCTGATTTACAGTTTTATTTTTATTTTTAACATTTAATGTTATTACTAAAATTTTATAGAATACTGAAATGAGATAAAGGACTTAGTATTTAATAAAATGATACGAACTTGACAACATGTATCAAATAGGAATCAATCAATAACAACGTACAGTAGAACCTAACTTATGTGAAATTTAGGGGACAGCCAATGTATGTTTAACTATAGGAAGTTTGAAATATCGAGGATTTGAATTACAGATGTTATTGTGAATGAAATAGGAATTATGGAGGTCGGTCTGTTTACAAGCATGTTGAACGTTGCAAAGAAAGCTAACCAATGGATCCAGAGTACAGGATTTCACTAGTTCATGTTTCAACACTTTTTTGTGCTTAATTCGAAGTTCAGAGTCTTACTCCAAGTTCAAATGTCTTAGTTCAAACTGTAGAGGTTGATTTCAAATTTTAAGAGGCAACGTTTTTAATTACAGCGACAAAATTCAAATTCTAGAGGCTCCAATAGACAAATATTTAAATTTCCGTGGCAACATTATGCATTTAAAACATTTCAAATTATTGGTGCATTATTTTGCAAAAATTAGAGGCTTTTTAAGAGAACATACTTTACTAAAAACGAGGTACTCTAAACTAATTATAGAGGTTTTTGAATTATTGAGGTTCAAATCAGTGAGGCTCTACTGTATATGATCAGTTATACTGACTGTGCATGGCACCCATGAAATCATAAAATTTATACTGTACCAACAAACAATTAAAATATGCTAACCAATAAATCATGCTAAATAAATAAATCACATAAGAATGAAGATAAACCTTAAAATAAACAACGAGCACAAAGGGAAATAACATCCAGGCCTTGTGATGAAATCTCTGCATGAAAAGATGGTTGGTTTCCCTAGAAGCTTCGTATATTAACTTGATCTTCTGTAAAAGGAAAAAAATACCACATTTCAAATTGTATATTGAATTTCAATGCTTTTTACAATACACTGATTGAAACTTAGTTCAAAAAATACATCAATATATACGTTTGAGTTATTTGACTTTTATAACAGCATAAATCATACTTTAAAGTTTTATGAGACTGACATAGGAAAAGGTAAAGATAAATTTGAACATATCCAGGGTGAGAAATGAAATTTCTGCTTAATTTTCTATATAAAACAAGTAATTTCATTAAAACAGTTTAAAAGTAGAAAAGCTACAATATGTATTTTTTCAATTAAAAAGAAACATGAATGAACATGAGGTGATTCCTTTTCAAAGTAAAAGACCCATGTAAAATTAGGTTTACCATACTCTATGTTTAAAAAGAGGACACTCAAACTCCCTGAAGACAAAATCCCCATTAAGTGAACTTAACTTTCTTACTTTCTTCTTCCCCAAGAATGAAAGTAGTTGCAAAAGATAACATGTTATTCTGTTAATTAATCATTCAGAATAACTATGTCAAAATTATAAAATGTTGTTTTGAAAGCTTACATATCACAAGTTAAATTTTAAAAATACACCCATTGTTAAGAGTAATTTTAAATGAGACCATAATAGCAAAAGAATTGGAAATTGTAACAAAAATATTGGCCAGATCTTTTACATAATTTACGCAAATTAACTAATCTCAGACTAAACTGATTTTGATTTAAAATCTGAATTTAGCATTTTATTCTTAAATCAGACCAAAAACTGTGAGATAAAAAAGACAATGAATGTATTGAAAAAGACAAAAAATTGATTCCTCAAAAGGTTTCTCAATCACATTGTAGATCGAATCACTCATTTACCTGCTAGAGGAGAAAATGTATGTAGAAGTAGTTTATTAAAAGGAACTTAAAAGCCCCTCACATGCAAACCCTCCTAATATTTTTGAATTTTGTAAACCCCATTTCTAGTAAATACTTAAAATCTAAATCGAATGTCCGAGCATAGTTTAAAAATTCTTGTTTCAGAACTTTTGATGGACCATAAAACACGAGTAGTCTAGGCGGTAGTTGACACATATTTAGTATATGACCTTAATAGGTTTGTACATTTTTTCCAAACAAATTGAATTTCGAAAATTTTTAATCCCTTGAAATGAGTTTATAGGCCTTCCATCTAGTTTTGAAAACTGAAAATAATCACCATTTTTAATTTTCAACCCTATTTAAAAAATGAAACCTATTTTATCCTTTTGATAGTAACTACTTTAAAATCCTTTCTTAGTATGTATCTAAGAAAGGCTTACCTGCAATGTGTGCCATGTTTCATGGCCCAAAGCCTTACTGATAAACTGTATCAGTCAATCAATCAATCAGTCTAGTCCAGTCGCCAAATAAGAAATTAGGCATGAACCTTGAAGTAGGGTCCGACTCAAATTTTATGATTGATTTTAGTACAATTTGATGTTCTGGACATGAATATGGCGGATGCCAGACTGGCATCCTTGGGCAATTTCTAATATCGAAGGTCAAAATCAAAGGGCCGAAAATACAGAGACAGATAAAAAAAATTGTATTTACAGTATCCAAGCAAATATTCTCCAAGGTATTGATTTTAAGCCACCGCCGATAGTTGCTAGGTGGTAAACACTTAATTTTGATTGGGTATTGATTTCCGCCATCTTGGATCTGCCATATTGGATGCAAGAAAATTTTGTAAAATCTAGTCTGTAGTGATGTGTCACACTACATTCACATTAAAAAAAAATCTTTTATCCAATATGACGGATCCAAGATGGCGGCTGGAATCAAAATGAAGTGTTTACCATCCAGCAACTATCGGCGTTGGTTTAAAATCAATACCTTGGAGAATAATTGTTTGGATACAATAAATACAATTTTTTTCACTATCTGTTTCTGTATTTTCGGCCCTTTAAACTTTGACCTTTGATATTCAAAGTTGCCCAAGGATGCCGTTCTGGCATAAGCCATATTCTTGTTCCGTTCACCAAAAAGTACTAGAATCAATCATAAAATCTGAGTCGGACCCTACTTCAAGGTCAATGGCTCGGCGACCGGACTAGTCTGTATTTTCGGCTATAGACGACACAATCTATGTACAGTCTCAAACAATATTTAAAAGTGCTAGTTAAAAGTACATCAACTACACAATAGACAAAGCTCTTTATTTACATATTGTCAAGAAATGAAATGGTGTCAAAGTTTTGCAGTGGCATCACAGTAAACAAATAATTTTCATATTTCAGCAATTATTTGCTTGAAAATCAACAACAAAAAACTAAGTTCCATTTATAGTTAGGGAGGATATTAAAACAAAACATACAAAAATATTAAGAAAAAACCGAAACCCAGCTTATGTTAAATAAAAACAAATACATATTTAATCCTACAGGATTCTGACAAGTATCCAATATATTTTAATTAATGATACTAAAATATTTTTAGTTAGTGACAGTCAACCACAGAGAACATAACAGTGTACACAACTTGTCTGTGTACCTAGAGTGTGGTGTGTGTGTGTGTGAGGATGGGGCATGCAAAAATATTTTTTTATTTTTTTTGTATCACACTATTAAATAAATTAAATTATTAGGCTTACAAAGAATAAAACACTAAAACATACAGCTGGCTCCTTGAAAGCAGTACAGCTTTTATAGAATCACACTAGTCCTTGGTGGTAATCTTGTGCTTAAGTTACAAAAATAAATTTTCTTTTCCAACAGTGAAAGCCTGTAGGTTTTTAAGACTATAGGTTTTGAGTGTAAGAGCTCTTGAGAAATAGGTAAATAATTCAAAGAGAGAATTTTGTCTAATGAGATTGCTGTTTTCAGTAATTAGGACCTGAATGAATCAACTCTGGGAAAATAGAAAACTGAAGATAGAATTTGGCGATAAGAACTTGTAATTTTTAATAGATCGATTAACAACTTACCAAATACAGATTAAGACCAGGGTGTAAATGCTTTGTGAACCATGAGGCCCCATGCAAAGCAACCTTTGGGTTAACACTTTTGTATTCATTGGTAAAAAGTATTTTTCAATTACAAAATTAACGTAGGTAAATAAATTAGGGCCTCTATCCAACATAAATGTTGGATTTTTGGGCAATTTTCAAAAATAATTTTGGGATATTAGCACTTTGGATGTTAATCTTGATTTTATATTTGACACCTAAGCAGCTAGTTGGTGAAATAGGAGTTTTTGGTAAGTTCCTGTTTATTTAGCTGTTTTTCACGTCAAGGAATAGAAAATAATTCCTCCTTTTGATTTTTAGTTGCTTTTAAACTAACTCGATATTTCACCACTGATGGTCTTTTCCAAAATAGTATTGTATCTTCAGTATCTTGGGCGGTGATGAGCAAATTAAGGAATGATACAGTAGATGCCCTCTAGTTCGGCTTCGGTTGAATCGGCCCCAGGATGGTCAAGCTGGTCCTAGGAGGGTGAGTCATTCATATCGCTACGTCGCACCGTGGGGGAATGACCTTTGACAGGATTTTTCCCGAATGTTTAGATTCCGGCTGTAGAAGTAAACTATTTATGTCAGTTTAGTTTATGGGCAAGCTTGTAATTGATCAGACACACTTGACCTCAACAAACAAACGATTTTGTTATCCTTTAAAACAAAGGACTGTACAGTGAGATTTGATGTAATCTGGAATTTTATGTGTGTTTTTTTGCTGTTTAGTATTAGGGCTGTTTTTGGGAGTGAACATTGCGAGTAAGTGTAAGTTGTACGAGTACGAATTTACTTTGAAGAAATGTTTTCTAAAATGGATGTAAAGCATAAACACACGTTGTGACAACAGAACAAAAACTTAGTATCCTAAATTACTAGCAAAACAAAATAACAGATTTATTTGAATTTTTGTAGGTTATGACTCAAGTGAGACGTGTAATTTAATTTGCTCAAATGAATTTCTAGTGTGTTTTCCGTACGTAATGAGTTTTCCTGTTCAGTTTATATCCTCATAACGGTATCGGTATTAAATTGAATGCTTAGTATGAGTTAAAAAGCGTACCTATCTACGAGTGACACAATGTGACAGTTCAACATGGAGACGTCAAAACTGGCAATTAAACAATGTAAACATGTTTTATTGATTTTTAGGTATGATAGTGAATTTAATAAGGTTATTTTACATTTTGATGGTACATCCGGAGAGTTGGGTCACTGTGAGGTCCAGTCGATGGTCTAGTCCCGAGGTGGCTGAACTAGAGGGCGTCTGGGGTAATGCAAAACCTGATATTGTAGTTCTTTGCCATGCCCATTCAAAATGTATTTATTTAAATTAAAACAACCTCTGGACATTTTCTTTTACATATTTATGACTCAGCCAATTTGTGGCACAAATGTGCTTGGTTACCTGATCCAAATTTAGCAAATTACATGCTTCGTAATACATATAAAACTATCCAATACTAACAAGCGATATAAAAATAGGATATATTTTCTAGTATCCTTTCACCACATATTTCAAAAAACTTAAAAAAGAATTCCTATATTTTTGTTAATTTAGTCATAATCAATACTTTTTTAATTTGATTGATATAACTTTGAGTGTCATTAGAACACTAATCAGATATCCTAATCAAACATGATCAAAGCAAAAGGCTACAGTGAAAAAAGTGAGAAAAAAGGTGTTAGAGTGAAAAAGTGTAGGAAGGGGGTCAAAGCAGTCTGTGAGACTGTGAATAATTTTAAAACTTTTAATACTCATTCACCTATAGAAAATGGGTTCTTGAATATTGCCTGGATAAAATAAAAAAACTGATATTAAAAACATATAAAACTTGAAGATTTCCTCTGATAGTTAAAAAAATTAATTGTCATATTCCATACAACCGATTATCCGAGCCCTGGTTATCCGAGACTCCGGGTTATCTGAGGTCGTTCTAAGATAAATTACTTTTTTTATTTTCGGCTGGAACATAATAATAGCGAGATAAACATGTATTTTGTTTAAAGTAAATATAAAATTAACAGACATTTGATAATTTATTCATTTATTCAAGTTAATAGTTTTGAATAAACATTCAAAGTATTATTATATGATACAAACACTCCAAAATAATCAAGATTTTTGAGTTTTGAATCAAAAACAAAAGGAGACGAACTGACATAGTCACCTGCTGAATGTTAACCTTCGAATGGGAGCATGCGGAGTTTTCCTCCACACGTGTTTTTTTGTTATTAAAATAAACAGTCATAATGGGTTTCGGCGGTCGTGTCCGGCTCCATATCTCACACGCCTAGTTCCAGAAATCCCCTAAAGCTATTTATATCCCCCCCCCCGCTTGGTACCTTGTTATTTGCAATTCAGTGATGCTGTGTCAGTTTGCGGAGCGCCCTCTTCCGTAACTCAGACAGTGATATCTATTCTATACTAGAAAATTACTTACTATGTTCAATTGAAATATTACACCTATTAAGTTGAACAATGAATTGCATTAACAATGAGATTTGACTCCTAGTAAAATTTTTCAACATTTAAATACAATATTTCACTATAAAGCAAGTAAACTGGATTAAATTTGTGCGATTTAGTGTTTCGGAGTAAAACTCCGCTTGCGCCCGCTGCCATTTTACTGGTGAAGCGCACGCTCAAGGGTTAAGCGGGAGTTCACTATCTACGAATAATTGCGAATTTGACGTGCGCACCAAATATTTTCTGCATGAGGCTTTATGAGAGTGACTTGGAAACGAGTCATGCCAATTGCACCAATGCACCACCAAGTTCATATTGGCCTAAATTCAAAAAGACTGAAATCCTTTTTTAACCAGCCTACACTTAATAGTTTGATAAACCAAATATTTTACTTTATAGCATTACACTTTCTATTGTTGTCTTGTAACACTTTAACCTCAAAATATGATCATATTACGTATTATTCCAGATTCTTGGTATCCGAGGTAGCCTCAGTCCCGACGACCTCGGATAATCGGAAGTGTACTGTACTTACTTTTAGAACAAACAAAAATCAGCCATTTAGAATAATTAGATAAAAGATCTTTGTAGTAGAGCTTGCCAATACCTCAGGAAAGTAATCTGGTATTTGGCCATATAAAGGCCCATTTTGGGGTAGATTTATGTGGGACTGGCCCATTTTTAGGAAGCTCTGAATGAACTTGATCTGATAGCCCATTACTCATGCATGTATTTTGTGAATGGTTCGGTGAGTGTGTGTCGTTAGATGTCTTAAACTGCATCTTATCAAACCTCGGCAATCTGCTGTATAGTGGAGTCCTGGCAATCCGAAAAATTGGGCCTGGCCCCTTTTCTGATTAGCGGATATTTTGGATTAGGCGGAGTTATAACTAAAATAAAAATAGTTACTAGGCCTTAATACAGTGTTTAATTTTTTTCTGCTGTTTACCCGTAATCGGCAAATGAGAGCAATTAAATTTTATGGCTGTTTTTTTATTTTGCAAAGATAATCACAGAGCTGCTTTGTTTTTCTGCTACTGATAGAGAGGCGCTATTGTCTTATGCAAACCTATACTTCCGCTGCTGCCGCGCCTAATACTCATGATTGGTGAATTCACTTGATAAAATTAACAGCTTTGTCTATTTTATAAAGTTATTCCTTTGATCGGTAAATACATATAGACAAATTTCTCAGTCGTTCATTTTGTTTGCTAAGTTATTACTACCGTTATCATTTCATTTTTTCTGCGCTTGAACATGTGCGATGGTCATTCGCAAAATTACTCTCACTGTTTACGCTCAATCAAATTCAAGGCAATCAACATAGTTCGATTTTACCCATTTTTTAAACCCACGATTGGGGAAAATTTCCTGTCCCGAAACCATTTCAGACTAAGCAAAATTCAGGATTACCAAGTTTTGGATTATCGGGACTCCACTGCATTTTAAACTTTCTCATACAATAAGCCAGGCATTATTCAAAAACTCGTGTTAAAATACTTACGATAAAGTCTCAAAAGATTGAAAAATCTGGAAACTTAATTTACAGTGTGAGTTAGTGATTTTTGTGAGATATCGGTAGAGTGGAAGATTGAAATGCAACAATAGGCCAGTCGTTACGAGCAAGCGAGCGAACAATGAGGCGGAAACAAACCAGATTGTCGGAGCAGTTACAGGTTAACGAACCACGTGCTGTGACCTAGCTCCACAGGTTTCCGACTAAATACAGCCCCCAACACATCTCTGATCAGCCTGTATCACAAATACGGCTGACAAATCTATTATTTACTGTCCTAACGGTTTAAAGTGGACAACTTTGTCAAAATGTTCTTTAAGTCGATAAAAGTAGAAAAGATAAACCAACTAAAAACTTGCATGAATAAAAACTGATATATTTATAGATATGTTGGATTAAAAATTTTGTTTAAAATAAGTTTGATTGTGGATACATTTTTTGAAGGTAAGAAGTATCTTTTGATTGAAAATTCATTTATACTTACACTGTATGCAGGGCCCTAACTATAACTTTGGGGGCCCCAGGGCAAATCTTGTCGGATGCCCCCCTAAATTATAACATGAGTGTCTACATAGTGTAACAAATGAATTTCTTTGCGCCACACTTAAATATTATATGGCTAGGTTCAGTTTTCAAAGGAAAAATTAAATTAACTGATTTTATTTTCAACTCATCCAATCATTAAAAATCATACAACTTGAAACTATTACTTTATGAACATGTTGATACGAAAATAACCACATTATTCCGGAGTTTTGGAAGCTGTTTCGCACATGTTTACACCTCAATTGGGGCCCCCTGACGTGGCTGCCCCTGTGATCGTCACGGCCCAGACTGTGTTGGAATAGTGACAGTAGAAACACCACTAATACTCAGAACAATTAATATCAACAAGCATAAGAAGAGTGAGAAAAAATATTTAAACTACTAAATGTAGGAACAGTAGTGCAGTGGTTTTATAAAAAAAGAACCAAATCAAATTGGAAAGTAGAAATAATTACTAACACTTTTAAAAACAATTCAATATGGTTACAAATTTAAGTTTACGGTTTCCAAACTGCCACAAAGAAATCAAGGCTCTTCTCCATTTATCTAGTCCCTGGACCTAAAATGTTATCTTTTGATTATTGACTCTTTATTTTTTTAAGCAAGAGAGGTTTTCAAACCATCCACCAAAAATCGTTATATTTTGACTATTGATTTTACTCATACTGATTTATTTTTTTTTACCAAACATACTAAGTATTTTACATCATGTTGGGTCGAAAATTTTCTCTACATAGTCAGGTTATATTATCTCTCTGAAACAAATATTTCTATGCAGTATATCGTGTCCTAAATTAAATTTTAATAGTTCTTTAATAAGAATGTAATTTTAGTTGAGACAACTACAGAAGATATTGTTACCAGTCATTGTATAAGAATTTTAATAAGTGTGATAACGTCATACTTATTATGAATATAACATGTACATTCAAAAATGTGAAATGGTATTTAAAATATCCTGGTGCCACTATTAATTGAAATTGGTTTGGTATAATTTTCAAACTCTATCTCAATATTACCCAAATAAAATTTATATTGGTCAAAGTCAAGTATGGAGAGTGAGAAAATAAATCCATTTGCTCTAACTTTGGAAACCATGGATATAATACGTACGATGTATTTTATTACTGTATAGAAAGGAGATGTTTTTCTAGAGAACATGTTTCCCATTCGACAGATTTTTTTTGGGAAGTCTTAAAGTCTAAAAATATGATAAGATTGAAAGTTTAAAAATAAAAGAGTAGGATGTGGAGATGACATTAACAAATACATTTTATAAGTAATACTGTTTAATAACGAGTGCAAAGTAAAATGGTGAAATTAAAGGTTGCCATAGCAGCTGTAAAGCCGAGAACTGGAAAAATTACAAAAAATCCTTGAGGACTAAACAACCAGCCACGTAGCACATCAAGCACTAAAGCACAATCAGTCCACAATCTTGCTTTGAAAACTGTGAAGAATGCCGATAAAACACTCACCAGGCCAAAATGCTCAAATCACTTCCCTGGCTCAAGATGCAACTCCTATCAAGTGAAACAATCTCTAAACTTCAATTTTGAATCAAAAAGGTAACAATATTTGGTTGTAAAATTGTATTTTTAAATCTGTATGAAACTAAAGAATAAAATCCAACAAGACTAAAGGTTAGGGGATGAATTTTAACACTGACTTATGAGCTAAGTGACTCCTCCAACCAAAGTAACCCTGGCTCAATATGTTAATGATTAAAGGGAATATAAACAGATTGTATGGATTAAAACTGTTTTAAATCTTTTTAACTGATGTGGTTTGTAATAAGTCCATCAATCAATCAAGAAGATTGTGGAAATAGCGCACAGGTTTCACCACAATTAGTTTTTACTGTAGTTTCTTACAAATATTTTTACAAATAGTTTTAAAATAAAAATAAAATAACGTAATGGTACAAAAGATTTTGTCATGAGACGATGACGTTTATTTACTTCTGTACAATAAAAAGGGATGGCCTCTACAGCTGATCCATCCAACCTTAATTTAATTTAGTTTGTTTGTACCATATTTTAAATGTCATTAAATGTTTTTGTATTCGTTTTAAAGTATGACGCATTCACCAAATGAATAAGGAACTCAAGTTTTTGTGATGGTCTGAAGATGGTATAATTTATGCCGAAACGCGTAATCTAATCACAGATTACATAGAATCACTGGGATGACACGCAGGTATTTAACCTTTTATATTCGTCATAAGTGATTTGGAAAAACAACACCAAATATGAACTTAATTTACTGTTTGAAAAAACTTCAACATAAAAACTGATTGCAGCAGAATTAAGTTTGGTTATAGGCTAAAATCCTCCTTTTGGTATTGTTTGAGTTGTTTAAATTACTATTTACAACTAAATACATTGGTCTAACTACATTCTAGCTCAGCTGACATAGTTACTATATCGGCAACAAATATTCTATTATTTTCAATATTTGCTACTTAAAAAATCAAAGGTAAGTTTTTGTAAAAAATTGGACTTACAATATTCAAAATAAATAAATAAATAAAACTTCTAAGAATTTTGAAAAAAATAACTAAAACCTTAAAATAACAAGTCAAGTATTTACTTTGTATATGATGAAAAGCTACCGATCCGGGTAATTATCACTAAGACTTAATTTTCACACTCTACAAAGAGAAACAAAAAATATGATTCTTCCGTTTAGTATTTGTTTTTTAAGTCGGTTTATTTAATCATTCTTATGTCTTAAAACAATTTAGGTATCAAAACAATACTATAGGTTCGATCTGTACCAAAGGGACCAAAAGGAACATGAGAAGGAATGACTGGAAACTACCGAGAGGTACTTGGCGACAAACTGAGCCACAAGACAGAGGGGCATTGGTAGAGAGTATAGAAAACTCCACAGAGGCCTCATTCAACTCTTACAATGAAACCTGCCCTAAATTGTGAAAAACATGGAGAGGAAAGCCTCCTGGTGGAACAGTGGGTTGAAAGGCTTGAGAAGGAGGGTTCACAGACTGTACAACAAAGCTATGAAGTGTACAGGAAACTGTAACCACTACTCACTGAGGGGACTCACCGACTACAATAGGGGGATCAGAGGAGCCGAGAAAGATATCAGTGTTGAATTATTTGCAGTTTTCCATGCATTCCTAGTGTTTCAACTACTCTACATTTCAGGATGAAAGGAAACTCCTCCTGTTATCTGCATTTGAGTATGAATAGCGTGCGCGATAACAGGCACGCGTGCGCACACGCTGTTCCGTTACTGGCTTGGAGGTGTGTTGTTGGTTAAAGTATATGTATTTTGTTTTTAATTTGTATATGGTGGTTATCATGTGATTTCTTGTTTTTTTTTCATGACCTATCTGAAATTGAATGTAAATGTGTATGAATGAGATTTTGTGTTTTTAAATGTATGGATCAATGTTAGTTGTGTTTTTTAAAAAATCTGAAAACCACTATAAAAAATTGTAGGTTAAATTAGTAATATGTGGGATTAATGTACTTTTAAGTAGGGTCACTTGATGACAGAATGAGTTTCCTTACCTCCCAAAACATAGTGTAGTTTAAGCACTAGAAGCGATTGGAAAAGTCCAAATAATTAAACAGTGATATCAAACACTATGCTATCATGAATTTTAAAATACAGTCAAGAAAGAGTTGTGGAGAAAATTCTGTCAGAACATTGACAGTATTTCTGACGGTGCAAAACTCCACAGAGTCCTGGCTTGAGGTCAAGCCAGTCCTTTCGGCAGCCTGGTCAAAGAAGACGGTACACATACTGACGGCTCAGATGAGACGCTGGAGAGCCTCTTCCCAAACGCAAAACACAGTCCAAGACAAAGTGGAGAGGGAGACTAGGTACCTGCCAGGGTTGTTATCACCTTTATAAAATGGATAAAATGGGCCCTCCGGGCATTTCAACCAATTAAAGCTCTTTGTACCGATAGCATCTCTCGTGCTTTCCTACAGGAGGCTGGGGACCGGATGATACTCCACTTGGTGAGTCTCTTCAGGACTAAGCCAGTGGTGTAATACCGATAGCATGGAGAACCTCAAGGTTTCTTACCAAAGCCTGGGAGGAATACATATGCTGAGGTTGAGCGAGGAAAATCGAAATAGCTAGGAACGAACAGAAATAACAGACAGTTAAAGAGGCTATTTCAAGCACCATACGGTGTGTTAGCAGTGGATGCCCTTAAACTAAATAGAAAAATTTTGCAGAAAGTGGTAGGCTTCGTCAGCGGCCGGTAGGAATTCTGTGGGCACCTGTATAAAATTGCGATTCCTGTTGAGCCTATTGAGTAGGAAGTGCGGTGGGGAGGAGGAAATAGCCTCCCACATATTATTTGAGTGTCCAGCCCTACAAAGTCTGCGTGCAAGATTCCTAGGCCAACCAATGAGTGACCTAAGGCAAGAGTAGGTAACCATCGTCAAGAGAATCTCATGGTTCGTTAAGGACCTGGGATTTGACAGAGAATGAAGACCTGTGTCTGAAGTTTACAATAAGCTGATTCAGCTGCGATTCAATCCCCATGGTTAACAAAAAACCTGACCCTCTTTGAAAAAAAGAACTCCTGCCTTCTGTCTGGAAGATTAAGGAAAATGTGATTTGTCTTAGAATATTGAAATCTTTTGAAGATCGCCCTGTCAAAAAAAATCAATTTGACTGTCAGATAATCAACCAAGCTTGCTCTGACAGATTTTGTCAATAAGTGCACCAATGGATGCTGCAGTTAGCAGCTTTATCGACCTCTCCCAGGCATTTGATTATATGAATCATACAATTTAAAAAAAAGAACTTTTAGGAGTTAAGGAAAATGCATTGGGCTGGTTGGTGTCTTATCCTACCATTAAAAAACAACAAACAACAATTAACACCACTTAAAAAAAACAATTTTACTCTCCAGTAACTGATAATGTCTGAGGAGTATCGCAAGATTCTATTTTAGGTCCGATTCTCTTTCTTGTCTATATTACTGACATAACCAATTCTAGTGCAGTACCCCCCTAGTCTTTAATCACAGATGACACTTCTTTAATCACCAGAAACAAAAACATTTCAGTTCTCAAAAGAGAGATGTTCAGCCAGCTCAAAGTTCTAGTTCAGCATTTTTCTAATATAAACTTGTAAACAGACTCAAAGAAAAAAATCATGTTCATAGATAATACTAAAAAAAAAGAAAAATCTGGATAGAACTGGCATTTCCCCTCCTTCAGTGTGTTTGGATGATGGAGTTCTCGAAGAATCTAGCTTCTTTGACTACGTCGGAATATGATTGGACAATAGTCTCTCGTGGACTGACCACGTAGACAAATTAGCCTCAACAGTTGCCTCCAATATTTTTGTCTTAAGAAATCTGGCTGTTTTAAATAGAACGTCTTTGTTTAGCTTAGTTTACTTTTGTGTTATTGAAAGTTATCTTAGGTATTCAATAGTGCTTTGTGGCCTTCAAATTGAATTTGAATCGTATTTTTGTTTTGCATAAAATAGGCAATGAGGAGTATGCTATGAGGAGTATGCTTAAACTTAGGGATTTATGCGGGCAAAAGTTTGTACGTTTGAACTGATTACATATGTTAAAATCCATAATCTGATAAAGCCTCATCAACACCACTTTTCAACTAGAAACCATAGATTGAATCCTTCAGAGCAGCACAATTTAAGATTGTTTGAAAATAAATCAAGCTATGCGGGCCTTAAATATTTTTTACAACTTCTCATCTTCAAGATATTTAACGTCAAACACACTGTTTCACAATTTCCTTCTCATCTTCAAGATACTAAACATCAAACACATTAATTCACAATTTCCTTCTCATCTTCAAGATATTAAATGTCAAACACATTATTTGACAACTTCCTTTTCATCTTCAAGATATTAAACCTCAAACATATAAATAAGTTCAAGAAATAACTGAAACTTCACGTTATAGAAAAATGTTATTACAGTTTGCCAGATTTCTAACCACTGTTATTTCCTTCAATACTACACCAACCTAATAACACATCCTTGGCACTAGCCTAACTAACCTGATTGGACAAGGCCTATGCTGCAAGTATTTTGAGATTGATGACGAGTTTCATGCCTACAGATGTCTAGATGGAGAGAACAGCTAAAAAGTAAGGCCAACATCTCAGTTCAATAAAGTATTACTTCTAGACTTATTTATTACTATTTAAGAACTGGTAGTTCAGCACTTGACAAAATATTGAAGGTATAGTTCAAAGGACCATAAAGCCTAACATGAAAACTGATTAATACACAGTATATACAGGGTGGTGTTGACCTAGCATTAAACATTTTTTTTGTGATTAATAAACAAAAATGTGACTCCAATACACAATTTAAAAAATTCTATTCCACACAACAACTTTGAGAAAAATTATTTAGTCTTTTTTAAAAAAAAAAAACATTTACTTGAGAAAATTTAATTTTCTTTCCTGATTTGATACATACCTCGAGCTTTGACACCACCACCGTATTCTAAATTAAATTTAAACTAAGAATAAGTAGGCTTTCTTGAACCTGGAGCTTCAAAACCACTATTTAAATTAATCATAACTTTAAAGTTATCATTCTCTTACAAAAGATAAAAAACAAGCTCAAAAACACTTTTCATTTAAAAATTACTAGAGAGTAGCAAATGCTGTAAAAACGGCTCCAGAACCGAAGCTTTCAAAAGATATAAGATTAATTAGAGAAGGACAGCAGGCTTACCTTGAATATTCATGGTGAAAGTACACAGAAGATCACAAAAATTGGAATATTTCGTTGCCACTGGCAAGATTCTCAACCAGGAAGTTTTACTCATGAAGTTGTATGGTGCCAGTGGCAACGAAATATTCCAATTTTTGTGAATCTTCTGTGTACTTTCACCATGAATATTCAAGGTAAGCCTGCTGACCTTCTCTAAATAATCCTTATCAGACCTTGTGTCCTTTACCAATGATCTTTCAAAAAAGATATGATAGAACTGTTTATTACTTTACTTTTAACAACAATTATGCCAGTTTGAAGTGCACAAAAGAAGGTTTGACCAAAACGATTCAAAACAGAAAAACAGCTTTTTGACACAAAAAATAACAATGTTGAACTCTGGGGTGAATAATTCAATGAGATGTTATTTAGCAAGTGCGTTAGAGGAAAAAATCGGGGCACCCCTTAACTCCATTTGGAAGGGGGGGGGTGGTAAATGCTTCAAATTTGAGATTTTTTGATCCAAAAAGTGTCAGATGAGCACAACATATAATTTAAACAGTTAATATTTAAGAAAATAAAAACACAAACATTTTAAGCCCTCTCCCAGAGTTATAGCACAACAAATTATCGATCTATAAAAAAGTGATTTACTTAACACATTGCATTGCCTTAATTTGCATTGTAGGGGCCACAATTATCATTTGATTTCCTTGTGGTTTGGTAGTGATATTATTTTCTATAATTTGATTGGCAAGTTAGTTGGCGGAGATGGATCGGGGGACGCTCCTATCATCATTTTTCGGGACATCAAGTCCAAAATAAGGATTTTTCCGCCTAAAGTGAGCAATTTAAGCCCCATGAAGTTGATAATCCCTCCCTCACGTCAGAATGCTGGGTGCATACTCGTTTAGTAAAATCTTATCGAACAAAGATAAATGGTGATATCCTAGGTGTCAAAAAGTTGTTTTCAATTTTGTTTGCTTTTCATTAAACAGTGTTTTATGTACTTTAAACCGGCATAACTGTTATTAAAAGGTAACCAATACAATTTTGTATTATATGTTAATAAAGCTTGGGTTTTGGAGCAGTTTTCACAGAATTCCCTTAACATTTTTCTAAACGAAAAGTCTTAAAGCTTGTTTTTCTAAAACTTTTAAGAAAATTATAACTTTTAAGTTCTAATCAATTTAAATAGCAATTTTGAAGCTCCAGGTTCATGGAAATCTACTTCTTCTCAATTGGAATTTAATGTAGAATACGATGGTGGTATCAAAGTTTAAGGAATGTATCAAGTTAGCTTAGAAAATTAAATTTTCTCAAGTGAATGTGCAATTAAAAAAAAGACAAAATAATTTTTCTCAAGGTGGGTCTGTGGAATAGTATTTTTAAAATTGTGGGGTTGAGTCACACTTGTGTTGTTTTTTCACAAAAAAAATTTAACGCTAGATCAAGACCACCCTGTATATTAACCAAAACACACAAAACCTTATTGTAAATATGTCCACCCCGCATGATACCTCCCCCAGGGAAAGGATGAGGAAAATTAGCTGCTGTAAGTTCTTTCAACTTACCCTAGCTTGCTGATGTATTTTTCTTTCAGTTCTTCTCGCACTTTCGGCATATATTTCAGTGCTTCTGACTGGTTGTTATGTTTTAAACATACATCCACAAATGGCTAAAACACAAAGACATCTTATTTAAGTGGATTGTTTTGGAATATAATTGTTTAGGTCCACATACAATATTTGTACGAAATGAAAACAGGTTACTATTAATAACAATAATGTCTACGTTATTCTTGTTTAAAATATTTCTTTATTTTGAGAGTTTGTACAGTTGACATGTTGACTACCACGCCTATTTTTAGTTTGATTAACGTAGTGCAACATACATTTGTTGTTGAAATTTAATTTGTTTGATGTTTTTTATACTCTTTGATGTTAGTTATGATGACTTTTAGCAAAATATATATAATTAAAAATAATAGTAAAAAAATTGGTGAGTGATTGGGCGACGTTACAAGTTTCCAGTGAATATTGTTGAATATTGTGACCAATAACAATAGGTCAGTCTCCCGATAGGAAAAAAATCAGAACTTGTGAAAACAATGCTATATACCAATAACTGCTTTGTTACTACTTTTTAGGCACATGGCAAATAAAATAAATTCCCGAAGAATGATTTATTAGGATTATTGATCGATATTAAATTATTTATATTAATAAATTCGTATTTGTATAAATCAAACACAATCATAGACTGTATTAAAATCAAACAAAACTAAAAAGCAGTGTTAATGTAGCTGTTTTAGTTATAATTTTCTCTCACCTCATAACCAATTGGAGACTTTTTACTCTTGGAAAAACTTTCTAATTCAGTCCATTTCTTCTGCTCAGCTAAACTCTCAATTCTGAGCCACCAATACCTGCAAAAAACAATGATACATTCATTTATATTTTAAATAAGTCTTATATATTTATAATACTGTACACACCCGATTATCCAAGGTTGTCGGGACCAAGACTACCTTGGACACAGAGAATCTCGGATAATACAGAGGTTCCTTGTATTCTGAGGTAAAAAGAGTTGTACTAGGGCACGATAGCGAGTATAATGATTGTAGAATATTTTGTTTTGTCATTATATGGAGTATGTTGGCCAAAAAAAAATTCATGGTCAAAAAACTATTTAAATTTACTACTATTATTTAAAAATAACAATCAGTTACAAAATACACTTTGTCAAGAAAAATTTTCATTTGTCATGCAACGTCTGTTTACATTCGTATGAGCATTTTTTTATGGTGGGAGTTTATTACCGTCAACAAGGGTGAATCTAGGCCAATACAAACATGGTGACCAAAATTAGAACGATTCGTCATTGTTCGTCGATAGTGAACTCCCGCCTTACATCCTGCAGACAATTCGATCGGTTTGTCTACTTGTAATTTTGATTTGAAACACAAATCTAGGTTATTGTGGAGTATTTGTATCATAAATTAATACTTTGAATGTTAATTTAAATTGTTAACTTGAATAAATGAATGATAAATTACTGATATTTTATATTTAATTTTAACAAAAAACATGTTAATCACTTTATTAATATGTTCTGATCGAAAATAAAAATTACTTATTTGGCTTAGAATGGTCTTGGATAACCAGGGCTCGGATAATTGGGAGCAGGGGTTAATTTCAGCCGGAGCACACCGGAGCGCAGTTCTGGTAATTTTTAGGACACCGGAGCACACCGGAGCGTACCTCCGGTACTTCTCAACTCACCCGTGTGGCTCCGGACCTTTTTTCTGACCATGTAATTTATTAATTCTGTTTATAAAACAATTTTTGTAAAAGTGTACCACTTTTTCCAATTTGGGAATCAGGAATCAGGTATACCTCAGTCAACTTTACAAATCTATTTCCCTTTACATAGTTGCTCACACACGGTTATATACGGTAGTTTTTAACCTCTATTCCAAATACTGTTCACTTAACAAACTCGAGATCAGCTTTATCGAGTGATGGTGGGAGTTCACTCTCCGCCTAAACATTACACAGTTATAATAAACGTTTAAGAAGTACTAAAAACTCACTATGATGACCAATTATCATGACCTAATTGCAAGCCACCTTACCGTACACTACAGTATTATTTTTCAATCATTTTTACTTTTGCTAGTTCTCTCTATATACTCTTTAAGGGGAGCAAGCTGTGAGCTAGGCCGCAATGCTTATTATATGGAAAACAAGCTACTACATTGGTATCAAAATATTTAAGGTATTGTTCTGAAATTTTACTTGGTGCCCAAATACATGTGAGTAAATAAAACCATGCATAATGATTATGACTAATGGATAAAAATATAATAATAATTTTAACTTTTTATTTTATATATTTTTATCTTATTACATTAAATAACATTTTTTACATAATTAAAATTAAAATTGCAGATAGTATTACCTAGTTGCATCACTTTACTCACCAAACAACCAGGAATAACTGGTGAAAATTTCAAGGCACTAGTTCTAATGGTTTTCATGAAAACCGTATCCAAACACTAAAAAAACTAAACTTTCAGGCAATTTAATCCCGACAAAATACTTATGGCGCTAAGTGTGTGCAAACATTATTTATTAATAATATGCCACTAATGTACATACTATTATATAATTTCTTATACAGAATAAGAAGGTCAATAAGTTTAGGTCATTAAAAAAAAGATTTTTTAACCCGTCTATTTTTTAATCCCGGGATCCCACATGATTTTAAGGCATATCCAATCTCGGAATCCTCAGGCTCAATTCCAAGATTTTCGGGATTACCAAATTTACAAGTAAAATCAAAGATGATTAAGTTCCCATCAATTATAACAATGTTATAACTAAGAGAACTTATTTAAATGTCGTTTTCGACAAAGTAATCATGGTTTGATGTGTTATTACAATCTTAGATAATCTACAAGAATGGATTTCAGTTAATAATTTCAAACCTTGAAAAAAATGTACAAACAAATTTTAGTATATTGAATATATACAATTTTTTTAATTGTAGTATATTGATCTTGCCATTAAGTTCCATTTTTGTAATTTTATTATTTTGAAAAAAACTGAACATTTAAAACTTAAAACTAAATGTAAAACTATTGATTAAAACAGAAAAATACTTAGTCCAAGCAATGTAAAATTTTGAAGCCAACAAATTTGATCATATGTTACCAAAATTAGCACACTCTGGTGGAGATCATTTCAGGGATACAAATCTTTTACGTGAAATATCACAGCTGGCGTGAAATTTCTGGCTTCAAAACATGTGTAAGCATGAGCAGTCTCTTTTTAGGTATAAAGTCAATGGTAAAACTGATTCATATATTGTACTATAAATACAAAACCATGTCGTATATGTGCAAAATTAAACTATCAAATTTTTTGATATTGACAAATACTATGTCAATGCACGGGGTTGGTCCTTGGATCACGGGATTAACGTTTTCTTTCCTGTAATCCCAGGATTAGAAATATTGGCTGGGATTGGATTCCCTAAACCCATCTTACAGCATGCTCCCCTTAAATGAATGAATGAAAATACTTCTTTATTGAGGCGAACTTAGGACCACATGGTCCTTTCTTACAGCTAACATCTAAAGAAATGAACAAAGCTGACCTTCTGTCGGGGACTTTGTACTCGGTTCGTAGTTTGTCGGCCAGTTTGACCTCCCCCAGCGAGAGCAGGCCCACGACCGTGTCTTGCAGGCTCCCGTTGACAAACTCCCTGTGGAACTTCTCCTCCAGAGTCCGCTGGTACTTCATCAACTTGAGCTGCTCCTCACACAACGACGCATGTAGTTCGTTCTTGGCGGTTTTGAATTTCTCTGAGGCGGCGACTAAGGAGGCTTCCCGGGTCGTGCTGTTCTGTAAAGGACTCATGTTGTTCGAGGGGTAGACTTTTGTTTTTTAACATCTATATTAGTTTTCAAAGGTTATGATTTTCCAGGGGTTTGATAGGTTTTTTTCAGTGGTAAGGTTAAGTTTTAATAGTAAATAAAATAGGTGAGAACTGACATATAAGTATGGGGGTGATTTGTACTTTTATGTGATAAATGCCGATAAGCAATTAAAAAATTAATTGAAATTAAACTGTAACGATGAGATTCCAAGTAATCATTTAAAAATGATCCGAAGTGCTTTCTAAGAACTTAGAATGGCTTATTTATTTTTACTCAAAAATTAAATGAAATTTTTGAAAAAATTACTTTTTTTTCATGTCCAGAATTTTAGTTTTGACTATGATTTGAAAGTACATAAGTTTACATATTCTAATATATTTTTACTCCATTGAGCTATTAGGTATATGTCTACTTCAGAGGCATTCTTTGGAAATTTTGTTCCTGAGAATTGCAGAACCATTCTTTTGTCATATAATTTTTTAAGTATAATGCGACAAAAATGCCCCCACTGCAGCAGACCTGCATACTCACTGAATTTCAAATTCTTAGAGTCATATTTGAACCCAACATAATTTTTAACCTCTCCTTCCGATGGTCCGAATAGGCTTATTTTTGAACTTGTCCAAATGATTACTACTATTCACGTCTTAATCGAATTTCATTAATATCAGACCATTTTTATGAGAGTTATCACTGTTAACACTTATACATGTATAAATTGTAATGGATAGTGTTTTTGGCATCCGGGGGCCCCAAAACTAAAGTTATCATGGTCAGGGACTAAGGTCTTACCCACAGTAATGGCTTCTTCTCTATAAAAAAATTAGCTAAAATATCATTTTTATTTTGTGTGCTGCCAAGCTACGTAATTTAGATAATTGGTTGCTCATTTCCATCTAAGACAAGTAGTAAGAGAATATGAATATGAATTGATTTCAAGTACCTTTAGGGAAGTGCTAAAATAATGAGAAATGTATTTGCCTTTTTGCAGAATTGTACCTTAGGGTCCTGGATATAAATAAAGGATGTTTTATAACACTTATAATATATTAACACTTATACCACACTCATATAACAGACAGTAAATAAACATCAAAGATGGAAAATTACCTCCCGCTATAAATTTTGACAATCCCGCAATATACAAGATCGACTGTAGCGACTGTGATAGTTTTACATTAAGCAGACTGTTCATTGTATCAAGAGATTAAAAACCACATATGGGCTTGGAAAAACAAAAACCTGGAAAGATTTAATGTCGCTAAACACCTTTTAGAAAATGGCCACTAAATAAAAAATAAAAGAATCGCTCAATATCCTCAAGAATTGCAAGAAAGGGAATATAATGAATGCATGGGAAGAATAATTTATTTTTAAAGAAAATGTAAGGAAAGAGACAAACTAATGACCGAACAAGTCAACTCAAGTGGAACTTACAGGAACCTGTTTTGGGTAGAACTTCTGGCGGCCAATAGGATATAAAGGCCCGTTTTCACGATGCCAACTGAAGAGCCAATCGTCATAAGACAGTCCAATCCCAAAAACGTATTTGCAACGTGTGTACACTAAAACCAAATATTTATTAATGAATACTTAAAAAATAACTATAAATTGATCTAATAATTATTTAAAGTCATTTTTGGCATTGTGTCGTTACGGCTGAAATGTGCACTTGCTGGAAATAGATTTTTGCTATTTGACTGTCTTGTGCTGGTTGGCTCTTCAGCTGGCATCGTGAAAACGGGCCTTAAGGAAGGATTCCATCTTGATCCTGCCAATCTCTCATTGGCCCTGATTATGATTGGTGTGACCAATTGAATTCGATATGCCATTTTCCATCTTTTAAATATATTTACCGTTTGTTATGAGTGCAGTAAAGTAACAATAAATTATAAGTTTGTAAGACGTCTTTTATTTATATCCAGTATATAAAACAACATGTATCATGCAAATCAAGAAGTTGTTTAGAGTAGTGTAGTGCTAAAATTAGCCGTGCCAGAGCGGTAATCTTGAGCCGGGGGGGGGGAGGAGGGGGTTAGTCCATCAATCATTAACTATAATCACGGAGGTGTTTGTGAAGGGCACATTAATTTTATAATTTGTTTGTGTACACACTTATATGGGGGGAATGGGTCAAACCCAAATCTCAGACCTCTAATTCGCCAAAACTCTGATAAAGAATCGGTTTTCAAAAATCAAACGTCAAACTGTAAGCTTAGACTACACACGACGCGGACGCGACAGCAATTTGGTATGCGACGACATGATGATGACGAGATTAGTTTGCCCATGTCGCATTGGCGTCGTGTGGCGGATGACAAGACATTTACCGCAATGCGAAGACGAAAGTAAACCAAAACTCCATGTCATTTTGTTTGCAGTGATGTGGCAAGTCTTAACGTTAACTGTGCGCAATTATGAGTTAATAAGCCACGACACGACGTTGAGTTCGTTCAAGAGGATAGTTTTCCTAAACTGCGTCAAACGAATTACGCCGGACCGTAGCACAATAACTTCAACAAAATCGGACTGCAGCGTTCAAAGTGGACAACGAGAGACAAACGTAACGGGTACGGACAACGTGCAACCGATCCGATGCAAAGCATTTGTTGTTTCACGCTTTCTAGGCAAACCGGCTTTTACCAAGATGCACAAAGGGTTCATGTTTACCGCGACGCGACAACGATTTAGGTCACCATGATGTGACGAAATTATACCATAGAGAAAAGTACCAAGTTCATACGATAACCCTTTTCAATCCTCATTTTAGGCTACGCTGGACGAAGCTGTGGCGGAGCACCGCTCCGCCTCCAGCTCCGGCCCCACTACACCACTGGTTATTTACCTTGGGGTCGTAAGCGTCCTGGATGAAGCAGGCTGCCTGAGCCGCGTGGTCGTCCTCCTGCATGTAGATTGTCCTCAGCCTTTCTCTGTTGTGTTCCTTGCAGTACTTGAGATAAAGTGCTTGTGCTAGTGGAAACTGCCGAATTTTCATCTGAGGAAAGGTTTACAAAATAAATGATTCCATATTCAAAGGAAAATAAAATCAGACATTAAGTAAAAATGCTAAATTTAACACGTTCGCTACCAAGCGTCAAATATAGTTGACGCCGGATGAATTGCTAGTGACTGACCTCTAGAAACAGACTTTGCAGCAGAGACCAAACACAGTCGTGGACATCACCACAGACCAAAAGTAACTCATTACTTTTTTCCACAGATGTCTAAATTAGCATGATCAACGCTAACTGCCCAAAAAAGTCATTTATTCTGGGGACTCTCCTGTGGACCGACACACAAAAACTAAGTCGAAAAAGCAGATCAATACTCAGTAAAACACAATAATAATAGTGTGTCCACGTCAACAATAGTTGACGTCAGTCCACTGGGATCAACCTGTGCGTCTACTATAGTTGAGATCGGGTTGTGGGGAAGTTTTGCACCTCAACTATACTTGATGCTGGGCAGTGGAAATGGCTTTTTTTTAACATGTCGGTAGCGAACGTGTTAAGGTTTGTTTTAAGAAGAGTACTCATTGTTATCTATCAGTGCATCAAATGTAACTGGATTGTTTTTTTCACAGTTAATTTAAAAACTAACAAGAAAATTATCTATGAAAGCTACCCAATAAAATTTCAAAACATAGAAGAACAAGTCCTGGTTGAAGCAGAGTTCAGCTAGTTCTCCTACCTGAACAAGTTATTAATAAAATTTCATTCAAGCAGAAGAATGTAGTTTTAAGTATTGAGGGGAGGCACATTTTCAATAAGGTTCCAGGATGAAAAAAATAAATTCCTAACAACCATTTACCTACTTATGTTTCAAACAAAATTAAAGTTTATCGAGAGAATGTAAGTGTCTACCTCAAAATTGCCAAGTTGCATGTTTTCATGTAGGTGTATCAAGACGGTATAGACTAGGTCAGTATTTCCACTTTCTATGGCCTTCACTAAAGCGACTTCCACCTTGTTGAGATTGAGAAGCAAGGGGACCTGAAGCGTGGCTCGAGGCTCATAGTCCAGCAACTGGAAAATACAGAGCACATGCAAAACACAATTCAATGTATACAGGGTGTTCATAAAGGTTTCTCACAATCTCTGGGAATTCAATCCCCTATAAATATAAAGGAAAATTTCCTACAGCTTATACATAGTTCCAGGTTCCAGTTTACCTTCTGTCGGTCAGTAAAGGTTTTATACATGATATCTTTTAAACTGCTTGAGGCATCAACTTAAAACACAGTATAAACTTATAACTTACTTATTAATATTTCAAAACGACAGCCATTGTTGTTCTAAAAACACCATGTACCTTTATGGCACACTTAGAAAACAGCCGCCATCTTGAAAAATGGCAAGAAATGTAAAATAAAAAGTAAGCTATTACTTGAAAAGATGTAATCAAAATACCACATGTTCTAAAGCAATGCAAATAGTTTTAAAATAATTATTGTATAAATTCTTATACAGAGATATCATATTGTAAACATACAAGTCTAAGGGAATATAGATTTTAAAGTCAACATTCCTTTTAAACTTTATCAGTTTAAATTAAAATGATATCCTCCCATAGTTCAAAATTTGTGCCAAAAATTACTGAGAAAACTAATAATCATAGATACTAAATGTTAAAAGTTGTAAACCTTGAAATTTGAAATCAAATGCACTTCTTTTTATATTTGATGGATCAAGGGCAACATCGAAATAAATCATTATAAATAAATAAAAAAAGGTAATGAAAAAGTATAACATTTCATTTTTTTATTATAAAATGTTTATGAGACCATGCTGTTTTTCTACCCTTATGATTTTGACATTAAAATGCTCGGTAAATACCTAGCTTTCATTTGCAATATCAATCAGTGACACAGGGTTAATTGGAGGTTAGTTATAATCTTCCACCAACATAAAATCTTGGAAAAATAAAATATCATTATCTTACATATTGGTCTAACGTACCCCAAACTAATACGATTTGAATAATAAACAGTAGGGATGGACTGATTTTTTAACCCCCAAAAAATAAAAAAACACACCTTGAAGCCATTTAATTTTTAAAGAGGTGGTAAAAATAAGACTATTTGTGAATTTTTGTTCAAAACAGTGTAGTTATGCAGAATCCAGAGGTCAGCACTTTTTCAATTGTCATCCACTGGACTAATTTAACCATTCCACTGAATGTGTGCCCTAATTTAACAAGGATCTGAAAAGGGTGCAACATTAAAAAAACTAGTAATCATAGTTTTTTGTTTTTTTTTTTATTGACAACATTAAGGTTACAAATATATTTAGATAGCCTCATAAGTTTAAGTTTGCTTTCAATCCTGTAGGTAAATCGTGAATAAATTAATACTTTCATTATTAAAGCAATTCTATTACAGCAATTTGTAAATTATTTATCAAGAAAAATAATTTTGATCCTTGCAATGTTACTCAAGCCTATAAAAACTCTGATTGACACATTAGTCCTGATTATCTGATCCAGAACTATCCAATACACCCCCCTTGTTTTCTGATCTAAAACTGGTACAAATTTCGGCTGTCTGATCCGCATCTAATCCAGACAAAAATTGCTATTCCCACACTTTCCCGCTGTGCCTACAGTGACATGCTATTTGTATTCATTCATTGTTTATTAATTTAAAATTTTGACTTTTACATTCTTGCTACAGGTTTACTTAATATAAGGTATTGTAGGCTTAAACATAATCATATAATCAATCTGTTATGCTTTCGGCTATTCTTGATACAAAATTAAGGTGTAATACATAATTTGATGTTTAATATTTGAGAAGCTATCCAGCACCAACCTTGATCGCAAGATCAGTACGACCGTTGTTGATAGCTTCTTTGGCAATGCCGGTGTATGAGACTCCAGCTGTGTGACCCAACTTTTCAGCAATCTCCCGTGCAATTTGGTCTGAGTCTAATCTAAGCTGCTTCACCTAAGAAGAAAAGTTGTTGTTTATAAAAAATAAGAACATATTTATTTAATAATGGTATGAATAAGTATGTCTTCATTGTTTTTATTATATAAACAGCAAAACTACATTATACATAAAGGTTAACATTGATGAGCTGACAAAAAAATCAGAAACACTTTCAGAATAAAAAGAAAAAGTTTAGTGGATTGAGAACCCTCCAATACCATTATACCTCCTGAGTCCGTCGCGTTGACCAAGATATGACATGAGACCCGTCATCTAATATCTATTAGTCATCTTATATCTTTTGAGTTAATACTTTATAATCATGCTTGCAATAATGTTTCTTGCATCAGTCTTCAAGACGTTGTCAACCAGGTAAAATCTTAAAAAGGTACGTGATGGTATTTGAAAAAGAAAATTGAAGAAGGATGAAGTGAGAACGGATGTAGGCTTATGGAAGCCTATGGATGTTGTGGCAGATCATAGTAGAATTTGTCTACAAGATATACTTTTAACTTATTCTTAAAGCTATTAAAATTGAATATTTCTTTAATGGTTGAAGGAAGTATATATACCTGGGTAAGTCAAAATTTCAAGCAAAGTAATGTAATGTAGAGGTATGGTTTAAAAAGTGTTAAACTGTGATGAGCAGATGTATTTATGCTGTGATTTCTAATATTATAATTATGATTATGAGCCTGAATCAACTTATGTTCTTTAATGTACAGAATTACTCCAAAAATATACAAAGATGGAATTAAAATTTGCAATTCTTAAAAAAAAAAAACTGAATCTCGAAGCCTAAGCTCGCAGATTAGCTCTTTTTTAATAACAAAAATGTGTTTCAAATTTTCTTTACTAGATCTGCCACAAAGCACTATGGAATATCTAATTTAACTTTCAATCAAACTAAAGTAAACTAATTTATTTAAAGCTACATTTATCAAAACAGCAAGGTTCCTTAGAATTTAAAAAATAAAATCCTCTCACCAGACTGGAATTTCCTTGTTTTTTTTTTTCTAAAGGTAGTAAAATAATGAATTAAAAGCTGAGAAACTTGCTAAAATAGTATTTTTCCTTCACATAATCCAAACTCTTTTAACTTTTTGCCTCTCACATATCTGCACTGCATTAATAAGTAAGAAAAACAGAAACTCTGTGGGCTGGTGTGTTGACTCATTCACACAGTGTTTTTCTGCCACAGACTTTAAACCCTTGAATGTATTTCACTGCTGTACAAACGTTTGTGAAAAAATAATTTTGGAAATTACCAGAACATTTATTATCTGTGTAACATGTTAGCAAAGTTTGAAATCAAACATAATCAATTAAATAAATCTTGGCAAAAAAACTTTTATTATTGATCTAAAAACTATTTTAAAAGGTCCATCAATTATTTAAATTCTTTAAGTAAAAATGTGATATCAGACATTATAGACAAAAATTAATTTCCAATTACAATGGCCTGAAAAAAACCTGGGAAACAGTTAACAAACTTGATGGTTTTAGATTGATTTTTGGGCTACTAATTGATAATAATGAAGAAATGATTCAGCAAAACTTTGTCAAAAAGAAGGCTTTCATCTCATCCATCCCACACTCATATTCCAGTTACAAAAAGCAGCCAATGCTGCGTCTGGTTTTAACCGGGTGTTGGGTATTTAGTACTCGCCTAGCCCTAATGTTGATTTTATATTATTCCCCCCCTAAAAGCCCTATTAACCCTATTTTTGATTTTATATTATTTAGCTATCTGGAAATTGGACCAGAAAATAAAAAGTCCTGGTATACCAGACTGCTGCTTAGAATTACATAATTCTATTAAATGATCATAGGGTAATGTTTACCTTATAAGAAGCCCAGTGGTTGAGAATGTGACTGCTAGAGTCCGGTATGTGAAGGTAGTTGACTGCTTGAATAGCTAAGAAATACTGTCTTCTCCTCACCAACATATCTAGTAGAACTTGTATTGATAAAAGCTGTAATCTATCCACAGCTCAGGAAACTATTCATTTCAAAAGCTTCAAGAACATTTAAATGACATGGACAACAGTGGTGTACTGGAGGGGAAAAGCGAGGGAACACTGTTCCCTCACTGGTTTAATAATACCAAAATTCATTCTAGAAAACCATATAAATAAAACTCTTCTTATAATTCGCCAATCATTATAATCTAGTGTTCCCCAATTGGAATATTAGCTACTGCAATACTGATGGATGAACAACTCACTGAAGAAAGTGGAAAATATTTAACGCACTTTCATTTATTTACTTTCCACTAAACGTCCGAATTATGAAGAGTTATTGATAGTGTACTCGCACACTCATTTTCATGACTTTTTAAGTATTACTGGCATATTTATTTTTATATAATTATAATATGTGACCTGCCAAGGGAAAAGGGACCTTAAACTTCCATTTTTCGATATTGAGTTATTAGTATATCCTTAATCTACATTAGAAACCAAACAAACTAGTGAAAGAATTTTCAAGATATCCTAAAAATGTGTGTCCTATAAATATTTGAATTTTAAATATTGAAATCTGTAATTTTTGGAAATTGTGGTCCAAAGTTTTGCAAATTTCCAACTTCAATTTTATTGTTACTACTTGTATTATAGGCTATGTTTCACTCATCATTTTGTCAGAAATTTAAAGCTGAATATGAATCCACCATTGAATCCACCATTGAAGTTAATTGTTCACAATTTTTGTTGAACGTTGCTTAAATAGATGGAGGTAATAAAAAAACACCAAATTTTAGAGACAAAATGTCTTTTTACATGATAAAAAATTAAGTTAATTTAAAATTTATGCTCTAAGATTTTATTACAATTAATCTTAACAAAATATGATATTACATTAGCTGTCTCAGCTTTTTTACCTTCTAGTATATTTCTTTGTTTTGAAACTTCACTTGGACCAGGAGCTACGTCATCAACTACTTCTTCTGGAAGATCCTGCACATTCTCAGGTTCTGATACTTGTATCAGGGCTTAGCAAGTTTTGCATTTATTCCTCATAGAACTCTTTGATTTTCTTAACTTCGAAGCGTTAAAATAGCACTGGAGCAGTTAAGGCCCCCTTTCTCCAGATTGCAAGGGTTTAGAAAAAATAATCTGACCATGTTAAAAGTTAAATTCAAGTGTAAGATGGACCAAATATTGTTTGGAAACATACATAGAGTAAGAAACAAAATACATCTGAAAATGTGTTTTTTTACACTAACCTCTAAAACTTGCTGTCCTGTAAAATTTTGTCTGGGGGGATAAGGTCCCTTTTCCCTTGGCGGGTCACATATTTCTATTTTTATTTATAAACAAACCTGGTAAATGAAGCCTGATTGAAACTAATTGAATTGGAGCTATCAAAGAACAGTCCCAGAAACTCAACAACAATGGAGCCCCAAGAATTTAGTAATCCCAGCAGGGGAGCTAACTCGTTTGAAAAGGTAAATCAGGACAAACCAAGAAAGTGTGCAATGCTACTCTAATTTTACTAAATTTCCTTTCTTTGTGAACAATAAAGGTTTGTGACCTGTGAAATGTAAGGAATATTTTTATATATTAGAGAAAATGTTGTCTTGTCATTTATCCTTATTCTGATAACCTAGCATTTCATAAACACTGCACCCCCCAGTTCAAATTACATTGACTTTGCAAGTCACTAGCAAATGAGGCAAGAAGAATGATACTATACACAACAATTAAAATATTAACTATCTGTAAAAATAAACTATGCTTGGCAACAAAAGGATACTGTGCATATGTGATTGGAATGCCAATTTTGGGATCCCTCACTGCATTCAAGACCCGCAGAAGACGACACATCCTCACATAGGCGTCAGGGTTATACTCCGGTAAGAAGCTTTTACCAAACTGGGCAGCCTGAACACATGTAAACAATCATAAATATTTCCCAGCTGTTTTAAAAATTGTAAAAATTTCCATATGTATACAACTAAAAGTCGGTATCAAGTTAAAAGAAAATATATTACATCAAGTTATAAAATTTTATTGGAAAAACACCAGTGCCTAAAGAGTCAACGTCTGCAAGAACTACTGGAAAAACATTGTACTAGAGATTTATTCAGGCCTGCAGGATTGTAGAAGAGTTTGATTCAAACTGAAATTTTTTATGCATGTGAATTTCCTTGTCACTGTCTCTATCTGATAATATGTTACGATATGTCATAGACAAACTCATAGGCAGCAGCGAAGGCTAAATATATCTTCATTAGATGGGATTCGCAATGTATTACAAACGATAGGCACAAAATGAGCATATTTAAGTATTAAATACAAAAATTGATTTATTTTTCCACAAAATAACATAAAAACCGGGTTTGAAATTTTTTCATATATATGAGTACTCATACAGGTTATTTTATATATAAGTATAGGTTCAATCTTTTAAGTTGTTAAGGTATTTTTCAAACATTCCTCGATATAATTAAAAAAAAGCAAAACCATTGTCCCCATTAAAAGTGAACGAGGTAATAGAAAAGTGTTTAGAAATCTAAATTTGGAAAAGAATAATCTATGTTAATCAGCATAAAAAGTTTGTTGACCTTATAGTGGACAAATTAGATGATTTAAACTAAATACAGGAGTATGCAGTTCAAAAAGGCACTCAATTCGCTAGTATTTTCAATTTACAGCAGCAATAGGAAGGGAAATATGTAAAAAAATTGTGAGATACTCACCAAAGCCCTTTTAAAATTATTGAGAAAAACAGGACATTGGGAAAACCATTCATTGCAAATTCAGCAAGGTTTTATTACCTGACAAAAAAACTACTGGATCCAACAATGTTTTGACTATTGTGTTTCTTTACATGATTCATAAACCACTGTCATAAAATAATCATAGAGTAAAACCATATGACTCTTTAATTGGTCTTGTAAGAAAACTCAATTAAATCGTACAGTGTGGATAGCAGCCAGAACAGCAAAAAACCATGGTAGATGATGTAAGAGGCTAATATGTTTCTTTACTTTACCACGACGGATGGTGTAAGAGGCTAATATGTTTCTTTGCTTTACCACGACGGATGGTGTAAGAGGCTAATATGTTTCTTTGCTTTACCACGACGGATGGTGGAAGAGGCTAATATGTTTCTTTGCTTTACCACAACGGATGGTGTAAGAGGCTAATATGTTTCTTTGCTTTACTACGACAGATGGTGTAAGAGGCTAATATGTTTCTTTGCTTTACCACGACAGATGGTATAAGAGGCTAATATGTTTCTTTGCTTTACCACGACGGATGGTGGAAGAGGCTAATATGTTTCTTTGCTTTACCACGACGGATGGTGTAAGAGGCTAATATGTTTCTTTGCTTTACCACGACAGATGGTGTAAGAGGCTAATATGTTTCTTTGCTTTACCACGATAGATAATGTAAGAGGCTAATATGTTTCTTTGCTTTACCACAACGGATGGTGGAAGAGGCTAATATGTTTCTTTGCTTTACTACGACAGATGGTGTAAGAGGCTAATATGTTTCTTTGCTTTACCACGACAGATGGTGGAAGAGGCTAATATGTTTCTTTGCTTTACCACGACGGATGGTGTAAGAGGCTAATATGTTTCTTTGCTTTACTACGACAGATGGTGTAAGAGGCTAATATGTTTCTTTGCTTTACCACGACAGATGGTGTAAGAGGCTAATATGTTTTTTGCTTTACATGATGGGTAGTGTAAGAGGCTAATGTTTCTTTGCTTTACCATGATGGGTGGTGTAAGAGGCTAATTTTTCTTTGCTTTACCATGATGGATGGTGTAAGAGGCTAATGTTTCTTTGCATTACCAGGATGGATAGTGTAAGAGGCTAATATGTTTTTGCTTTACATGATGGATGGTGTAATAGGCTAATGTTTCTTTGCTTTACCAGGATGGATAATGTAAGAGGCTAATATGTCTTTTGCTTTACATGATGGATGGTGTAAGAGGCTAATGTTTCTTGCTTTACCATGATGGGTGGTGTAAGAGGCTAATGTTTCTTTGCTTTACCATGATGGATGGTGTAAGAGGCAACTATGTTTCTTTGCTTTACCATTACAACTACTGTAAAGAGGCTAACATATAAATTTGTTTATGAATGACCTCAAATGGATTGACTGGCAATGACTGTCTACTGGTGCAAACCACTATTCTTTGCCTTTAGTAAACTAAGAAACACACAAATATTTTTGTCTACCTTTATTAACATCTTCTGATGGGTTGGGTTGAATTCATGACCTGCTGCTTCGATGCACTGCCCCACAGCCATGCTTAGCTTCGGTTTCACTAAGTGTATGTACTCATTTGCTCTATGGCTCTTTTTCTGAAAAGTCAAATTCATTCGTGGTTCCTTTTATAGTTAAACTATTAAATTAAATCATAGTTCAATTTAAACTCAATAGTGTGTGGAATATAAATACAGGGCTTCAATTAAAAACAAAACATAGATTATAATTATATAATAAAAAACTCAAAACTATGCAGATAATTAATGCACAAATACTTTCAAGACACAATGAAAATAGAATAAGAATCAAGAAATCATTAAAATAGGCAACATGCTGTTAGAACCGGGCCTAGGTCGTATAGCCTAAAAGAGTTGGTTAAACTTCTAAAAATAAATGAGAAAGCGTTATAGCTCTTTAACTTGTTCGTGAATTAGTTATAAATCTGAAACCTCTGTAACAGTACAGTATATTGCAACAGGTTACATACCTTGACGTCCTCAGTTCCTCAGTGCAACAATATTTGACTACAACTCAATTTCAAAACAATACAATAAAAATTCAACTCCACGAATTTTGTCAAAGTTTTAAAAATACAACGAACTTAATAAAATTACAACATAAAAATAATGGACAAATTTAACACAAATCACCGGGCAGCGGACCTGTTAATACAAGAAACTTTCATTTGTCGGTGTGTACGTACGTATGGAAAAAGTTTACAAGTACACATAGCTTAGAAAATTCCGAGATTTAACAGATATAACATTCGGTGGCACCTGACTTACCTGGAATTGTTGAGACGCCTCTAACAGGTAAGATCCAGGGCTGGTGCTGTTGATACGGAAGATATCTACCACGACAGGAGGCACCCTCTGGATGATCTCGTGAGAAGTGGCACAAACCACTCGGAGACAGTCCTTCTCCTGGATGAGGTGACTGGTGCAGTCCATCGTGAACTGCAGGTTGTCCTCTCTGCACGGGATGACCTCGAGACTCGTGTCACAGTTGAGCACCACTCCCTGTTCCCCGCACCTGCCCCGTACAGAAAAGATTCACTCACAAAACTTCAAGGACAGCCAGATTTCTGGGAGTGCCCAGCACCCCCTGATTTTTGGTGGTTTTTTTTTTATCAGGGAAAACATGTTTTCTGGTGTTATTTTTTTATTTTTTCCCAAAATCTTTTGAAATAATTTGGATTTAATTTAAACTAGTTATTGGTTTGGTTTATTTGGTTTCATTCCAATCTCTCGCCGTTTACGTGCGATCGAAATTACGTACGGTTTACGCGTGTGCGATCGAATTTTACAGCCGATCGCGAGTTACGCAAAGCTACATCTGCTGTTTATCCTCAATCGACAGATTCTTTATTGCAGACGCTCGCTAGTTTCACAAATAAGCAGCACTTTCTGTTAATCTGTGGCCGGCAAATACGCACGACCATTTTTTACGGCCAATCGCTAGTTTCGCTAAGTTGCATTTCGTTTATTTACGATCGGCAATAAGCGCGATCCTATTTCACGGCAGATCGTGATTTTTGAAATGCTACATCTGCCGTTTATCTGCGATCGACAGATACGCGCTATCGTTTTTCACAGCCGTCCACGAGTTTTCCGTAACAATAACCTCAACAGTATTTTATTAACTCATAGAAGAATGGATTTCAACAGTTATCTAAAAATACCATTTCTCAGAATTCAGAAATTGAAAACTTACAGCTATATTTAGCTCTGACCTTGCATTTTACAACTTCAAATTTTTATTCATAGTTTATCTTTTGATTAATACACAGCCTTCATTTCTGCTTAGTTTGATTTGTAAAAATGAGAAGAAAATTGTGGAGTTAATTGGTTTACATAAAACAATTAGTTTTAATTAATTGTAATTCGAAGACTTAATTACTTTAAAAAATTAACTTTACATTACTTTTCACAAACAACTACTCGACTCGACTCGATACAAGAGTAGTTGGCTTAATACTCGACCCGACTCGACTCGAATTCAAAATCCACTACTCGCCCACCCCTAGATCTAATGTATAATATTCTACAATCATACCATTTCCATTTTTGTGGCAGCAAACCTTTATACTTATTCTCTACGTTATCCTTATTGGAAATAACAAATTCTATATCTTCCTTATTTCTTAATATTTATTGATAAAACTTGGTATACGGCTTACTCTAGTTCAGATCTACTTAATATTGAATTAAAACTACCCAATTTTAACATACCTGTTCAGCAAACCTGCATATTCATTCCTCATATTTTTCTTATGAAGCTTATAAAAACATATCATATCTCGCTATGTTGGATATCAACCCCCAACATAGGGGGGAGGTTGATTTTTTTTTGCATTTGAAATTCGCTGAGTATGCAGGTCCGCTGCAACGGGGGTATTTTTACTTGTTAAGGTTTCTATTAAATTAATGTCACTTAATTAATGGTGTCCATTTAAAATTCCTTAGTAGGCATACTTCTCTAACCGACAAATAAAAATAGCTTATTAGTTCAAATGACCTTCCCAAAAATTCTGTTTTAAAGAAAAAAACTTGTATTATAGATTCTCATATTATTTTTCTATAGATGATCAGTAAAAATATTCTAGCAGTTTTTCTAATATTACTACAAAGGGTTGATTTGTACTTTCCATAACTCAAATGAGCTACCTATAACATAAAAAATAAAAGGAGTTGTTGATAAAAAAAAGAAAAAGGTTATTGAAATAAGCCTTAAAATGGACCATTTGTATAGGAGTATAATTTTGAACTCGAAGATACACAGTACCTCATATGTTGGGTGAGCTGGCAGCCCTTATGTTATGACCTAAATCCGCCCATATTCAAGGAAGCAATAACATACCAAACTATGGGGAGTATATTAAGAAAATAATGATAATACAAAAAGTCAAACATCGTTAATATGGGCTCTAAACAGCAGCAAGACACAAATTCAGTAACGATTACATAAGTCGAGTCATCAGTCCATCTGGGTATTTCGTGCTTGCAATTGAGAAGAGAGAAAAATTTTACCGTGGAGTAATGACTGAATCAGAAAAAAATCAAAGATGGCAAAAAATGAAAGCTCAGTTACCAGGCCATTTGCTTGATGGTGAAGTGTCGCACATCTATCAGTCGGTAGTTGTGGCGGAGGTCGACACTCCCCAGCCACAGCTTGCCTCGGTCCGTCAGCAGCGCTGCGCTCTGATTGGTTGATGAAATGGCCATCTTCACCACAACATCACCACCATCATCCCCCAAGTCTACATGCTGGTTATGCAAAGAAACATTATCAGTTGGTCTCATTTAACCCTAGACTTCACTCCAAATTGACAAGCTGATGCCTACCGAGTTAACCGATATCAGTTCTGACTATGCGTTTATCATTAGATTTTCATTTATGCTCGAAGAAACTCATTCAAGCATGTTTTCTAATTCCAAAATGGTCCAATCAGAGTAAGTACTGACTTTTAAACTCATGTGTAATTTTTTATCTTCCCACAGTTAGTTTTGTGACGATTATGATCTAGATGTCGATAATCAATGTAGTAACAGTAGACATAGCCACTCATACCTGAAATGTAGCTCTGGATTCTGCCTCACTCAGAGAGTAGATCTCAGGGCCTAGTGCCAACAACACTCTCGTGTGTCTTTCCTCACAAACCACAGCCCAAGCATTAGGAGGGCCTAGCTGCATCCCTGCAAACCGATGGTCAAACAATTTTATCAATAAATAACAAGTCTATTGCAGTAACCTATTTCATACAAATTATTGTTATGTCAAAGGGAAGTTAAAACATTAATTTTGCTAATGACTAGCCAATGACAGTCAAAGGACCAAAGTATTAGGTATTATAATGGTTTTTAAAAATAAAAACCTCAATCACCACGGCGAATAATAGGCCTGTCTTAAGACAGCAAAATATGTAGCTGCATTAGTCTCAAGGCAAGCCACATATGACCAATCATATCGAAACAGCAGTTGTCTGCGGTTAGGTTAAACCAGCGTCGTTCATCCAGTTTTTTCGAGCTACTGCCTCGCTTTACCTCAATAGACGTTAGATTCATTTGAGTGCAGAAGAACAACAGGCCTATGCTTGACAGAAGGGCTTTTTTTCTATTCGGACAGCACATGAAGTCTCTCTACTTGTCACTAAACCTTTCACACACTGAGTAGACTACAAGTATTCGCCTAATCTGTGAGTCCCATGAGCAGGACTTTTTATGATTAGGCCTATTTTCCTTACCAAGAAGATTGACCCATATCCTTCCTTCAGACTATTTTTTATTTTTGATAAAATTTGGTTAAGTTTCATATTTCAAAATAGAATTCATTAACTGTTTTTCTTAAACTTTGACCGAATTCATTACATAAGATTATAGCATAAAGTACCCCAACGTTGGAGGTTAGGTGTACTAGTCACAGTCATGGCCATGAACCTCAGTTTTCTTTATCAGTGTTGTTGTATATATTTGTGTAAATGTGAAATATGGGTAGTTTTATACAACTTGACCAAATCTCAAGCAAGAGATAAGAAAAATAAAGTTTAGCTCAACCTAGGAGAAAGGACTGATGACAATGCTACGGCATTGAAACCTAGGTCTCCGTTTAAAAAACAATTGGATCGTAAGGTAAGCCTTAGATATAACAAAGTACCTGGTATTTCAGCTAGGAGCCTAGTCTTTGGTTCTTTGTAGTTATTGACGATGAAAATACGGTGGGCCATGGTGAGAACAGCTACTCCGGTGCCGATAGCACTCTCGAACACATGAGCTGCCATTACTCGGGTTTCTTGTACATCCTAAAACATTTTTATCAAAGATTAAATTATTAAGCTCATGATGAGGTGGACCGATTGTTCAGTCACATAGATGTTGGTAGGTAAGGGAAGAGTTTGTAGCTATCTCTGAGTGATCGTGGAATCGAAGCAGAAAGATATATAAACTGTACAATCTCTCGGTCATATCACAGCAGATGAAACTCTAGGTTACAACTCTATCGGTCGTACGGTGGTCGGAATCTTTCGGTTACACTGTAGCTAACAAAGGTACTTTGGTATTATACGGAGGCCACTATTTTTAGAGAGGTTTTTTAAACTGGATAGCAAAAATAACTACATAATTGGAGAGAACATACTTTAATTGACTTACTGTCCAAATTTGACATCATTATGATGAGCGGTCTTTGTGTTATGCCTCCTAGAAGGCAGCGATGTCGGCGAGGTAAAGCGTTACCGCCGCTAGCGGCAACACCCGATCGCCACCCTTATACAGCGCTCTGCGGCGGTTATATTAGGTTAGGTTATCATAAATATATTAGTTGGACTTTCCTTAATTCGATACAAATCAAACGATACTGGATGAGTCACACTTCGCCCGCCAAATCCTGTAGGCAAGTGATGCACACACTCCGGTGAACAACCCGACATAGGCCTACTTTGAGGGGATTTGCCGGGCGAAGGTATGACTCATCTGGTATCGTTCGATTCGTAACGAAATGAGGAAAGTTCTACTAACGTATTTATGATAACCTAACCTAACATAACCGCCGCAGCGCGCTGAATGAGGGTGGCCTCCGTATAATACCAAAGTACCCTGACAAATTTGTGGCGGGTCAGAGGGTAGCTGGCCAGATCTGTATAACAGAAATAGGACATGTCATAATTACGGAATGTTATGGCCTATATTTGCTTCGAGACCTATATTGCCCGGCCCCCCTGAGAAAACAGCTGTAGGCCGGGGCCTGGTCGGTCTGGAAAGAAATCCGCCACTGAACAAGGCTTCACATTCCCTGGCTGAATTTTGATTTTAATGCTAAGTTATGATAATCGGTACATTATTATTATTGACTAGCCTCTAGTTCTAGAAGCTATAAGTACATTTAAGCATATCTTCTCTGCTAACACCCAGTGACGGAACTACACATTCTGTCGCCCGGGGCAAAATCGGCGTTTGGCACCCCCCCCCCTCAGCACGGCACCAAACATAAAAATATATAATATTTTTAATATGTCATTGATGTGATGGATAAGCAATTATCTCGTATATTATTATAATGTGATTTTACGTTATGGCCTCAATACAACCGATGTCCGCAGGCAACAACATAGCCTAACCAAAAGCTGTTTAACCGAAAAATTTTACAGCCGCTGTAAAACAAATGCAAGGTGTCTACCAGGTTTCACATATGGAACACCCGACTTTTTTCTATTTCAAAACAATATTCCCTATAGACCTACCAGTGAAATCGGCCATATTGCCTACTAAAACGAATACTTGAGCCCAATCCCAATCTATGCAATGTATACAGAACCCTTTAAGTAGGGACACCTTAAAGAAAAATTTAATTCCCGCCGCCGGAAAAGAGAAGGCGCCTTTTTCATTTTTCAGTCCGATTGGAATTGTTGTAAGAGTTTACGGATTGAGCTGATTTTCCAAAGTCAAGCAGCTGGTTGTAATATTTTGACAGTTGTATGTTATTGTTTTGTAATGGTATCTTGTACCATAATGTTTACCTGTTTTTGTTTACAAACAATCTAATTTTGACATTTTGGATAATGAGTAGAAGCGCGGACTATACGGAGCCACCTTGAACTATTTCATGCATCAGCGCTAATTTCTCCTCTGCTTTTCGGCGGCGGAACTAAACAAATAAACTTTGGATGTCCCTACTTAGAGGATTCTGTATACATTGATCTATGTAAAGTAAAATGCAATATTATTTGATGGCCGGAATGCAACCGGGAATTTTAATGGCCGCGATATGTCAACAATGATTAACAGCTGCAACGAGACCAAGAGATTTGTTGGCCACAAAGACACTGAGCGATTTTCTGGCCACAACATGATCGAGGCCGTGGTATAAACATCCGCGATGTGACAGCCGCGATGCGATCGAAAGGTCATGAAAAGGGCCAGCGCCGTCGCTTTGTCCACAAAACGTACGAGCGATTTTCTGGCCAATAAACACCGAGAATGTGACAGCCATGAGGCTTGACGGTCGCGATGCGAAAGAAATTTTACAGCAGCGACGCTACTGAGAGGTTTGCCGGCCGCGAAACAAAAAATTTGACTTCAAATTAAATTTTCACTTTTTCCTTAACCGGGGCCAGCCAGGCGCCCGGGGCAGGTACCCCTGCTGCCCCCCCTTAGATCCGTCACTGCTAACACCATTCTTGTGTATCATCTGTATATAACATGGAAAAAGAAAATTTGAACTAAACACACTTCACCTTTGTTTACACAACCATTGCATAATCTCAAAACTCTATAACCAGGGAATGAAATTGAAATACATCAAATACACAACCATTGCATAATCTCAATACCAGTGCCGGCCTTAGCGAGTGCGAGGCCCGGGGCAAGAAAACGTTTGTAAGGCCCTCCCATCCCAAGAAACCCCCCTCTCCCCCCCAACACCAATTCCCTCAATGCATTCTTAATTATTAAACACATATTTAATCACATAAAATGTGTAAAAAAAAGTCTGTCCCCCTCTTAATTTTTTTTGTTTGTAAAGACAAACAACTGACCTTTGAGGAATGATACTAACTTAACCCAAATTATTTTTTGACGTTACCAAAAATTTTGAGGGTCTCCCTAAAAATATGGGATTTTGAGGGAAACTCAAAATTTTCAAATGCAAACCGCTTATAAGTGACCCTTTAATTTAAAAAAGAGCTTTAAAAAATAGGCAAATGGTGGAGGTTGGAGGTCTCTAACGTGTTTCCATCCAAATTGGCAGCTTATCAAAGTTTTGAATACAGCACATTCTCTTGAAACCTGGTGTCTTAGACTTCTGGAGTTTTAATTTCACCTTTGATGATTTAAAAACTTTATAATTAAACAAGTGATGGAAAAAATTGTAGTTATTGATACTTCCCCAATAAGGCCTATGCAAAAACTTTCAATGGACACTACGTTATGGTAGAGCCTAGTAGTTAGGCCTACGCAGTTTCTAATTCCAAGAGTGAACATCATTAAATTGTCTGCTTCAGTGCATCAGTGACTTAGTTTAGAGAAAACAAAATTCCCAACTCTTTAGTTTGCAAATCTCTAATTATTTTTTACACAAATCTGCCAATTTAGTAACTGATGAACAATATTTAATTGAGGCACTTATTAATTGGAAAATTTAAGTAGGAGGATTGGGAAATTCACGGTCATAAGTTGAGAATTTTAGGTGGTCTCCTCTCCCTAGATTTGGGTGATAGTATCTTGAGACACCAATACTACTGTGAAACATTTTGCAATTCACCGGCAATAACCTTTCCGCATAGAATGGATGTGAAACTGAAAAGAAACATTTATTCATTGGTACTTCCCTCCGGCACCTAGGGAGGACTAAATTAACTTTGAATACTTCCAGTAGTTCACTCCTTGTTATATTCTATAGGCCTCGAGTTACCTATTTTAAATAAAGTAAAACTTGTATCAGAAGCGCGAGGCCCTCCCAGGCCCTGGGCGGCCGCCCCTGTCGCCCTACCCTAGGCCGGCACTGCTCAACACTCTACAACCACGCAGTGAAATAAAATATATTGAAAGAATTACCTTTCCCATGCTAAAGGTCCGTTGGTAGTTGGAAAACATATCATACACCAAGACAGCTCCATCCTCTTGTACACAGAGAAGCTCTTCTGAAGTGGACCACCCAAGTTGCAAAACATTGCCACTGTTCCACTGTAAAATAGTATAAGTAAATAAATATCTTACAGTCAGGGCCGTATTTTTCAACCCCAGAGGCCCCGAGTGGAGCTGTAAAAGGAGGCCCCTATGGTCTCGGCAAAAGAGTGGTGACCTTTTTTTGGGAGATCGACTCTAAATTCCTTCACTGCGGCCCTCTTTCCCGCCCGCGTTCGTTTTTCATCCGTTTTTTTCCATCATGGAAAGGGGTGCGGGCCCCCTTTTAAGCCCGAAACCCCTGGCACCGCCGAGTACGCCATTAGGGAAATATGGCCCTACTTACAGTGATCAAATAATGAGTGCTGTTGTAAGAAACTTATGAATTAAATTTTTCCTAACTATTAACCCCATAACTAATAAAGCTTTCATATCTTGGAACTAGTTGTTTGATTACTTTGATAACAATCCGTTGTTTGATCTCGGCATTGATCCCAGACCCACTTCTTGCCAAAGCTTGTCCACAAAGAGATGCTACAGTCTAAAAAAAGTTAAACTTAACCAGGCCTAAATTTTAAATTATACCCAAATAATTGTGAAACAAAATTCTGGGATTTAAACTGCTAATTAGATGACATGACTTGAGGACACTAATAGCTCTTCCCATGAATTTTGCATTTTTACTGAGTACTACTTTTTTATTTTCTAGGCTGAAAAGTTTTACCAAACTGTGATTAAGTAAAAAATTAGCTGATTTGCAGCAAACCGAAGTTTAATGAGTGTTTATTGATTACTTTTTAGAGGAATGTAGTGGCAGCAATGGCTGCAGTAGCAAATGTTTGTTCTCTTTATTATGTGTTAGATTTGAAGGATTGAGAAACGTACTGGTTTATCCAAGGAATATGTTATGATTGAAAGTATGTTTTTTCTGAGAAGTATGATGAAAAGTATTGTAAGTTACATGGCAGGCAAGTTTTACCGTACTTACATGAAAACCCTTCACTCGCTTCCGCTCACGTGGGAACTATCATACTCGTCCATTAAAACAGTTCTTTCCAGCCTAGTAACGTACTAGGCCTATACTATTTTAGCTTTAGCGATGCGGGGGGGGGGGGGGGTTTCTGTGTGTACTGAATGCATGCATGTCTTCTTAATCTTAACTACTCTCACCACAAAAGTAGAAATGAGTCTTCCAGATGAACTGTATATAGCAATTACGGGCTTGCCACTAGCTTGAACTTTCACCAACTTGGTTCTGTCCCTCATTACAGCGATAGGACCACCATTTGGAGAACATGTGAGGATTGACGACTCTAATGACACTTCTCTTTGCCATGACATGGAATACATTTCAAATTTCCTGCAAATATATAGATGGCATTAGGACTAAATGCTTAAGTTTAGAATAAAATTATAGGCTAAACAAGACTGTTTGCCTGGTACTTATTCGACTCATTCTTGTTTTGATAAATTTTGTGATCAACTTATAAGTGTTTATTAAAACTACTGCAAACAAATATTTTGCGGTTTAACACTATTGTATACAGTTGATGTTTTCAATGATTTTTTTTAAAGAGGTTGATTTTATAACAATACGTAAGCCTAGATTCATAATATGATTTAACAGTTATTCCTAGTCATTCCTAGATCATTCAACAAAATATGACTCATAGTTTGTGTAGTGTCCTCTTCTTGGGTTGACTGTGTACCCACTTCGCAGACACCCATGACTCTGCGTATCCCAACTATCCCAAAGTGAAAAATAATATCTGTCAGCAAAAGTTACAAGTATAGGAATTTCCGACCATTCTGTCACAAGTCGGCAAACTCAAAATACTCAACCAAAATAATGTAAGTATGCAGAAAACTAAATAAAGGAAACGTGGATAACCTCAAGCAAATCCTCGAAAACCAGAATTGGTTCAACACACATATAGGTATTAACCAAGCTTACACAATAAGCAGACCAAGCTCACAGCATTTTGCCTACCCTGCCAAGAAAATAGAGGACCCAAATTCTGGTTCCTAAGATTCTGCGGATTATTGAGCTTCATCTAAAGACTGAGTTGCTGAGTCCTTGATAGATATAACCTGACTGGTAATGAAAATTATAAGCTTCCTATGGTAAAAGTGAAAACGGTAATTGTTCACTTTCCAATGGTTGTCTAGAAATTAAAAAAATTTTTTTCCATAATATAGGAAATTTTGCGCTGATTCCGGAAATGATAGTCGTTTTCCGCGGAAAACGTCGGAAAATGCCGGAAAATCGGAAAAACCGGAAAAAACTTTTTTTTATGGAAATAGGTCATATGGGTACTCAAATTAATCGGGGGAACGAGCTGAACAAGAATATGTAAGAATTTTCAAGATCCAACGGATATTAACGGAGATACGGCCGGAAAAGCGTCGGAAAAGCCAAAAACAAACTTTGTCGAAAACATATCATGTGGGTACTCAAATTAAAGGAAATTGCACGCTGAACAACAATCTGCAGTAATTTTCACGATCTGACGTACAAAAGTCAAGATAAAGCCAAAAAACAAAAAATGTTAAATCAACTTTTGTTTAAGTTATGTGAAGATGGATTTGGCTGGAATAAATTAGATAGGGATTGGTTATGTTAGTTTAGGTTGTATTTGGTTTCGTTAGGTTAGGTTAGGTTATGTTAGATTGTGATAAAAGTTGCATTATTTTAGGTTATATTAGGATTGGTTTAAAACGTTAAGTTAGGCAAGGATAAGGTTGGTAAAAAGAATGTGATATTATAATCCTAATCTAACAATACCAAACCTAATTTAACATAACCAAACCTAATAGGTATAATCTAGGGAGGGCCTTACCAAATTCAATATATAACCTATCCAAATTCAATTTAACCTAACCAAACTTAATTTAACCTAGTCAAACCAAACCTAACATAGTCTAACATAACCTAACTAGACCTAACATAGTCTAACCTAACCTAAACTAACCTAAAATAACCTTAGATCCCACAGTTTAGCGTAACTCACCTAAAACTAACCCATTTTGTGCAAATCCATGACTTTTCCAGCACATTTCCGGCCATAACTCCGTTAATCCGCGTCTAATCTTGGAAATTCTTGCATATTCTTCTTTATCTCAATCTCCCGATTAATTTGAGTACCCACATGACCTACTTCGGAGCCAAACATTATTTTATCGTTTTTTCGATTTTCCGGCATTTTCCGATGTTTTCCGCGGGAAAAAACTATCATTTCCGGAATCAGCGAAAAATTTCCTACATTTTGAAAAAAAAATTGTTCAATTTCTAGACAACCATTGGAAAGTGAACATTTACCGTGAAAACCGAATACGATCAATGGCTCAAAACGCTTAGACGTAAAGCATTGTCATAACACATTGAAAGTGCTGAAGTTAATTCAAAGGCTGCCTGGCAGGTCGTAAACAATAAAAAAAAAGAAATAAATCACCAGAAAATTCATCCTTATCCTACAGTTGAATTAATGGAATTAATGTTAATAACTAAAATAAAATTGCTAAAATGTTTAATAAATATTTCAGTAACATAGCAAAACCGACCCTTAGCACAAATCCACGAAAGTTTGAATGGAAAATACAATCTTTGCCCACACAACCAATGATCTCCTCTACCTACCCCCAACCGATGAAAATTAAAAAAGGAGTGTTATCAACAGCCACAAACCCGAGTCATTTGAAAGCGTAGATGAAATATCAGCCAAAATGTAAAAACACTAGCAGCGCCCTGATTAAACAACTTGTCTAAATCACGAATCTTTAATTAACACAAAGGCTTTTTCCAAGTGGCCTATAAATATCAAAGATATACCCAAAGCACAAAAACGGCTCTAAATGGAAACTGAACCTGCAGGCCTAAGTTAGGTTATATCACTTAACCAACATTTTCCAAAGTGATTGAAAAAGAAGTTCTGAGGAAGATTGTAGATCAGAAATAAACACAACACCAACCTTAGTGAGAAAAAACATGGCTTCACCATGAAGGAAAATCAACAGCGACAGCAATTATCGAGCTTAGGTAGTGAATTCGTCACGGACAATCTATTAAAAAACTGGACCTTGTTCTAGCCATAGGTTAACCCTTTCAGTGCTATGCAACGATATATCGTTGTGCGTATTTTTCCCGAAAAGTGCAATGGAACAATATATCGTTGTGTGTGTTTCATCCGAGGAGCGCTGAGCGACGATATATCGTTCCGGCACAACTACCGATCGCGTGTGTTTAAATGGGCATATCGGTTGACTCGGTTGTTCTTTCGAAACAGGGATGATTTCTTTCGATTCCTCATACGATCGAGGCACGATATATCGTTCCTTAGCACTTTTGAGATGACAAAATATTTTTTTACCGATTTTTTCCCCGCACACTAGGCTTCACCCGCGTGGCAACCCTAGCGGTTTTCGGACGAAATGAGTAAAAATCTCTAGCACTTTTCGGAAAAAAAACAAAAATCTTTCTAGCACCGAAAGGGTTAATGCTACACAGCGATATTGGCAAGGATTGAGTTGAGCGCAGTGCTGCCGCCGCTAGCAGCCACACCTGATCGCCACCATTATACAGCAGGCTGTGGCGTTTAATTAAGGTTAGGTTATCATAAATATGTCAGAAAGAGACTTAGGCTACCTGCCTTGTTTCGTAACAAATTGAACGACACCAGACGATAGCCCCCCAAATTCCTTCCAAGAAGGCCAAGGTCAGGACGTTTACCGAAGCTTGTGCATCACCTGTCAATGGGATTTGGCGGGCAAAAGTAGAGGAAAGTCCTATTAACATAATTAACCTTACCTAACATAACCGCTGCAGCGTAAAGTGTACTAGTGGCCTCCGTATAATACCAAAGTACCCAGCCAAGACTTTTTACAAAGTTAGACCTACATCTTCTTTATCAAATTTCCTAAATTTTGGAAAAACATTTTTTGTATTCTAAAGGAATACTGAAAAGTGAATAATTACCATGGGGTTGAGGTGAAGAGGGGGTAGGGGCCGCTTAGAAAACTCTGCCTAGGCCTCATAAGGTGTACATCCAGCACGGTCAAAGGGAGGGGATCCATAAATGGCTAAAAATTCATGAAATGGCCAAAAACATAGGAACGACCTAAACCAGGATTGGTTAGGTTGATCTTTTAGAATTATCAATCCACGTTACCTGTATGTTCCTACCTACTTCCTTGTATTGAATATTTTTTAAATAAAAACCCAACACTAAACAGAATAAAGCTACAAACCCAAGAATGCTTATTAAGGTGAATATGCCAAGTCCTAGGTCTCAGAATATAAAATTCACCTACCTATAATAACCTCCCTTGCTAGTCGGATGCCAATCATGTATGAGTAAAGCTGTCATATTACCAAATTTTCACACAGTAAACCAATACAAAATAGACAACAACAAGCAGAGAAAATATTTGGTTCTTATCGGAAATTTAAGTTAAATGGTATTTGAGGTTAGTTTTATTGTGACAGTTATATGACAGATAGGGAAAAGGGAGGACCTTTTTTTCTTGTTCTTTCTCTTCTCCGACTTTTTTTGCATTTTACGGCTAGCTCAAAAAGTTAACCATGCAATCATTTATATTCGGCAACTCTATCACTTTATAAGAAATGTGAGGTGGAAAGCGAAAAGGGACCTCTTGTCGGCGAAGTAAAATTTTCAGTACAGCCGATTAGGGTCAAAAATATCGATTTTCGGGTCTCTATCGATTATTATACCTCATTTATCATAGAACAGGCCAGTATCGGTTAAAATATCGAATCAAAGTCATAAAAGGTCGAAATATATTATTTTTTTAGCCTCTGCATAGCTTGAGAAAAGGGACCTCTTGTCGCTCAATGTTATTTCGCCGTAACGACAAGAGGTCCCATTTCCAACGTGCACTTCGCAAGCAGACTTTGACCAAAAAAGCCAAAAAATGAACTCTCCTGAATTCTAGCGGAACTTTAGAGAACTACAACGAAGTTTGGTGTAAAGAGAACAAAATATCTCACCAATTTCATACGATCCCGACAAAAGGTTCCTTTTTATAGACAATATTTTGGCTACTAAACTTTGTCTTTTCAAGAGACTATTTATACGTAGGGTAATAATAGTTATTTTTATTGTATTAAATGAGCAGTTAAATATATATTATTGCTCCTTGAATGCCTCAGTGATGAGCAAAATTAAATATAAACAGGGGTAATTTGATTTCAAAAGTTATTATTGGGAATTTTTGTTTTCGTGGCTGCAGTACGGATAGCGAAGCAGCCTGTCAGGTGAACCAGTTTTATCGCGGTAGGTGATGTTTTCAGTTTGGTTTCAGTTGTTTCATGATAAAAAAAAACTTTATAAAACAATGAGATGATAGTAAAATATACAGTTTTAAAAAGGGACTTCTCTTCGTTATGGAGAATAACATAGGGCCGATAAGAGGTCCCTTTTCTGGAATTCGACTTTTTACGACATACTACGATTAAAAATATTATTTTCTCGAAAACTACTGTGAGTTAAGAGAAAAATTGATATTCCCTTGAAAGAAGACATTATAAGCATTCTTTTGATACCAAAATAATTTCTTAAATACGATAAATGTAGGTTTTATGTTTATTTGAAATTTTCAAATCGATTTTTCTCAAAATGACCCGTATTCATCACGAAATTTCAATTTCCTATAACTTTACCAAAAAAAATCGTAGACTCATGGGACTTGCACCAAACTGTTAGGAATTTAATGAGGAATTCAAAAATGTTAATAACTCAAAATCGAAAATTCCCGACAAGAGGTCCCTTTTCGCTTTCCACCTCACATATTGTTTCTTGATTCATATTTGGCTAGTCTAGTGGGATAGTCTAACCGCACTCACCAATAAGCAGAGCAATTAGACGTCCTAGGGGAACATTTCCTCATTTTTAACGACCTCCTTTTTAATGACCTCTTGTGCTCCCGGCTTTCAAAATATTAAATGTCCAGCTTTTGTTGAAACTTGGCCTTTTGCAGCTAGACGTTCGTTGTGTTCCTGCGGACAGTATTCGCACGTTCGTAACTGTTTTCGTCTGGTAAACCACTCCTTCGTCTACCAGCGATCGACAAATCTGCACAAACTCTTTTTACGGGCGTTTGCGTCATGCGCCAATTAATTTCAAGTTACTTCTGGGCCTTATTTCAAGACAATGCTGATAAATTAGTAATAATAACTTTTTAATCTGTAAAACTGGTATTCAATCATATTTCCATAATCTATGGTGTTTAGTACGTGTGTCAAAATTTGACTTTTGTTACTAGTAGTTTGTAACTGGTACTTGAAAAACCCGCTTCGAAATGAGGCCCTGCCGTTTGCAGATATTTTTTGTAATGACGCATCGCACAGCGAACGCAGTAAATGCGTAAGAGGGACAATGTATTTATACCAAAAAGCATCACTAAAAAAGGGAAAACACATTTTTAATTTTTCCTACCTATAAAGGTGGACATGTGAAAATCTGACGTGTACTGTATATCAATAGTCGGTAAATCTAAAGCCAAAAGTGTATTTTTACTTTTAATTCTCCCCCCTATACATAGTGTATGGAGAAAGTATTGTTTTCGTCAAAATTTTCGAATTTGAATTGTTAACAAATGCATATTAGTTTTTATGTTCCCTGAACCCAAAAAGTTGTTTTCGGAATGGCGTCCGTCCGTCCGTACGTCCGCGCGCGCGCGCGCGCGCGTGTGTGTGTGTGTGTGTGTGTGTGTGTGTGTGTGTGTGTGGATGTATGTAAACAGAGCAAGATACGACATCAATGATCTGATTTCCATTAAATTTGGCATGTGGGTATTAAACCATGATATCTCTAGGCGTTTTTTTTTTAATTTTTTGAATTTTGAACGTTTAAGGTTATTTACCCACAAAACCCCATAAAAACTACAACATTCCAAATTTTTCAAAAACGGCTCTTACGATTTCGATAAAACATTCATGGTTTGTAGTGCTTTCGACTAGGGACAATAAATATGACACCACCCGCATGTCTGTAAAAATTCAGGTTCAGAAGTTATGGGGGTTTAATAACTTTTTATTATTACATTCATTTTTTATATTTAATCATTATTACATTCATTTGATATGAGATTAGTCATTTTACTAAACAAAGAGGTTGTACGTCACCTACTACTTTCGTTGAGTAGGCGACGTATTTTTATTCTTTGACTGGGCGAAGGTTGGTCACCCTGTGCGCTGTGTAGTGCGATAGCCAATGATATCGTTATATGGATGCTCTGCGGGTTGCATACTTTTGGTTCCTTGAATAAAACAATAATAAATTATTTTTTTTATTTACAATGTTACATTTATTTTAAGTAAACTATTTGTTTTTAATTGCATTCAAAAGTTAATATTGTCTATTGATAGCTGCAAAAGGAGTGTCCCTTGTACATTGTCAATTAATGCTATTTTGTGTTCATAAAATTGGTGGTCGAAAGGGGGTTTGTTTACTATCCCCCTTCCACTAATTGTCAAATCAGCTGAATCATTCAAATTTTGTTTGAAATGTATTTTTACTTTCTCCCCCCCTGTACATAGTAAATGGCGAAAGTATGGTTTTCGTTAAAAGTTTTGAATTTGAGTTGTTAGTGGAAATATTCGTTTTAGCGGTCCCTGAATCAAAAAAAGTGGTTTGCGGAGTGGTGCCTGTCTGTCCGAGTGGATAGACATATTGTCTAAAGTCTATAGGTATGTAAACCCATCATGAAAACGACTAAAATCCAAATGCCTCAAAAACGGCTTTAACGATTTTGAATTTGATAAACATTTCATAGTTTTTAGACCTTAGGATGACAAACAAAATGACACTACCCGCATGTTTGTAAAAATTCAGGTTCAAAAGTTATGGGAGTTTAAGCATTAAAACATTTATATTTTCAAAATTTTACTAAATATGTAACATCGAAAGAAAATGTACTTACAAACATTGAATTTGGCTTGAAAAATTTAACAATCCAGTATTTAGAATTATTATTCTATGTAAACTAGTTGCGGAGACAATTGATATTTTCTTTTGTGGTAAACGCAGTATGTTGTCCAATGCTATTCTTAAGCAAATATTCAAAAACTGATATCTCCGTCAAAATTGCTAACCGATTTTGATAAAATTTGGCATGTTTGTATGAGATAATTAATTGTTATCTGTTTTATTTTATTATATAAAGTTTTTGGTTATAAATGACTGTAAAGGAGAAAGTATGTGTCAGTTTCCTGATACCGTTTATTTGTGTAAATAAGGATTTTTGTTGTTACTTTTATTGAGTTTAACCCAAGGTCTGCGTAGATAAGAAGAGAATAATAATACTATCCGAGTGTTATACTCTCAGGATGCCCAAATTCCATTAGACCCGTGGAACCAAAGCTTGTGGCGTCGTTGTAATAGTACCAGATATTTTTCAGGCCAACCCAGGACTGTTTCAGGTGTGGTGAAAAATACATCCCCCATCCCTCAAAGTAACACAGCTTATTTGATGAATTGTTTTATGCATGACGAAGCCTATTGTTAAAAAATTGTATTTAATGGCCTAGTACCGTTCTTTGAGTCAATTCAACTGATTCAACCGTTTCGAAGAGTTGAATCATATTGATCTGTTTCATATTTTTGATTGAACGTTTTCTTCGCCTTTAGAATAGTCAAGTCCAATTATATAATGGGATTGAAAATGCTATTTTTTAAACCTACGAATTAACCAAATAGTTTGAGCTTATTCAGGGAATCATAACACAGCGAAAACTTAACATTTGTTTTGTTATGTTCTTATGTCGTTATGTTTTGTTATGTTTGTTGTGTCTATGTTATGTTTTTGTAAATAAATGGTATATTGGGCTTATGACAAGGCTGTCATATTTCTATACAATTAATTACTGCTTAATATATTTGCGGTACATTGTTGTTGAAAGATAGGCTAGTGAACAAAAAGAAAGAAATTTAGATTTAGAAAAATTAATTTTCACTATTCCATATCGAAAGTAGCTATTTTCGATGTGATCTCTTATATCAACGAATATAAAGTATAAAGATAAAGCACCCTTGAAATGTTCTTGGTATTAAGACTCAGAGTGTAAAATTATAATTTTTCAAAAATTGTTTCCTAAAAAGGGTGTAGTTTGTTTGGTGTTTCGTGCGGCAACTTGAATAACTTTTTTAAGAAAAAAATTTTTGTAGTCTCCAACAATTTATTTATCAGTGATGGCATGTCCGCAAAAATCCTAATCAAAATATAAAATCACCATCACCAACAATGAATTTCAAACAAAGAATTTATTGTCTTGGTAATCTTATGCTTGAGCTGCATAACAAAGAATTGCTTTCATTATTGCATTGTAACACGTATATTTACCACTGAGAAGAACTTTGCAGCTGCCCAAAAGTTTAGGTATCTCATGACCAATTTAATCGGAATATCGGAATATTTTTCAAGTAAAAAGACGATTCCACGACAAAGTTTGTGTAATTATAATCCCCAGGAAGTATTTATATTCTTTAACTACTTAAATTTCTTTTCCTTTATACTTCCATCCTTCCCCTCTATTCCGTTTAACCCCCTTTGAAAAAAAACAATTACCTTAGATTTATTTAGGTTTATCGTTAGATGCAAAGTGTGAGAGCAATTTTCCAATCGTTTAATCATTGTAGCATTCGTCGTACTGTAATACCGTTGCGGAAAATTAATCAAAATAAATCAAGGATTTGGAAGATATCATTCAGCAGTTGGGTGAAAGTCTAAATAAACAATAATACAAGGAAGGAGCGGACGCAGTGTTACGTTTTATCACCCGAGGATTTCAACGGCAGGGATATGGGAGCCCAAACACCCGGCCGCTTACATATTTACAATCCCCCGATGAACATAGTTAATTATGTTAACTATAGTTAATTATGTTAACTATAGTTAATTATGTTAACTATGTTCATGAATTTTTATTAATTTCTACCGACGGATAAAGTACTTATTACGAAAAAATTCTGAGCCTGTCCTTTTGCTTTTGCCCTATGCTTAACACGGGGCGACCAAAAACTTCTTTTGGACCTTCAAAATGGATGAAAACATATAATTATACTATTATGATAGATTTTTCTCGGTCGTAGTTATTTTTCTTCGTTTTTATTTAGGTTTCACTTCAATAATAGTTTTTTTTACTCCATAGAATACCGAGAAAACTTGGCTGACTCGGAAAACAACCGGTGTGTATATCTTTTTGAGGCCATTATTCTGATAATAGTTGACTGATAAGAATACACTTTCTGTGAGTATAAGTTTTCAACCTAGAGAACACACTACATTTAGCTATAGCTATAGCCTTTGTTGAACCCCTCAAAACGCATTTCATTGAGGAATTAGACTTTCTCATGGAATTAAATGGAAAATTTCGTTTTTCAAGTATAAAATGAAAACTATCAACCTTAGGAAAAAATGTAAATACAAAAAAGTTTTATTTTAAAATTATCTTTCAAACAAAAAAGGTTTATCAAGATAGGAGAACTATTACCACAGTTGAGCAATTCATGAATGTAATGGCGGCCATCTTCAATGGCTGATATGGGGGTGTTCTACACGAATTCAAGGTTGGTTCTTCGGACAAAAATACTTCTACTGGTATCTTCCATACACATACCAAGTGGCTAAGCTGTATCAAAAAGTGCAAGGTTTTTACGTTAAACACACGTACTACTCAGCCAGTGGCTAAGTCCAGTTGAGGATTGTTGTGCCCATAGCCTCAACTTCGCTGTAACAATCCCCCCCACGGATTCAACCGCTCGCGCTCGGCGCTAGTCACTTAGGGCACGGTCAAAAGCGAATGAATGCAGACGAGCAGTAGTGAACACCATGCTTAAGGAAGTATTACGTTCACTGCTGCTCGTTCGTCGGTGTTCGCACCAGATTCGCTCTAATGTGACCGTGCTGCCCTTAGTCCTTAGTCTGGTAAAAACATGGGCGCTGAGTTTGAAACCCGCAATCTCGGGAGGGGGTCATACCATTGTACTAAAATAACCCATAAAATGAAGCTTGTTTTAATTGCTTTTGGGAGATAAAAGGTTTTGAATCCAGGAAGCGGAACACGTTAAGATCACCTTATAATAAGGCCTTATTGGTGTCTTGTATAGTTTCGAATTTAAATGTCAATTTTAAAGTTTTATTATCAAAATTTCTGCTTGAAAATTACGCTCTAATTTTAATGGAGAGAGCACAGATTTATTAAAAACTACTTGAGTTTCAAAATTATATATTTTTTTCAATTTGCCGTTGATTTTTAAAAAGCCTGCTTGTTGCTAGTCGAAAAGGTAAGTTGAAATGTATATTTGACGCTAAATGGTAAATAATTTTCGTAAATAGCATTTTAACACTGAGTAATTGGATTACTGGTTAACCAGATAATTTTTTAAACAACCGTTTAAAGGTTTACTGCTAGAGATAACATGAATAAATCATTACATCGGTACATTTGACGAAATGGAAATCGTAGCCGTATTTTACGACAATTAACACGTCTATTAGCGAGCCGTCGCGTCGGGTACAAAAGTCTCCGTACGGCGGCCGCGCGTCATTTGAAATACGAATAAACTAATATTTTAATCAGAGTTAAAAATAAATTTAAATTAAAATTTGAACCAAAATTTACATTCAAATTTGAACTAAAATTTAAAATTCTTTATTAATTATTAGGGGTGTGCGAGTACTCGAGAATCGAGCTTTTTCGAGCCGAGTATGCATTACTCGACTCGACTTATTGTAAAACACTCGAAGTTCGAGTCGAGTAGTTACTCCCGCCGTTTACCCGTTTTTACATCAATAAAATAAAATAAAATTACATGAATAAAAATGTACCTGTGTGAATAACTCAAAGGAAATATTTTAATCATGAATTGAGTCAGGTATTGAGTGAGGTAATTGGTCATGGTTTATAGTCATTATTTTCATTTCATTTCAAAACACAGGTGAACCTTAAACACTAGTTAGGCTTCAAAAATATATCAAATCGAGAATTAATGTTAGTTTAAGTAAAAGGTTTTCTTTCTTTTTTGGTATCATCTTTTTGGTATATAATATGCTCTTAGTTCAGTAACTGTTTTAAGTTTAATTAGGCTACCTAAAAATTGTAATTTGTATTTGAGTAATGATAATAATTTTTGACGATTATGTAGAAACATGATGACCATTATATTATAAACTTTAAAAAAACTCGACTCGAAAAAAGCTCGAAACTCGCGGGTATTTTTCAAAACTCGACTCGACTCGACTCGACTTCCAAAATCACTACTCGCACACCCCTATTAATTATAATTTGATTGGATGTAAAATTCAATTTTAATGTTATATTTTGAAATTCGATTTTAAAGTTTTTATTTTGTAATTCAATTTTAATTTTATTCGAAATTATAGTCTAGTTCAAATCCAAATCCAACGACAAAGACTGATCAAAATCAAAATTCAAACTCAAATAAAAATCATTATAATAAATTCAAATGAAAATCAAATACAGGAATCACAATAATAAATACCAAGTAAAATTAAAAAAATTAAATTACCGTTGCAAATTAAAGTATGTCAACGAATTAAAGTATATCAACAAATTAAAATGTATCGACAAATTAAAATCAAGTTTACATAAAAAATAAAATAAATGAAATATCTGGAAAATGTAAATTAAAAAATGGGGTGAGAGTACTCCCGCAAGTCCCTTTGAACCGACCAGGGAACAATTCAGAAAGGGGAAATATAACTGACCACAGTGACAACCTTTCAGGACGGAAGGGAGAATGAATGGCCCTTCATCAAGTAGAAGAGGCAGACGCAGAGGAAGATCAGGACGGAAGGGAGAATGAATAGCCCTTCATCAAGTAGAAGAGGCAGACGAAGAGGAAGAAGACGTAGACGATTATTTATTTATGTATTATATTATTATTTATTTATTATATTTTATTTATTTAGGACAAGGATGAAGGAGCGGACGCGGCGATACGGAGTATCACCTGAGAGAAAGGACGGTAAGGACAGGGGGACCCAAACACCCGGCCTCCAAGTAGCTGGATTACAGGGGGACGCCACGCCCCCCGGCCGACAGCGAGGCGCGACTGGCAGGTACAAGACCTCCGCCTCCGCGCGTAGTGGTGAAATACTATCGATAGTCCGACTATCGATAGTTATCGATAGTTCTATCGATAGTTTTTGCGATTATGAATTTGCGTTTCTTTTTAGTTTAAGGTGATTAAAAAACTGCAATCTCAAATTCGAATCATACCAAATATATTTTAATAACATAAAAATTTTATAATTGTTAGTTGTATGATTTTGTTCACATGTTAGGACTACTCAGTTATTTATTTATTAGTATTCATATAATTGTTAGATAAAAATAAAAACTTTAGCTTAAAAATGTATGGAAAAATTAATACAATATTAATGAGTAAATATTAAGGTATGGTTGAACTAAAACACTCAAACGCACCTCAACGTTAAAATAATAAGTAATAATCGAATAATAAAAACAAAGAAAGAGTAATAATACGATAATTTTACTAATTTGTGCCATTGTTATTGATAACATTTTATCATTTTGCACAATAATTCAGCTTGCTAAACTATCGATAGTTTAATACAGATAGTTTTTCCGAGTCTCACTATCGGAAAAATATCGATAGTAACAAACTATCGATAGTATTTCACCACTAGTAGTCAGCCCTGCCGGGGCATCGATCCGCAGCAACTGCTCAGCTCCGTCTTCTGATTAGCTAAAATACAATGACGTATTTCTTGCATCGAATCAGAAGACGGAAGACGAGGTTGAGCAGTCTACGTCTACGTCCACTGTGGAGGGCTGTCCTCGCTTTTGTCCTCGAGCTTTTTATTTGCTCTTAAAGTATTCTCGATTTTCACGTGAAATAGGCCCTAAAGAATATTGCGTCCTAATGCCATCCCTGTTACAACGGGCCTAACGGCCTAACAATTAGTAATTTAGGCCCTACGTTATAATTTTTATCACACATTCGATAATTTTTATAACATTTTATACTAATCTTATAAATACTAAGTTATGCTGCGGTAAAGGAACAAATTAATCACTATTTATTCAGTCCTTTGTTTATTTTTTTGTAAAATGAGTTTGTAATGAGAATAATTAAAAGCTAAAAAGTATAAATATTCAGTCAATAACTTATATTTGTAGAAGCCGTTGAGAGCCAATGTTTCCGATAAAGGATATTTATTTTCGATTATATTTTATTTCAGCCTAATCAATTGCATTTTCCTAATTTATCTTCAAATAAAATTTAACTCTAAAACGTATAAGTTTATAATTTATGGAATAGTTTTGTTACTAGATGCAGAAACTCTTATAGGCCTATTCCAAATTTTCAGTGCTGAACGGCCCCTTTAACTTTGTTATGACTTTAATATTTAGGCCTACTGAATTTGTATATTTATCCAGTGGTCGATTTGTATCTCTGTTTTATTACCTAAATAAGTCTATATCTAAAAGTCTTAGACTATTGCCTTAAGAATTTCGACATTAGAACTACATTCATAAAATGTTCACGGAATCATTTTTTGAATCAGTGTGTTATTTCCTTTTTTTTTTTGAAAAGAATCATTTTCGGATAAAGTAGTGTGTGACATTGGGTATATGTAGAATGGAACTGACGGAAATTGTGACAAAACTATGGAAACCTAAGCGTAACTTTTACATTAAGCTATTTTTAGAAAAATGTGAGGTTTTGGTAGGCTAGTTTTAGAGTTACCCACCCTACAAAGTCGAAAATAAGAGTAGCGTAAAAGATAGAGGAGCCTAACCTAAACCGTTAAAAATAGGAGTGATTGCCACTTTTTCAGTATGACCTTATTAGTTTGTATTCGAAAGAACACAGAACTGATGATTGGTACTAAATTTTATCCTAGGCTTTTGGTGAGCTAGTGTGAACTTAGCCTAGACACATAACTTAAATCTGTAGAATATTTAGAACAATATCATGATATTTCAGTATAGAACTGACGGATATTTGACGAAGCAGTTGAGAACCAACCAATCTTTGTTAATGTGGATGAAATTTGTAGGTGGGTGAGAGACGTGGGGTCGTGGCATAGGCATAGAGAAGAGACTGGACGCTGAATTGCTGAATCCATGAAATAGTCAATTCAGGCGACGTGGGGATAGGAATTTTTTTAGTTTTTTTAACTGTTCATAAAGTAGATAAAGAGAAACAGCCAAGTGTCACTTCAAACTGATATTGCTGTTGTTGTCATTATCTGTTGTTATCATTATGTTTAGATGGGACTTAAATTCTTTGAAAATTTGCCTGAATCCATCAAGAGCATAACAAGTTTAAACAAATTCAAGAATAGCCTAACTGATTACTTAATAGATCAATGTTACTACAAACTGCCTACAAATGGATGAATTAGGCCTATTCTCAAACCACCAATGAAGGGGAATGAGGAATGACACGCCACATGCTTCGCAGAGAAGTCACCGTGGTTCAAAGGATAAGTAAGTACATTATAGAACTCAACATGTAAACTCGTTTGTAGTTCTGCGTTATGCATGAACTTCCAAAATAAATAATAAATACGCCTGGTTAATTAATAAACTGTATGAGACCAATAACCGGGACACATTTTAATAAAAACCCAAGCCTGAATGACCGTACGTTGCCGGGAAAAATCGAGCAAACTCAATTCCGTCCGTTAGGCCTATATACAGTTATTTTCTCCTTCGACGGATTACATCATAGTGATTTAACTGCAAACTGACAGCAAGCCAGGGGAGAATCTACCGACTACCGATGCTAGAACAGGAGAGCAAATACAACAACTACCAGAATTTCAGTTTGACACTTAACTTATCTTACCTTTTTAATCGAGGCTTGAGCAAGATCGGCTACGACTATGACAAATGACAGTTCTTCACTCAGGTCCCTGCCAGGTGTACCAACTTAGCCAGTAGTCAATCCATTCGTGCGCCATCTGGGAACCAAAGATGCAACTCTTGCGGCGCCACCTGGGAGCATCAGCAACAACTATTAATGCAACCACTTGCGGCGCGACCTGGTAGCACAACCAGCTACTACTACCAGGGGTATTAAAATAATGGTTTGGTAGCGCAAACCGTGATATAGAATTTAATTTTGGGGGAATTAGTGATTTAGCGGAGTTTTTTTGGGGGAAAATAAAAAGTACAATATTTCGTCAACGGATAAAAATATTTTTAATACTGTATGGACATTTAAAAGGTGAGCCTTGCTCGTAATCGAGCATAAATATGTAAAAGAAATCGCAAATTATAAATATAAGTAGAACTGTACCATTGCTTCTTGACGTTTGTGAGCGGTTGGTACGTTCTTCAAAGTGTAAAATTAATTTTAAGCCAAAATTACTAATATTACAAAAAGGTGGTTACCCTGCTGCAAATCTACGATTTTCACTACCGCTTGTTAAAGTGTTTACGTTATTGTACTGTCAGTATCAATAATCTAGTAACGGTTTAGGCCTACTTCATGTGGCCGAGGAAGTTGCTTTTGGAGCAGTTCGAAGGTAATTTCGACCGTTATATTTGTAAATGGAAAGAGATAGTAATTTGGAACTGCACTGTGTTCAAAGTCCATCAGTGGCGTAGACGCGGGGTTTGACCTTACAATTTGTAAAAAATGTTTATCCTTTTTAAATTAATCTTACGTCTTTTGGCTGGAAAAAATAGATTAACGAACGTAAGTTTAATCGTTATTAAGGCATTATTGCCTTTTGGGGGATGCGCACCCCTGACTACTACTGCGTATTCTACGCTAATCACAGCGTTTTACTTGCTACTAGGTACGCTGCGATCGATGAGTAGATGAATTAATATTATGAGAACTGAAAAGTAATTAATTTCTGCAAGCAGCAAGCTTATGTTAAGCAAATACCAACAACTGAGCAACAGAAAAATAAAAATCGAAATTAAAAATAAGTAAAATAAAATAAATTTGAGTACAACTTGAATTGGCGTGCATTAGTTTAGAGAGAGAGTGTGGATATTTCACGACTCAAGCTGACACCAGCGTTAACTAACTGTGGATTTAAGGCGCAGAAAGGCAAAACGCACGCAGTATTCATATTGCATTGACGTATTGAAGGCGCCCGCTCAACAACCAGTGACGGATCTGGGGGTGGCAGCGGGGGCACTTGCCCCGGGCGCCATCCAGTAGGGGCTGTAGGGGGCGCCAGCTTGGCTTCAGTTTAAAAAATTGAAGCGGCCGGCAAATCTCATTTGTAGCATCGCTGCCGTCAAGGCTGTCTATCTTTTCGTGGCACTCACATTTTGTGGTGTTTTATGGCTAGAAAATCGCTCTCTCATTTCGCGGACGTAGAATTGCTCACTCGTCCCGCGGCCGGAAAATCGCCTGCTCGTTTCGCAGCCGGCAGATTTCTTGGCCGCATTGTGGACGACAAGTCTATATCTATTCGCAGCTGTCAAATCCATCGGTCATATCTTGGCCAGGTAGTTTGTCGTTGTAGGCATATTTCTTTGTCGTTTCACTGTCGATAAGCCTCTTACTATTTTTGAGGTCGTCATACTTATTGGCCACATTGCGGCCGGAAAATCTTTAGTTCAGACCGCGGCTGGCAAATCTCTTCGTCGCATTGCTGCTGGAAAACCGCTTGCCATTTTCATGGGCGTTACACCTTCCGGTCGCATCGCGGCTGTCAAATCGCCGTCGTTTATACCACGGCCGGCAAATCTCACGGTCATATTAAGCCCCGGAAAATCGCTTAGTGTTTCTGTGACCAGCAAATCTCTTGCACGGCTGTCAAATGTTTTTGACATATCGCGGCCGACAAACAATACCTATTGTATTTTACTTTACGTAGATTGGGCTCAAGTATTCGTTCTATCTATGAAGCAACATGGGGCCAATTCCACTGGTCGGGAATTTTTTTTAAAATTGTCACGAAAGAACAGAAAAAAGTCAGAAGTTCCATTTGTGAAATCTGGTAGACACCTTGCTTCGGGTTTTCAATGGGTAGCAAATTTATCGGTCATATTATGGCAATAACAGCTCTTGGTTAGGCTGTATTGTGGCCAGTGAACATCGGTTATATTTCAGCCATAAGATAAAACATTATTATGATATATGAAATAATAGCTTATCTATTATATCAAAGACGCATTAAAAAAACAATATATTTCTCATTTTTGGTGACGGGGAGGGCAAACGCCAATTTTGCCCGGGCGACAGAAAATGTAGATCCGTCACTGGCAACAACTGATTGGCTGAGGGAACGAACGCTCAAATGACTGAGTGAATTAATTAATGAACGAATGGCCATTACTTTATGGATTTTCCAGTAAGGTCTTCGAGTGTCAGGTTTTCATTTTATAAAAATAAAATAAAATGAAATTGTGAAAAAATACAGATGACTCGAAGAATGACCATGAAGGATTCCTCATCCCTACGGGCTATTGTCTGTCTTCTTCATAGCGAAAATGTACTGAATCATTATCTGGAAGTGTTTTTATATGTGTATTTTATATCAAGTTTTTTTTACATTGAGTCATATTTGTTTACAAGCTAGTATTTTGCTTAATCTGAAACCAATAATGGAAATACTTTTAGAATCTGATCCTAATAATCTATAAAGCTATTATTGATAATAATAATGTAAGATTTTTACACAAACATAAAGGATTTATCCATTTCCGTAAATATAGCAGGTAATTAATTTTTGATTAGTAGATTCTGATTCTGATTCAGTACGGTAGTTTAGTTTGTTTACACTTGACAAAACACAACATAATGGATATTCTTAAGTTCTTACTCGTATCATAAGATTCTAATTTAATATAGGCCTACATCTAATCTCTCATGTACGAATTTTAAACTAGCCGATTACATGTCTAATTAGTTAGAATCATTACCAACTAAAATCCCAAACCCATGGATAATAAATTTGAATTGTACGTTACTTTTTGGTAGTCTACGTTCTAAGAATCGGGTTTACGGAGTGCGAGGGGGCTAAACAAGGTTTCTAGGAGTCCTTCTTTGAAATAAAATAAAATGTCCCTTTTATAAAAGTCCTGATCTTCTCCTCTGCAATTATTGGACAGCTAAAAAATGAAAAATAAAGCTTTAATGAACTTTGGGTTCGGTAGTTGGTAGTTAACCTCTTGCAAGTACCTGATTAAACTAACAAACGGCTAGTTTTAATATGGTAGCTAGTGGAGGTTGAATAGAGTTAACAAATGTATGTTTCTCCTTGCTTTCCCGAAGACAAATTCAAATGTTAAAAGATGTTCTCCTTCCATTACTGATCGATGGAGTGATAGAGAAATAGGTTAAAAGTAAATTATGTAAAAAAAGATTCAATGACGAAGTTAGCATCAAAATTATAATTGTTCGGGCGGATTTTTATAACTTTATGTCGAAGCCCAAATTATAACATTTTATAAATACATGATTCCATAACTCGAATCACTGAAAAATATCTAGCTTAGAGTAAGTCCCAAAGTCCACGACCCACGATCAGGGAAGGGCGGCGTGGCCGACGTGCCGGCGACTGCCTCTCACCATGGCACAAGCACTAAATGAAATAGTATGCCCGTGGTTGATCCACGCCGCCGGCGCACCAAAATTGCGCCGCATACCAAACTGACGAAAAAGGTTCACTAATCCCTAACCGATATTGCGCCGTGAGGGTGGCAGGTACCTGTAGACTGCAACACCACGCAATGACTCAGGAATGTTACCCTCGCCCCCCCCAGTTGACGAACCACAAAATATTTGTACTCCACAAATGATTTGTTAGTTTTGCATAAGACACCTACCGATAGGTTGCTCCATTCACGAGCAAGTGAACCATTATAGCTATTTAGAATTAGTTGTTTATTGTTTACAATCTTCATTAAAAAAAAGATCTGTAATATCAATACAGAAATAGCCCTTCGGACAAAATTTTATGAGTTGCTATATTCCAGCACCATATCAAATGAATCAAACGGTATAGTTGATAAATGAATTAGTTGCCGGAAATAGAAATCAAACGGGTCGGCGGTTAACCAAGTGAAATCAAGTGTTAGTACGTTGGGTTAACGTAAAAACCTTGCACTTTTTGATACAGCTTACAGCCACTTGGCAGGTGTAAAGAAGATACCAGTAGAAGTATTTTTGTCCGGAGAACCAATCTTGAATTCTTGTAGAACACCTCGAAATCAGCCATTAAAGTAAGCCATCTGTATGAATTTCCAGATTTAGGCTGACTCCGTTGCTCACTCGCCACTTCCCTCCAAGAGGCGATAATGAAGGGATTTGAAGGAATCCTTGTTTTCCGACTTCGAAGGCGAGGCGAGGAGTCAGTGCTTGCCTCCCTCATGTGATTCTAGGAAGGACTGCGGCGCAATATCGGTCTCCCCTGGGACAAGATTTAGAGTCACGGCGCAATTTCGGTGTCTATCTGGATTTTGCGGCGCAATTTCGGTGCGCCCGCTGCCGCGACCCCCGTGGTCCGTCCAGTGTAGGCTATACGACGGTTGTTTCCGTACCTGCATGTGATTTCGAAATTTGGCGTTTTTGTTTTTCTTCGTCATCGTTCGGATGGATTAATTCAATCAGTGGCGTATTAGAGGGGCCAAAAATTATAAGGATAAAAGAAAAAGTGAGAGAAAATTAAGTAGGTACTGTAAAGAGAAACATTTTAAGAAATCGTGCGCATGATCGTCCCGGAGGCAGACGGAATGCCGGACTTTTGTCGATCCAGCACGGTGTTTGATACATCCGATAAGCCGAGATATCTCACCGGTAGTGTGTCGCCAGTGGATATACAGTGGTGGCAGCGCCGGGCGGTGGCTTCCCCTGGCCCCATGCAGCAGGTACAACTGGTGAATATTTAAAGTTTTTTTAAATTGATTAATTTTACTATAAACATTTAAAGACTTAAGTTTGACAAATTTCAGGAGATAAGACGTCTGTTTGAAATTAAAATTACACCACTAAAATTGCCTGAATTTAGAAATTAACCTCAAAAATTCTAAATTTCTGGGGGAGACCCTCCGAACCCCCACTTATTTGGATTAGGGGATGTTTTATATCTCCTGGTTAAAATGACCCTTCCTTATAACTTAAAGAAGGGTACCTACCTTTTTTGGGATGGACCCCCTTGGAAATAATTCTATATATTTGCCACTGACTTCTACCATCAGTACGTTGATTTAAATGGGTGTGATTTTGGCTTTGGTTAACTCAGTCAGGACGTGTTAACGAGCTGTGACGAATAACGTGTTATTCATTACAATATTGTAAAAAACCATCTCTTCAGCTCACCCTAACCCGCAGCCATTTAGTAATAGGGGCAGTTACATATTGAGCTTCGGCTTTCATCTACTAAACCGAGATTTTTAAGTAGAAAAGTTTGAATTATTTTTCGGAGCCAAACGGCTCTACAAAAATTGTTTTGAACAGTTTTGGAAGTGACTTGTTGAATGAATTAAAACCTTACTTAAGTAATAGCCATATACATTTGAGGTAAAACAATCGAGAACGTATGTCCTAGAATAGGTAATAAAGCAATATTTTCGCCAGATACGTGGTAATATCGACAATATCGACCACAATATCCGCAACAATGACTGAGCAAACCCCATTATAAACCTCACCGATCATCTATAACTTTATCATAAAAAGGCCTCGTTAATATTTACGGTTCAGTTGTAGGATTTCTAGCGCTCCCTACTGGCGATTCGCGTCAACTACAGGAGTGCTGCATTGTCGACGCGACGCGACGCCGCGCGGCAACACCGTGTTCTGTATCGGCAATGGATCCAATGACTACTGTACGATTGAATCTTTTCTGCCCAACATTTCCGGTGCCATGTTGCAAGGTACTGAGGGGGCTTCAAATTTTAATAACTAATTCTTGCTATCTGCTCATCACACAACACTCAAACTGCATTCAAAATAGCTTTTAACATTGAGAAATCGACTGTTACATGTTGTAAACTGTGGCATTTTACAAGGCAATTTTCCAGATATTTTCAAAGTAGCAAAATAAAATCCGCTGTAACGGTAAAGAACATCGGTGAAGAAATCTTTTTAATCGCAAAAATATTGCCAACAATAATGTTTATTAGGTCCGAGGTCGTATCTGGAAAAAATATTAGTTAAAAAACAAAACATAAAAATTAGGTATTTATTTATATAGTTTTTTAATGGAAGTAGGATTCATGTTTGATTGTCGCGAAAAAGTGTGTCGTAATATTTGTTAAAAACTACTACTAACCTACTTCCGTTTTAAAACGATCTAAATACCTCATATTTTATTTTTTATTTTAAAACATATTTTTCTCGATACGACCTCGGACCTAATAACCATTATTGTTGGCAATATTTTTGCGATTGAAAAGACATTTTGACCGATGTTCTATCTTTTACAGTTTTCGAGATATCTACGGTTTAACACTTAGCGTCCTCCGCCATGTTTGCCCCCTCCCCCCACGTTATCGACCACGTTGGAAAATTACATTCGTAACCTATTTAGGCGACTTTCGTAATTTTCATCACCTCGGTCCATATTACGAAAATCGACAAAACCGTCACCCACATGCTCAACCCCCCTCAGCTCCTGGATTATTTTGTCACTTTTGTGACAAAATAAGTTAATCCCATTCAAAAACAGTCCATAGACCTGCCCAGTCAGATATTACAATGCTTTGTGGTCGGCTGTTTTTGACATAGACTTACGCAAGAATTTTTCAACCGCCTGCCGCGACCGCGACAGCGTTATGGCGCTAAGAATTTGCGTCGCGTCGCCTTGACTGAAGGCGTCTGTCATTTGTAGCACAGAGGCAACTTTGCTCGTTAGCTCTAGTGTTTGGTATCGATATCCGATATATCGGAACTATCGATATTTTGGATCCGATATATCGTTATTTTTATATCGATATTAGACTTCTGATATTATCGGAATATCGGTATTTTACTTCGATATTATCGTCACTATTGATATTAGCAAATTTTCAAGAATAATACATAAATAAAATACAGTTTAACCTTTTTTCACTTTTTCATTAGTAGTAATTAAATATTATTTGATAAGTAAATATTATAGATATCGATTTGAAAATAACTTATTAGCTACAAGAAAGGGTTTTTAGTTAATTATTTATTATTTGTTGTTTTGTTTTAAAGATACGATTATCCACAAGAATTAAAAAAAAAATATCTTGGCTATGTAGGCTACTTGAAACAAGAGTCTTTTGCAGTAAAGTAATTTATTTTACAGTAATTCATCTAAAATTACACTTCAAAGTATAAATTGTAAGCAAATTTACGTCAAATGGACGTCACAGGTGTGCTGCTAACTGTTGTGATGCATACCGTATGCGTTAGATTCATTTTTAACACAATTTTTTTAATACCGATATTTTTCTGATATATCGATATTTTTGATCCGATATTATCGGAATATCGATATTGAGGGTCCGATATTACCGTCGTTGTATACATCGATATTTTCTTTCAATATCCGAACACTAGTTTGCTCTGGATGCTGTTCAGTACGCCGAACCACCGCTGGAGGCGCTGTTTGATTTTCTTCTCGCCAGAACGACGTCGGACCAATGTTGCCAGAAACCGGATATTTACCCCGTTTTCGGGTATTTTGGAGGCCGTGCGGGGATTAAGAGAAAAACGGGTAAAACCGGGAATTTTAGACTTGGGCTGCGGGGATTCACCCAACTACGTGGATATTTAAAAAACGAATAAAACCGAGTATTTTGGACGAGCTCCAAAGATTTTTAATTGGATATGGTTTTAATAATTTTAACAGGGCCGGCGACAGGGGGGACAGGGGGGGGCCAAATGCATGGGGGCCCGGGCTCGGAGGGGGCCCGGAAACACCAAAAAAGGGACAGGAAAGGGGCCCAAAAAGCACACGAAATAAGTAAAAAAAAAGGTCGTCAGGTTTCAGGGCCTCGGTTGTAGATTGCACAGGGGCCCGCAAATCCTGCCGCCGGGCCTGGATTTTAATATTGCTAGAAACCGGGTATTTGCCGGTCGAGGATTTTGAGAGGATTAAGGAAAATCGGATAAAACCGGGGATCTTAAACTTGAGCTGCGGGGATCTACCCGACATCCTAAAAACACAAAAAAAACAGGTAGAGCCAGGATTTTCTGAATTATGTTTTGCTTTACACATTAAATAAAGTAAATAAACATATTTTGGTACGTAGTGTGCAGTTTATTGATATAGGATTTTTCTCCCTACCTAGTAATTTTAGCAAAGCAAAATTCCCGGTTTAGGGTCTTGAAATGGTTTTTTGGGTAAATTCCAGGTTTATGATACTTGCGGGGATTACTGCCGAATGATCGAGTAATAGCGGGGATTTTTAATTGAATCGGCGGGTAAAATCACAAATCTTTTCTGACAACACTGGCTCTTCAGTACACTGAACCACCGCAGGAGGCGCTGTTCGAGTTTCTTCCCGCCAGAACGACGTCGGACCGACGCCGCCGCCATTTGCATTTTGTGTTTTTGACTTCCCCAACCGATTTCTAAGGTAAGATGAAAATGTTTTGCCCTTTACTTTTAATTTACATCTATTAGTGTTCAAATACTAGAACTTAATATCTGTTTAGTTTCTTATTAGTTTAAATTTGCCATTATTTTTAGAACTGACACCTGCAGAAATATTGTCCTTTAATAACTTATTATTGGAACTGCAAACTGAATGCAGGTACTGTAGGCCTACATTTCATACAAAATCTATTTATCGTTCGTAGTGCTTTGTTTCAAAAGTAAAAACAAGGCTAGGGAAGCTAAATTATTTCCTTTAGTTTTGGACCAAAAGGCGTTTTGAGCAACATGCAATAATGTTTAGCCTGTCAACCAGATTAGTGTTGGCTAGTTCAATAGGCCTACTGTCTGCGAGAGTAAAGAAGTCCCCTGAGTTCTGGCCTATTCGAACAATTGCAGGCGCTTGTTACTCGGCGCCTGCATTTTTTCGTTTTTACGTTACCGAAACACAGCGCGGCAACATGCAGACATTGCTGCATATCGCTCTGACTGGGGGGACTTCTTCACTCTCGCGGACAGTATGTCAAAACTCAAAAGTGCTAAGTTATGAAGAAAGACTTATAGGCCTATCATAGTTTTCAGTTCTTACTCCTTGAAGGCACCAGATCATTAGGAATAAGTAAATATTCCAGAATTTAGGGTGTTCAATAACTTTAAAGGCTCAAGTTATCTCTAATTTGGTTGTAGGCCTAGGTTCAAGTTCAAGTTCAAAAATCTTTATTCATGAAAAACACTGATACATGCTACATAGTTAAATTTAAATTATCAGTCACAAACTAGTTCATGCAGGTTTTCCTCTTTCACTCCCAATGCACCTTGTAAAGCGCGTCAGGGCCGCCGAGAAGGGGGGGGGGCAAAGGGGGCAGATTGCCCCGGGCCACAAAAGGAAGGGGGCCACATTTTGAGCACAGTATATTTTTTGTGGATTATTAAAAATTATAGGATATTTAAATGAAGAAGACCAATATGAAATGAAATATTAGAAAATACATAAAAATTATAGTCTTCAAAACGTGTATTAACTAAAATGCCCTTTATTTGTCTTATTTTGATTCAGTTTCATTTGGTTTTCTGGCGTCTCGTCAGGGGCCCCTCGAGGTTAGGCCCAGGACTAGGCCTGCGCCAGACCACACATAACTAAATCCGTACTAAACTAGGCCCCTGTCCCTCTGGTCCAATTTGCTGTAGGCCCTACCCAAAAATTCCTCACAAAACGTTGCCCAGTCCTACGATGGACCAAGGGAAAGGATTCCTAGCTACAACTAAACGGAGTATACTATATTTTACAAAGAATAGTAGTTACAACATTTACGTGACATGACTTGTTTTGCAGAGATGAGTAACTTCTTCAGCTTCGTTTCTCCTCTTAGTTTCAGTTTAGCTACGTACGAACCATGATCCAATGAAATGCAGTTTTCCTCATTCAAAAATTTAAGTAAATCGTGATGTCATCAGCAACTAGAAGCATGCAGCTTGACTGAAGCCTCCAGCTGGTATGATAAAATATCTTGGCCAATCAGAAAGTTCTTATTACTGGCAGTACTGGCACCTCTGATTTAGGCTTTACTTTTACCCAATGGTAACATGCTATAGCTGGATACAACTAAGGTCTGTAGATTAGAAGATAATCCACAGTCTGATATTATACAGATCGATTCAGCCCGAAAGTCTTGTAGGGGTAGAAGTGCGAGAGAGGTGGAGAATACCCCCACCACTGTTTTTCCTTCATCAGTTGTGTATAGTCAATTTAAAATCCCACATGTCACATGGCTTATGACAACATTACAAATATTGTTGCAAACAAAGAATCATGTGTTTTGACACATGAGTTATTTCGAAATTTGACTGTACTGAGACTCGCGGTAGGGAAAATCTTCACTGCGCATGCGCATCCCACAGGGCTGAGCAGATCTGTACTGTCAGGTACGTCAGGTTGTCTTATTCTATGTACCATATTACCTGTGGATCCAAGCCTGTGACGTCAATGAAAGACCCAATATCCGGATCTAAGCATTTAGCATCTATTAGCATTTTAGGGTAAAATATAGCCATAAAGGAGGTAATAGTAATGTGATTTTTTGATTGTTCAAGCATAGGCTTAATAACTTCTTTCCAGCTGGAGATTATTAGATTTCCGGTCTACAGAAGACGACAGGATTTGTTTACATTTTTGACTGAGGTAACCTATGTGCACCATTATTCTTCTCTCCTCTTCTTCTCTTCAGATCTTGGAATACAACCGGATAAATTGTTTCCTGATGACGTCACTCAGGCCTTATGGAAATATAGGAGTTAATTAATAGAAGAAAAACCAATAATTTAATTAGGTAGTCCTCAATAACTTAGAACTGTTTCTTTAACCCTTTTAACCCCAAGTACAGCAGGTTTCTTGCAAACATCATTTAGTCTGGTCTTTTCAACCAAAAGATTCATTAGGCATATTAAAAATAATTTTACCTAATTTTACAGTTTTTGTTCTAAATTTGGATAAATTTATAAATCAAAGCTTTACTACAGGCCTACGATGAAATTGTTTAGTTTTGAATAAATTAAGATAATAATCAAAATTTTTAGAACAAAAGAACAAAACTTTTTTAATCAGCAGGATCTACGATTTTAGCTATTCAAGAGACAACAGTATTTTTAACTACGATTTTTATTTATGAGGGGCCTCATGCCCTAACTTTGCCCCGGGCCTCCAAAGGTCTGTCGGCGGCCCTGAGACGTGTGCGGGAAGTTTGTTGGCATTGCTCACAAACACTTATTTTTCAAATTTGGCAGTCTCAAGCACAATTATTCATCCATTCAGCATTCCTCTTCATGCACCGGTATCACAAGGCTTACAAAATTATTGTTGTTGCATTACAAAATCTAGTTACAGTTACCCTAAAACATAAACAAATCATAAACTGTAATACTGTAATACTGAGCTCTAGGTAACTTATGCACAAGTATATGATGTAACCTCAGACTAACGAATTTAACCTCATGCACACTAACTTACTGTCTTGAATGTAACTTATTCTAAAAAAAATATAATATGCTTAGGTAATCTTATGTTTATACAACTATTTATGGTTTCTCATGAAAGTGTTTTTTTGTGAAAATTATTATCTTAAATTTAAAAGTTCAAAACATTAGGCCTATTGTTGTTACAAACATAAATGTTTGAAAGTGTTCATTATTTGCGAATGTCTTTGTGGGTTAATATATCGTTTCAACCTAAAATTTATAATAACCCCTGTAACAAGCTAATTAAAAAAATTACGGGAGACACCCTTTAATATGGCCTCATTTAACTTAACTGCCCTCTATCCAGGGGACAGTTAATTTCCACTAATGTCAGCTCATGTCCCTATATTGTACTTAAAAATTCATATATTTCTATAAACACCTTATTTATTGCAATAGTGGGTTATTTTGTGATTGATTCCTCCTACAGATATGAACTAATTTAACAATTTAGGTAGGCCTATCGTTCAAAAGAGCTCGGAGTGAATTTTTGCAGGAAATAAAATTTATGAAGGCTAGACTACGGGAAAAAGCCCAAAGCTTAGATAGGCTACCCAAAAAAAAATCTATAACATTTAACAAGGCCGTAGCCAATGGGGGGGGGTCAGGGGGTCAAACCCCCCCCCCAAAAATTCAAAATTGTGCTTAAATGAGAGGTTAGAAAGTTACTTTTTTCACGTACTGTAACCGCGGAGCCCAAACCCCCCCAAAAAATTTTTCTGGCTACGGCTTTGACATTAACATTGAAATAGAAATTTCAAATGACAGCTGATTAAAATAAACATTGTGGTTAGGCCATCAGCAGATAAAACTAAAACTTAAAGCTGCTGAGCAGCATGTGTTCACTAACTCCGTCACAACAAGATTACTGTCTCCACTAACAGTTAACAAAAGAAGGTCGATTGAGGCAGAATGAGTCATGGCCCCCACATTCGATTGCGGGCCCTGTAACCCCATGCTAATCCTCAGGGCTTGCAGTGGGTTATTTTTTATTTTTTTGTTATTTTCTTCCTTTTGGTTATTTATATTTTTTTGGAATTTTGGTTATTTATTTTTTTTTTCAACCTCAAGAACTGCTACAAGCCCTGTTCTTACTATTCGCCTACCATTCGATCTCGTAGCAGCATCGCGGCAGACAAATCTCGTCAGCCTACGCGTGAAAACCAAGTCTCACTGTCAAATCTAGGGAGATTTGTGATTAGTCTGTCGAGATTTTCTTTTTTACCAATGTTAAGAATGTAATATCCCCAATATAACGCCGATTTTATAATTTTTAGCAACATTTTTGGTTTACTCAAGGTTATTTTTTGGTTATTTTTTTCTTATTTTAGTTATTTTTTATTTTTTTCAACCTAAAGAACAGCTACAAGCCCTGGTTATGCTAAGTTTAAAAAATTAAGTTAATTTGGTTAAAAATTAAATTACTATTTTTTAACCCTTTACAAATTTGATTTGGTCTGGTAACTGATAATAATGAATAATTAAGGCTATAAGTTTAATCTAAAAAACAAACTTTATTGGGAAAATTATTGCAAACGTAAATTAAAATAAATCATTTATTCACTTTAATTTTATTGAAAATTCATTTGCATTTTTAGATCGAGTTCCCTTACTGACCTAGATTAAAATTCAGTTTGGGCCCGACCACGCTGTTGTACAGTTCGCGCATTATATTTTGGGCGATCGCAGAGCCAGCTGATTGCAAGATGCGGGGGGAGAGGGGGTACTTTCCTGAAAACATTGTTCTATGTCCCCACTGTTTGTCAAATCTCCTACATTTATCAGAGGTCATAACTATTTTTATCCAATTTCATTCTCTCGAAGTGTGCTCTTAAGTTGGGCTTTTAATCAATTTTTATTTTTCTTTATATTTTTTATTTCAATTTTTAATTATATTATACTTAAATACCTAGCTTTCTTCCTGAGAATTGTCAAAATAACCACTTGCGACAGTCATTGGTTGTGGTTCAAATTGTTCGCCAATTTAAATTCCTTTTAATCTTTAAATTCAAGAAATAGATATTAATATTAGGTATTTTTAAATACCATATTGCATTGATTTTATTTTAAACAAATTATTATACCTAATCTCCTTTAACCTTCCCCTTCTTCCCTCCTCCTGTATTCCGCCCGACCCCCCTCCCACGATCCAATCACCACCCCTCCACCAAAACCGTTACCAAACATATCTTGTGGTTGAAATTTTAGAGTATCTAAACCAAATGTCATCAAAAGTTAAATTTATAATGGAATGCCAGAAAGAAGAAATTAATTGCCTTGATTTAACTATGGGTAAAGAAAATAGGACACATACATCTAGAATACACAGGAAAGAAACTCAAACAAACCTCATTAAAATCAGTTAAATCAAACCACCTCTGGCAGCGCAATTTCACTGGAGAATCGCTCGCTCATTTTGCAGCCAACAAATCTTTTGGTAGCATTGCTGCCAGAAACTCTCTGTCACATTGCGGCTGTCAAACCTGTCTCGAGCTCAGTGCTCAATATAATGGCTTGATAGCAAAATTATCAAATTGCTGGTAATTTAAAAGTTATTATTAATCTACATTCCAATATCTTTAACATAGTTTTGTTTTCAGAGGCAGCAAGAATGGCTCTGAACATAACAGAGGAAAGGAAAATTATCAAACGACCCTTCCAGCTTCCAGTGGAAGGGTTGAGCAAGCTGCCCCCAGGACTGCTGAAGGGCAAGAAGATCATCAACATTCATGCGGATCAACTCATTGAGTTGAAAAATCAACAAAAGCTAATCATCTTGACAAACAAGACGTTGAAGCCAGCCAAGGTAAGACTAGTTTTGAGTGCTGGTTGTCATACAGGGTGTCTACTGGTCCCCACAATCCTCAAGTCCTCTGAAAGCTCCCATAATTTTTTCCAGTTTATTAAAAAATTGTGATTGTTAATAATATTGTTATTAATCTTTTCGGATGTTACAAATATTTCGCTGCAAAACGTGAATTTTGGTACCATTATATGGCATTAACTTTTCTAGTTTTCAAGAAATCTTGAGAGAGTCATTGGTAAATCTGACTATGACTAGACTGTTCAGATTTTTTTTCTATTAATTCGTAATGCTATTTTCCATGAATAATACCATTTCAGAAATGTCACTAGGTCCTCCAAAATTCTAAAGAGGCCCTCCAAAAGTCCTCCTTTTCACTGCATTTGATGGAGACACCTTCTACAGTAAACTCCCTCTTAACCGACCTCGTTTTAACCGACGATCGGATTACCTGTCCTTGCTGGTCAGATATTAAAGATCGTTTAAACCGACCACGTTTTGACAACAGTTCGGTTTAACCGAGCTCTTTTTTAGGAATTGCAGCATTTCCATTCCCTTATCCGACGATAGGAACATTACGCTCAACTCCAGAGGTTGTTTGTTACAGGTTAAAATATTTTGAATTCAGCATTCATTAATACGATAAACGCCTGGGAGTTTTCGTGTTCGTATTTGAAACCATCATATCATTTGTCAGTAGAGTAAAAAAACACGCACCTCGTGTGTTTGTGTGGGTGGGGGAGAGGGGGTAGACAACTCAAAGTCAAAAGGTTTTGTGACTCAAGTCTCCAGGCTATAAATCAACTGCCTGACTTTACGTAAAATTTGTAAAATAGCCTATATGAAAATTTTATTAAAGGTGTTAACATAAAAACTTTTTTTCACCTCGTCTATTTAGTTTATAAAATGTAGCATTTATAAAGTAAATATTTTGAAAAATAGGTGATAATTATAGTTCATTTGCTAAATAATACACACATGGCTTCAGAATAATGTTAATTGAACCCTAAATCAATAGAGCTTTTATTTTTAGGTTTTTAGAGGATTACCTGTTTTAACCGACCTTTTAAGTTATTTGACCTAGGTCCGGTCCCGTCAGGATCGGTTAAGAGGGGTCTACTGTATCATTCTGCCTAGGGTTAGGCAGAGCAGAAATGATTCTTTTGGCACAAGAAGTTCTGGATGATCATTATTGAAAGGAAATTGCCACGTGTGCTAGTAATTCAAAAGTTAAAATCCTAGCTTTATTTTTTCCCTTCTTTTAATTAAAAAATTTGGAAACGAGGTGATTCATCAGATAACTTTCGCACCTAGGGAAAATCCCTGAGAACAACAGACACTTGCACTTTCCTGCAACCAGGCCTAACTTATTCAATGCCACTGTTCCCCAAATTATAATACCTTATTTTAGAATTGCTTGGACATAAACATGGTAAGCAACTAAGCAGAAATCCAGGGAAAAATTATTCTTCACATATTCTTACAGTTAACCGTTTGCATATCAGTTCAATATTAGAAATCTTACAATACAAAAAAAAAAAAAATATATATATATATAGTTACAACTCTTTAGTACTTATAGTTACACCTATAAATACTTAAGGAAAATCCCTGAGAACTACAGACACTCGCACATCCTTGCAACCAGGCTGACTTTTTCAATGCGCTGTTTTTGATAGATTTTATTTTGTTTGGCAAATACCAGTTCTAGAGATAGCAGGCTGTTACAATAAAAGATTTATTAACTGTGTGTTATTAACAGAAAAAAACGGACATAATTGGCTGTTTCACATTTTGTACGATCTGCCAGTAATGTACTGTATGGGTCTCAAAATGTTAAGGAACTGTCTAAAATTAAATTCTCAAAGGAATTAAATCCCTCTTGCTCAACAAGTTGTAGGACTGCATAGACGAATTGTCAATGACAGTCTTCAGTATTGGTTTTAGTTTAGTTTAGAGTTTTGTTTCTTTGTTTGTTTATATATAATTTATCATATTTTTTTTATGTATTTATCATGTAATGTGTATGTGTCAGGTGTTTTATCCATACTGAAAATATAATTTGACATTGCATCTGTTTCCAGAAATTTGACAATGACTTTGATTTGAAGTATTGTGAGAATTGTGCTAATTTTTGTTACAGTAAAAAAGTCTTTTTGTTTAATTTAAAGTACAAAATGATGTATGTTCTGTAAAAACCAAACTGAACCTGACTTCCTTGTTTCAGGAGGTAAGCCCACAGAATCAGAACAAAAAATTCAAACGACAGAGTAGAAAGAAGGAATGTGAAGAGTTGAAACGGAAAATCAAAAACCTGGAAGAACAAGTCGCCAGGAAAGAAAAAGAAGCAGAGATATATAAAAGGGAGGCACAAGAATGTAAGCATGTAATGGACTTGTTGCTACTTATTAGTTGTCACTGAAAGAGGAAGAGTTCTGTGATAAAGAGACCAATAGATGGCTCATCTAGCGCTGCTGATTCTATCATGAAGGTGATGCACATTTTGATGGTTTGTGATGTAATCTGAAGAAAAGGGTGTTAGGGCTGCGGATTCTGTGATTTAAAAACTCAAAATGTTGTTCCTCTTTCTGATCAATTTTCAAAATACAGGTGAACTTGAATTTATAGAGGTATAAATTACTATGGTAAATTTTTCTTCAAAGTTGTTGTGCAATTTGTGTTGCGCAATAAAATTGCCTGTAATATTAAATTTTGAGAATTGGACACGTATTTATTTATCTGAGTAACAATAATAAAAGACTCGGTCAGATATTCATAATTTCAAGTTGTTAAAGAGAGTACAATTTATTCTGCAAAGTATATATTTTTATTTTCTTAGTTTGTGTGCTTCTATTGATTTTTAATATTTCAGAGTCAGTTGAATATACTACCTATATAAAAAATAATATATATATAGCTTCTCTATAACTTGAAGTATGGGTAACTCATAGATTTATGCAAGGTAACATTGAAATCTCAATTTAAAAGGCTGCAATTTTATAGATTTAAAATATAAATAATTGTGATTTTTATAAATAATTCAAAATAATTAATTTTGAGTTTTAACTAAAAGTATTTTTAGGTCACTTTGAAATCTCAATTCAAAAGGCTGCAATTTTATAGATGTAAAATATGAATAATTGTGATTTTTTATAAATAATTCAAAATAATTAACTTTGAGTTGTTGACTAAAAGTATTTTTTGTCTGACATATTTGTAGCCAATTACATTCTTAGTTGTAAGGAAGTTGTGGTAACCATCCTACCTGTTATGTTTAAGTTTTTGTGCAAATAGGATTTTTGTAAAATAAATATATTTTATAAACTATTGTTTTATTGTGTAATTTCAATTGCGTATGACCTGAATATTTTCTTGTTTTCTAAAACACCATAAATATTTTATAACTACAAAGACATTTCAAGTTTGGTTCTTATATGCTCTGTTTTGCAACTGTTTATCAGTAAATGTAGCATAGGCGGATTTCTGGGGGTGCCAGGGGGTGCCTGGCACCCCCTAATATTCGGTGGATTTGTTGGCAGTGACGGGGAAAAATATTTTCAACATAACTTTGATTGAGGTATTTGCATAAATTAAAAATGGTTGTTGTAAAATAAAATAGTTGACTACTTGGAATAGGCCTTAAAACGGAGCATTTAAATAGGAGTTTGATGTTTGAATTTGAGCATACTTCAAAAGTTAGGTGAGCTGGCACCTCCAAATATTATGACCTAAATCCGCCCATGAACTGTAGATTGATATTGTTAATTACCTTAAGATTATTAACAATGTCTCAAGGGCGCTTTTTAGTTACTATATTATGTTTGTTTTCAAGGAGTGTTTTTGCAAATTATGTTCTAAATGATTTAAATGTAAGTTATGATAGGGACATATTTTTCCGATAGAAGTTATGCAGATTAATGAACTATTATTGCATCTTTCATTCAGCACTCATAAAATAAGTTAAGTTGTCTGCTCTGCTTTACAACATAACAGTCATCAGAAATATTCCATGGAATGAAAAAATCAATATGATTAAAAAAATTCGGTTTAAAAATCATCATTTAAGTAGTTGCTGCTAGGTCCACACATTTGATAGTTTTTTGCCGCTCCCCCCACCCCCCCTTTGATGGTCAGGGGCTGAGAGTTGGCCTGAGATCCCAAAAAAATTGTTCTTGTTTATTCTTTGTTTAAGTGTAAGCAATATTAAATTAAAATATTTGTTTTTTTACAGAAAAATAATTTTATTTTATTTTTATTTACTTATTGGTTGTATACCAAAGTAAAAAAAACCCAGAAGATCATGTCGGTTGTGGTCAACTGTATGTTGAGGGAAGGTAGAGTTGTCAGGGAAATATGCTATGCTATAAGGTATATTTCTGCCATATTTTATGTGGATTTTGGTCAAAGGTTTTCAAAAGTTTGATCACCACAAGAGCCCCATTTTCAAGATGGTGTCAAAGATAGTATCAAAAGGATCGAAGACAGAGGACATAAATGCCAAAGGTAATGTCGTATGTGAAAGTGAATCTGGAACTTTTATATCACCTAGGCATTGAATGGAAAGAACTTTGGGTAAACAATTAATTTTCTCTGCTGTCTTGGATCCGCCTTGCTGGATGTAATCAGGCCCATGCCTTAAGATAGATATGTTTATCTCTAAAAGGAAATGATGATTTTAGTGACTTTTGAACAAAGCCCTTTGATAAAAATAGTAATTAAAACTTCAAATTCAATGGCCCAAACTTAATTGCAACCAAAAATAATAAATTTTTTAAAACTTAAAAACTAAAACTATGTGGGAATATGTAATTCCTAAAACAGACCTCATAAAAGATCATTGGCATAAACTTAGTTTTTTATAATAAAAGAAAATTAAAGTCCTTGCCATCAAACAAATTGATTTGCTGAGAGAAGGTAGGATTTTTTTCATGGATCGATTTTCAAGCCTTTATCAAAACAAAATAATATATAAAGAAAAAACATTCTTATCCACATGATAGGAAGAGGGAATATGAAGAGTTCAAACGGCAAATCAAAAACCTGCAAGAATGAAATCGCCAGGAAAGAAGAAGAAGCACAAAAATATAAAAGGGAGGCACAAAAATGTAAGCATGTAATAAGCATGTAAATGTAGAGTTATCAGGGACTTACGCTATAAGGGATATTTCTCTCTCGCCTATGATTTTTTGCGGAGAGTCACTCCGACCTTCTTACCGCGACTCCTCGCAAAAAATCGTAGGCGAGATTTTAATTCCCCCGAAGAAGCGTGATGTTTTTATGTTTTCATGCGAAACGTCGGGACAGTTGTGTGCGATACGGTATTTGTGTGCGTGTGTGACCATTGTTTTTACAACTTGACGAGAATCAGCACATCATTAAATTAAGGTGGGTGTTGCCCAATAATCTCAAGTAATATATTCACCCCACCCAAAAATTGTCATGTCACTTCGATCAAGAATTTAAAACATGTACTGGCAGCTCAAATATTATAAATATACCTTTTCAACAACTCTCCTTTTATTCAAATAAATCGGGATTCATTGTTTCACTATAATTTATATTTTGAGGTGTTGTTATTTTCTGTCTGCTATACAGTGCCATACCAAGCACCTCTTTGCTAGTTCATTTAGAACTACCCAGAATTCACAAAGGGGAGGTGGTTGAATGTCGAGGAGTCCAATCGGTGCCCTCCCTACCACCCAACTATGAGAGCACGTTACCGTCAGTACTTCTTTTTTTACAATAAACCTTACAAACTTTTTTGGATTTAATCTGTGCTCTTATCGTCCTGTAATTGGGTTTTTATCACACCACTTTCTTTCTCTAAACTTTCTTGATTGCATACTTGCTTAGGATTACCTTGTCACTTCCTTGACAGATCTCCCCGCAGCTTGTGTCCAAGTTAGCAACTTCAAAAAAACTCCTTCTGAGATCAGGCACATCATTGTCTGGCTCCAGGATTTGGTTGATGTTTACGAAAAATACATATTCATCGGTGGTTCCGTTAATTTTAGAGACCGCGATATGAATAAATCAGTGATCTCTGCCGTAGTAAAAATTATGTTTGGAATCTAGAACTTTAATCACCAGTATTTTGTGTACATTACTCGACTTATTTTGAGCTGCGATGATTCAAGTGCAAAGAAAAGACCTCCGCCCTTATTAGAAAACTCGTTTGATATAAGTTACGTAAGGTGGGTTCCACAGGCGACATCCCCACTGGATTTGGAGATGGAGTTCCAGGAACGCTAAACTCACTCCCAGTGAAATAGTGAAATAGTGAATTATAGTGAACAGAGTTCTGGGTAGTTCTATACATCGTGGGTTACGACCATCGATGTAAATAAATACAACTGGATAGCGCGCTCCCCGTAAGGCTCGTGTGGTGATTTCCGGGCCAACAAAGCTGTGCGTTAGGGTTGCAGCCAGGCCGAATTGAAGGGGCATTGGGGGAAAAAGCGCAAAACTGTATTGTTAACCGTATTGAAACCACACGGATTTGGGATCAATTTTAAGGGTAAAGCTTAATAGATGTATTGCTATAACTATTAATTAATGCAGGAAGATTTAATAATGTTACGATATTGGTTTGATAAAAATTATTTAATTCTCAGTGAAAAAACTAAGTACATGATTTTTTGTTTACTACAAGATCATCAATTTAATGAACCACTTTTTAATCACAATCCAAATTGCAATGGCCCTTGCAGCTGCCCTACTATAGGACATGTAAAAGAAATCAAATACCTTGGTCTTGTAATAAACTGCAATCTTTCTTGGAAAGGACATGTTTTAAAATTACATAGAGAATTATTAAGTGCCTTACGCAAATTGTATTTACTAAGGAATCTTTGTCCCCAGAAAGTCCTTATTTACGTATATCATTCTTTGGTAAGCTCAAGATTAGGATACGGGTTGAGTTGCTGGGGTGGAGTCTATCCTACAACAATTAAACCTCTTGTCACCCTCCAAAAAAATATAATTAGAGTCATTTCTAAAAAGAATAGATTTGAGCATTCCTGGCCATTGTTTAATAATCATAAAATTCTTCCGCTCAGACATTTATATGTTTACAAAATACTTGGTTTGTTTTACAAGAAAATTGGTAATGAACACTTAAATAGCGTTTCGAAATACAGTCTTCGAAACTTAAGTTCAGTGCCTGTACCACGTCCGAAACTTACATTGTACAGACAGTTTTTTAATTTTAACGCACGCCGTATTTACAACCTTACATCATGTTATAATTTTAATAAAAACTCCTATTCTGTGTATTGTAAGCACTTAAAAACTTGGTTACTAACTCAAGAAGACATTGATCATTTGTTTCAGATACTTGTTTGACACTATGTAAGATTGATTTTTGTTGGTAGATTATATTTGATTTTATTGATTAAGTGGGTATGACACCATTCTCTCTTACAGACAGAAATAATATTCTTAAAATAACAAAGATTTTTTTGCATTCTTTTATTGTAAATCTGGGTACTTGTTTTTATCTATATGCATTCTTATTATATTTGTAACAAATTGTTTATTTTAATAAAACCAAATTGGTAGCCATTTTTTTCTTCTTCGAGTTAATGTAATGTGATGGAAGCCTCAAAACTGGCTCTGCCTATGAGGCTCCTAATTTATTCATTACAAAACTTTTTATCATATTTTATTTTTAAATGATCTAAATGCAAGGGAATATTTTTTTTGTTAAACATTATTTCTTTGTTTTATGTTTATTTTGCATCTTTTCTGTATGTTCTGCAATTTAAGGTAATTTAATTTGCAAATTGTTATTAAGTTGTAATATTATTTGTTTATTTTGTGTTTATCTATGTATTTTTATGGTAATTACTGTAGTTGTAAAAATTGCTTAAAATTGTAAAAAAACTGTATATGTTTTGTGATGAATAAAGCTTTATTTCATTCATTCATTCATTCATATTAAGTAATTAAAATTAATATTTAACTCAGTACAAGTTGGCCAGCAAAAGATGCGTTCCCCATCGCCCCTGCAAAATCTTAAACGCAACCACTGCCGGCGGCTCGCGATCACTGTGGGGCCTGAGTTACCAATCCAGTGTACTTATTTACATCAATGGTTACGACTGCCAACCGAATTTCGCATCTGAATATTTGTTCTGGATCACAAGTGAGATATTGAAAGAGCTGGCCACATACACGTTGTAAGATCGTATGCATTAAGCTCGTTCATAATAAAATATAACTTGAAACTACAAGATGGGACGATCAATTTGTGGAAAATGATCCAATTCTCGAGTTACAAGAAAGATGAACACAAGAAAGTAATACTAAACCTTTTACAGGACAATGGTCAGTGGCTACTTTGCCAACTCGAAAACGTCTTAGTTGCAATGTGTTCAGATAGCAGAAAAAACATCCACCAGATTGCCATCAAGCGAATCATTGCAGCTCGAAATAAGTTGGGTACAGAAAGTGCTGGTGTCAGGAAGTTCAAGATCTCAAAAATCAATTTAGGTAGTGAGTTCTGGATAGTTCTATACGTAAATAGCAAAGAGATGCACAATATAGCACGAAAAGACAGAAAATAAGAAAACAGCATAGAATAAATCATAGTGAAAAAAGAATCCCAATTTTTTTCAAATAAAAGGAGGGTAGTTGAAAATTTATATTTATTGTATTCGAGGTGTCAATATACGTTTTAAATTATGTATATACAAATTTTGAGGTGGAAATACAACCTTTCAACAAGATCCAGAACATTATTTTGACCATTTTAGCTTAGTATTGCTAAAAAATAACGATAAAATAATTATATTTGTATTTTGAGTATATTTGTTTTTTTCGCAAAATAACTGAATTTTTAAGCTGATTGCGCAGTCTAAAGATATTATTGCTTGGGGTTATTAATTTAAAGTAGGCATTGTGACTCTTTGGTGGTACTTTTTAGACATACATGTTTACGATAGGACAAAATTAAATATATTAAAAAGATTTCGCAAAATTTCAATTTTTTTTTCAAAACATTTAAATTTTACACGGTTTGCACAGTCTAAAGATATAATCTCTCAGGCTTAATGTTTTATACTGTTCATACTAGGCCTACTACACAACTTTTAAGACATACATGTTTTTGATCGGATAAAATTTACTTTTTTCGGCCCACCCTAACACTCACCCAACAACGCTAGTATTCCATGAGCAAGTAGTAATAATAAGTTCTATAGTTCAATAAAATAATATTCAGCTTTATTGACACCAATATAATCCTCCTTTATGTTTAATTTTCTTTTGTTTTTATTAACACAATAAAATTTCCGTTTTTAATTTTACTTCTGATATGTACCATCAAAATTATTAATAAACTGACGGACTGTTATTTTCAAAAGATCAAATATAAACTTAAACATTGGTAATAATAAAATCACATGTGTTGAGGAATAAAGAAATAATTTATAATCATGAATAGTTTACAGGGAAAAGGAAGTAATAGAGGAAGAGGTTGGGAACAATGGAAACTGAAGGATAAAATATATATTTTGGGAAAAAATAGAAAAGAAAATAACTGAATTTTACCCTCTCTCGAGTAAACTCAACATTGGCTATAAACATACAAAGGTTAGACTATGTGAAGAGGTAGTTGTAAAAACATAAAGGTCGGACTTGTCAGATTTATTGAGAAGGGGAATGCCAATTATGATGACCTTGAAGTCACTAAATGCTGATAGAATAATTATAGACCTCCAGCTGGGCTTCAGCTACATATCTTTGCTTTTTGCGTACTAAGAGAAATTTTAATAAGGAAACTCAAAACATAATAATAAGATCCTTTCATCATATATTATAGTTTTAATCAGCAATTTTCTTATAGAGCTAACCTTCACAAGGCCATCGTGTAAACTGAGTGCATCCTCTCCAAATTTAAAATTATTAAACACACATTTATCAAAATATTAACAGTATGGAATATATCTCAATGAGGGTGAGCAACAGAGCAGCAAGTGGCAATATGAATTTTCTGAACAAATAATTGACTCCAATCACATGAAGAATCTTATCAAATAACAGGGACTTTTCAAGGGACAGATGATATTGAGATATACGCTCCCACAGCAGAAATGAAGAAAGAAAGTGGAACATAAAATACCAAACAAATAGAAGTAAAGTTGTTCGCATATTTCTTGTAACTTACTAAAAAAATAATTTATTTTATGAATAAAAGTAAATTTTGGTATTTGAACTTTACTTTCTTCCTTTTTGAATATAAACATGGCATATATAAACTTGGTATATGGCTTCAATTGAGTGATATCTACTGGATTATTGCAAAAAAATATCTAAATTTTACCCCTCCATGGCAGCAAACATGCATACTCATTTCCCGTGTCATTCTTATGGAGAAAATTGTTGTATGCTCATTTCAGGATTTAAGTTGATTATACTTGATTTGAGGCTCCGTCTAAATGATTTATTTAAGCATTTGAAATTTGCTGAGTATGGCGGTCTACTGCAACAGGGTATTTCACATTTTGTTAGCTAGGAATGAGAGAACTGACACATTTTACAACCCTTCCATCAAAGTGAAAAAGCCAATATATGAGACTTTTTCATTTTGCTTTTTTACTTTCATTCCAATTAATAGTAGGAACACCCTTCTTATTTCGGCAAAAATCAAGGTTAGTAATAAGTACCTCAACATTAATCGACAGTTCCAATAAAATCCAATTAAATTTGTGTTCTTTTGTGCCAAGTAAGTTTAGCTGACTTGAATACTCAGTGAGCTACATTGAATTAAGATTTCGTAGTTATATATCAAAGACCCTGTACATCTGCATTTTACATTATTGTGGAGTTTTTATTAAAAGCTACTAAAACAAAATCGTAAAAAAGCGGAAAACTACTGAAAACCAAGATAAACATTAAACCAATTTACAATGAACTACAAAAAAATCTAATAATTTTCTTCCCAATTTTTATGAAGTAAAAAAATTAATGTCTATTTTTTTGGGTGGATACAGATTTTTCCTGTAAGCATTAAAAAACTATTAAGTTTAGTGTTTTAAACGTTTTTCAGCTAATGGATGATCCACAACATCAATAAGCCTCTTCCACTGCCAAGAGTGCTCTTGGGTCGAGAGGTTACTTAATGAAAACTTACCTTGTATATGGCACCACTGATTCATATCAAATATTCACATCTTAGAGGCATCTTAGAGAGGTATTAAAATAGCACATTGGAGGTATCAAGCCATATTTTGAAGGCCGACCAAACGAGTCAGTCCCAAGCTATAATTTACTTAAACACTGCTTCCTAGCCAATTAGAAACTGTCAAGGTATAAAACATCACCTGATAAATTCCGTTCACTCGAGCCTCAGATTCCCGCGTCGATGATTCAGAGCTGATGCAACAATGAGGCTGCTCCTGGTCCTCTGGTTCGCTGTTTGTAAGTACTATGTAATATTAATTAGATAATTAATGGGCATGTGAATAAGTTTCAAACTTCAGTTATGCTATTCAGCCATTTCAAGTTCCGCATGGGATAGTTAGACAGCGTGGGACTAGTTTATGGACTTCAAAAATATTTAAACTGGTTTTTCAGGATAAAATATACCTCTACTTATGTGTCAGTTTGTCAATTAATGTGTTACATGTTATGGAAACTTTACAAACAATTTAATTTTCTTGGAAAAATTAACAGTAAGCTAGTTCCGTACAGGACACCACAAAATTACAGGTCATCGTAGTTTTAATAAAATCTTTTATTCTATTTGTAAAAAAGGTTTAAAATATTCAGAGCAATGAAAGACATATCTCTTAACCACTCAACGCTAATTTTTAATGTTAATCAACGTTTACTTCAGAATTATATTGAAGTTTTCCAATTCCGTATGGCACATGTAAAGGTTCCACACAGAACTCTTGTGAATAGAGGTTTCAAATCAGGGTATTAATACACACCGACTTAAGAACTTATTTGTAAGTATGTTGTGTTAAAGTTTATGCAATAGCCTCACTTTATATGCAAAATTTGTATTCTTAAAAATGTAACTTAATTTAGGCTCGAAAACTATGGACGGATCAATTAAAAAGTTAACAGACAAAATGAATGTTTAATGGTCTAATTTAAGTTTGAGGACTTAGAAATCATTAAAAGTAAAATTTTAACAGTTTACTTACGTGGACTGAAATAGTACTACTATTTTCGAAGGAGTTTTCATTAAAATAAACAGGAAAAACTTGATTTTAATCTTCCTGCTCTTAGGCTCATCTATTCTGGAATGGCTGTAATTATGTTCCTTTATCTTCTGTAGTAGAAATAATGAAAAAATTATCCCACCCTTTGTTACTAATTGATGAATGATTAGTATTTTTACAATAATTCTTATTGCTTCTTTTTGAAAGATAAGTGTAAAATTACATTTATGTTTTTCTTTGTAGTGCTACCATATAACATATGATATTGTAGGCCTGTTTAAGAAAAATAAACTGTTTTTAATATTGTTGTTTCGCAATAAAAAGTTTTTTAATGGAAAAAGAGCGGAAGTATTTTTTTGCAAACTGTATTTCCATGATCAGTAAAACTCAATTTATTATCTATGTGTACACCCAAGAATTTCATTATTAAAATTTAAATCAGAACAGTGTGTAAAATCCTTTTTAGGTCTACTCCTATTACAGTAATACAAAATGAAATAAAATTCAATTAATTTTGTTTAAAAGTAAATTTTTATCAGCCAGAAAACAATCTTTTTTTGCTATAATTAATATAATGATTTCACTGACTACATCCTCACTTTTACTATAAAGCAATAAACTGATATAGTTAGTATACATACACAGGTATGAAGTACAGAGTGTCATAGGGAGTGATTCGGACTTTTTACCAATATAGCAAATAAAGGAAAGGTCCAAGCATGGATCCTTGTGGAACAGAATATTTTGTAGTTTTAACATGAAGTGATTTAACTTTGAGCAGTGTTTTAGTGTTCATATTCAAGTTCGACATACTGTTGGTGGCCTCTTAGATAAAACTCAAGCCAAAGCAGTTCTTTGCCTTGTACTCCATAACCATTTAATCTATTTAACAGTTTCTTACGACAGATGCTGACGAAGACCTTTGTCAGATCCAGGACCCATGAACAATACATTGACTTTGGTTTAGAGAATTTTCAAAAATATGAGAGCTGTTGTTGTGGATTTTTTATTGTGAAAACCATGTTGTTCTGAATCATAGAAAGATTAATTTTCAAATGAATAATATATTTTACGAATTCTACATATTATGTGGATCTTACATATTATATGGATATAAATTTAACATTATTTCTACCATGATTGTAATTTCTGTATACAAATTATTGCAATTCACAGAGTATAACCAAAACTAGTTTTTATGCAGTATTGACATTTAATCAACTCTGAGCCTGTGGGGGGGGTTCTTGTAGAACATTTACAAGAAATTTGTTATGTATATGATTTAACATTGAATGGAAACTACTAAGCACTGCTGATTCCAATAAACTTTGTTTCATCAGTGGTCCACCTAAGAAATAAAAAAATATTTAAAAGATGGTGAGCAGTATTTGTTTATTAGTCGAAAAAATCTCCTAAGTCTAGTATCTAGTCTAAAGTATATGTCAATCGTAGTTTACAAAAAAGCAAAGTTTTCCCTTGTTCTTTGAAATACCATAAGATCAACTGAGTTCAAAGTAATACCTGTGTTTACCATCTTATTGAGCAGGAAAATAATGTAAAAACTGTAAACTACCAGTTGAGATGGAAAGTGCATACTAATATTTTGATTAGGATTTTTGCGGACATTTGCCATCACTGATTAGTAAAAAACAAGTTTCACGACGTTTCGGGATCTGCAAACCCGACCCCCCCCCCTGCCCTTGGAGTTCGGGGGGCATACTAATAATTTATATCTACCCAGGTTTAAGAACTTTGTAATAACGTATTTGTAACTTTATTAGTGCCTTATAGTTCTTGATGCAAATTTGTATCCAAATGTACACTTGTCCACAGCGTATGGCATTTTCAGAGGAATAAAGAGCTCACATTAAGAACACACTAAATACACTATGTACAGTTTTCAAAGTTATAAAGTTTGCTAATTACATGATCCACTGTTCGCATTCACTCGTGGGGGTGATTCACGGCTGCCGGGGTGCACTTTGCACGGGAGCTGACAGCGATGCACTAACTTCTGTGTTCGAATGACTGGTGCTAGGGATGACCGAGGGTGGTGAAAGGATTTGAGAGTTTGTTCGTCACAGCTCCAAACTCCCATATACTCTTGAACTCTGTCAAAGCTGTGATGTCACAGCTCCAAACTCTCGTATCCTACCACCACTAGTTTATAGTCTATAACCAAAACTAGTTTTTATGCAGTATTGACATTTAATTAACTTTAAGCCTGAGGGAGGGACTCCCACCCCCTTGTATATGTTGAAAGAACATTTTCGTGTTGGTCATCCCTTGCACCAGTCATTTGAACACAGAAGTCAGAGCATCGCCATAGCCTTCCATGCAAAGTGCATCCTCGCAGCCGTGAATCACCTCGTGAGTGAATGCAAACAGTGGATCATGTAATATCAAACTTTAACTTTGAAAACTGTACATATTGTATTAAGTGTTTTCTTTACGTGAGCTCTTTATTCCCCTTAACCCTCGAGCGGGCGCACGCGGAGTTTTCCTCCGCACGTGTTTTTTTTGTTAAAATAAACAGACATAATGGGTGTCGGCGGTCGTGTCCGGCTCCGTACTTTATGCCCCTCATTCCAGGAATTTCCTAAAGCTATTTATACCCCCCACCCCCCCCCCCTTTGTACCTCGTTATATGCAATTTAGAGATGCCTTCTCAGTTTGCGGAGCGCCCTCTCCCGTTACACAGACACTGATACCTATTTTAAAAATTCATAATAGCAATGGATTTGTAATAATTATTAATTTTTTGGACTTTTCCTTTTGCTTTCGAAAAAAAGAAATGAAAGGAAAAGTCCAAAAATGTAAATAATAATTAATACATATTTTATACTAGAAAATTACCTACTATGTTTAATTGAAATATTACACCTATTAAATTGAACAATTGATTGAATTGACGATGAAATGTGATTCCTAATGAAGTGTGTCAACATTAAAATACAATATTTCGTTATAAAACAAGTAAAATGGGTTAAATTTGTGCAATCTAGTGTTGCGGAGTAAAACTCCGCATGCGCCCGCTCGCGTTTTGCCGGTGAAGCGCCCGCTCAAGGGTTAAGGTTCCGCACACCGTTGCCAAATGTACATCAGGATACAAATTTGCATCAAGAACTGTAAGGCATAATAAGGTAATCTTGCAGTTTTCATGTTGTCGCACTGTTACCACCTGTTCCAGTCAAAAAGTCAGCAAATCACCGGAGCTGAGAGCGGTCGAATGGTTCCGAGTGCTCCTGCTTCCGACTGTATGGGAGAGAGATCCCTCTCCACAAAGACCTATTTAACATCCACAATAATTAAGCCATGACAGACTTTTATAAGTAACTTAGCTCTGATTAAAAAAAAAATTTTAAATGTGATGCGGAAAGTGAAATGGGACCTAAAGTCGGAATTTTCTGGTTTTGAGTTATTAACATCCTGAAATTCAGCAATAAATTGCGAACAATTTGACATATAATTTATAGTGCTATGATTTTTTGTCTTTGAGCTATTGGCATTTGAATTTTAACGAGTCAAAACAGGTATTTTAGGAAACCAAGGCACAAAAGATCAAACTTCACTGAACATTTATTATTAATATTTAAGAAATTTATTCGGTATCAAAATAAAACTGAAAACTAGATATTTAAATCTAAAATGAAACAGACATGATAAACTTGAAATTTAATTGTTTAAAAAATGAGAAAGTGAGAAGTTTGAAAAGGGACCTCAAGTCAAAAGGCAGCATACTGAGGAGTAAAAGATAAATACACTGTCAAGACGGTGATTTTTGCACTTAGACAATATTCTTCTACAACAAGAAACTTGAAATAGTTCACTTATTTGCCGAAAGATGTCAGGAGAGACCAGTTTTGTGATGCCCCTGACGACTCTGTCAGAACGGGCCTGCACATTTGGGAAATGGGAACTCAAGTCGCTCGCCATGTTATTTCCCATAAAGCGACTTGAGGTACCTTTTCATATGCATGACATAGGCTGCTAAACCGATTATTTTTTATATTTCTCGGATTCCTATCACTAAAGTAACCGAATGAATATGTACAGGAAAGATTAAGGAATCGTATCCCAGGGCCGCCGAGAGGAAGGGGCAAAGGGGGCAGATTGCCCCGGGCCACAAAAGGAAGGGGGCCACATTTTGAGCTGAGAATATTTTTGAGAGTTATTAAATATTAGAGTTTTCAAATTAAGGAGATCAAAATTAAATATGTTAGAAAATACATAAGAAACTTAGTACTTAAAAACGTATATAAATTGAAATTACCTAACTATTCATTTGTCTTAGTTGGATACTATTTCATTTGGTTTTCTGAAGTCTTGTCTGGGGCCCCCGAGGTTAAGCCTGCGTTTACACTCTACAACTTGTTTTATGAATTTGTGTTGTACAACCAATTAAACTGATTGGTTTGCACATGTTTAAGAAAGTAATGAAAATTATTAAACAAGTTGTACAACAAAGCGTGTTTAAAAATGAAAAAATCGTGTTTTACAACAACAAAAATTGTGTTTTACAACAAAAAAATTGTGTTTTACAACAGGTTGCAGGTTTCCCGAGCCATGTCGGAAAGATCACAGGAAATTTTTATTTTATAAACTTTTGTTTTACAACATGTTTTAAAACAAAAGATCGAGTTTTAAAAACAAAAGTTGTATTAAACATTTTTTACAAACAAAAGTTTATAAAACAAATTGTGTAGTGGAAAGGCGGCTTTAGGCCTGCACCAGACCTCACATTAAACTAAATCCGTACCAAGCTCAGCAATCGTCCAATACCAATCGTCTGCACCCTAAAATTCATCACAAAACCTTTTTTGTGATGAAACCACAAAAAAGATTGGCCTTCGATGGACCAAGGAAAAGTATCCCTAGCTTTAACTAAATGGTGTATATTTTACAAAAGAGTAATATAATAACATTTACGACTCAAGACGTGACATGAATTTTTTCCATCAGTGATTAACAACTTAAGCTTAGTTTCTCCTCTGAGTTTGAGTTTAGCTACGTGTGAACCAAGGTCTAAAGAAATACAGGTTTCCTCGTACGAAAATTTAAGCAGATCGTGATGCCATCGATCAGCAGACTGAAAGAATGCGCTCGTCTGTAGCCTCAAGCTGGCACAAAAAGAGAGCCTATATATCGGTTAATCAGAGAGTAGTTCCTACACCTTTAATTTAGGCTACTTTTACCCAATATTAAAAGGCTAGGGCTAGGATACAACCGCAAAAATGATGTCCTGATGACGTCACACGCTCCACAGGCATTACGAGGTCGGACAACAGAAGGAAAACAAGTAAAGTGGTTTAGTAGTTAGGTAGTCTGTGAATTATTTGTATGGTAATTAACTTAAACTGTGTCTTAAATCCTTTTTATCCCCAAGTATAGGCTTATTAGGACCATAAATTTTTTAGTCTAGTGCTTTTAATCCAAAGTTCTGTGTTATTCAGTAGTCGTATTAAAAAGGATTGTACCTACTTTTAATATTTGTATGTTCTGAATTTTTAAAACTCATGAATCAAAAGTTTAGTACAGACCTGTGATGTAGTTGTTTTGTATTGAACAAAATTAAGATATTCAACATTTTTAGATAACAAATTTTGCAATCACCAGATTCTACAAATTTATCTATTTTACAAAGGTAATTTTATTTACGATATTTTTGTATTGGGGGGCCTCACTCCCAAACTTTGCCCCGGGCCTCAAAATGTCTGTCGGCGGCCCTGTCGTATCCAATCAAAATCTAAAAATCGATATTTTTGACCCAATTAGACTAAAATGCCCGTACAGTAAAATTTACTCCACCGACTTGAGGCCCCTTTTCACTTTCCGCATCACAAATATTTCCATATTTCTTACTGATATCAGCCAGTTTCTTACTGTGCCGCAGGTCTGCTGTCGACGGTGGGGGGGCAGCAGCCGTGTCCCGGACAGTGTGAGGCCGAGTGGCGCCCGGTGTGCGGCCTCAGTGCCAAGAGAGGCCAACGAACCTTCGGCAACGTCTGCATGATGAGCGACTGGAACCGCTGCAACAAAGGAGGTGAATGACTTATGTAGTTTCATCATACTTACGCAGAAATATCTGTTTTTTGTTCCTTTTTGTTGGCTCGAAAGTTACGTATTGCCGGCATAGGCCGGATAAACTCTTGTCCAACCTAGGCCGGAAAGAATGGAAATAAACAATCAGCTGATTTTCAGCAAACCGACGTTTAATGCTTGTTGTTGGTGGTTTATTGGTTTCTTGTAAGAGGAATGTAGTGGCAGCACTGCATCCGTAGAAAATGTTTTTCTGTTTGTTATAGGTTAGGTTTGAAGGTTTGAGGAATGTATATTTTTTGAGCTTAGTATGATGAAAAATATCGTACGTTACACAGCCGTTAAGTTTTGTCATACTCGCATGAAAATCCCACACTCGCTTTCACTCGCGCGGGAACGATCATGCTCGTCCAGCAAAACAGTACTTCCCGGCCTAGTAACGTAATATACTATTTCATCATTCTAACACAGGAAAATATATTTTCATCATACACAGAAACATCTGTTTTCTGTTCCTTTTTTGTTGGCTTGAAAGGTACCCTTTACTGATACCAGTCCAGAAAACATTCTGGTCCAAATTACGATTACAGGAAATGGAAGTAAACAATCAGCTGATTTGCAACAAACCAACGTTTGATGCATGTTTATAGGTTACTTTTGACAAGAATGTAGTGGCAGCGCTGGCAGCAATAACAAATGTTTCTTTATTTATCATAGGTTAGGTTTGAAGAATTGAGAAACATAGTGGTTGATGCAAGGAATACATCATAATTAAAAATATGTATTTTTCTGAGTAGTATGATGAAGAATATTGTATGTCACATGGCCTGTAAGTTTTACCACACTCACATGAAAATCCCGCACTCGCCTTGCAGCTCGCGCAAGGACTATCATGCTCGTCCAGTAAAACAGTACTTTCCAGCCCAGTAATGTAATATACCGTATCAATATTTCCTCCTACTGCTGTTAGATTGCAATAAAAAATAGCCCATGGTTCAAGAAATTACAGACCTAAAGCAAACCTTAATTATAGCTTAAAAGGTCATCGATCCACTGCTACTTCCCCTCTGTACTTAGTGAAGACTGTATTAATTTGGAATCCCTCTGCAGTAGTTTATTTCCCACTATTCCAACAGCATTCCTTGTTTGAACGAATAAAAGTTGAGAATTGTATTTAGCGTTACACTTATTTTATTGTAGTTTCAATAATACATTAAAATAGTTTCACACTTCTGCAATTTTTTTTGCAGTTTTATTGTTTTTAAAAAGTTTTTGGTGGTCGTGAAGAAATAATATTAGCTGTCTCAAGTATGAGGCCCTAATACGGCCCAAACTGTCACCCTGTTCTAAGGCCGGTAATGCCAAGGTTATTCACTATCTACCAACTGATGTCTTAGTCTTAGTTTGGTGGTTGAGATACACAAATAAACAGACTATAGTGAGGATCATGTAAATATTGGGTGTTTACAAACAAAAGCGTTTTGTGTCAAATCTTTTGGGTGAGGGAGAACAAATGACATTCATTCGTTAATTTAATGAAAATTGGTTGAATGACATCAGTTATTGTCCTTCCAAACAAAAAATCTGGTTCAAACTGCTTTTGTTTAAAAATATCCAAGCTTCACTATGATTCTCACGAGGTATAAATAATACAATAAAGCATAGAATATCATAAATAATTAATATTGTATTTTATGATATTATTTACTAAGGCACTATTGCACTGATAGGAACTTTTACAAGTTCTAGTATATGCCACTCACATTCATAACTCCTTTGTTGTGGCGCCTACAGGCTTTTTACCGCCTCTGAACGAAGTTTGATACACAGTACCACAAGTCACCGGTAGGTAGCAGCACTACTCAGAGGATTCGGACCATCAGGTTTTTCAATTGGGGGGGGGGGGGGGGAAACGATTGAAAAATTGGCGTTTAGGAAGCCTCTTTTGGTGAGTAAATCGCAGACAATTTTAGAACCAACTTAAACAGAGTTTAAGTAAAACAGGTATATAAAACAGGGACAGAATATTTCCCAAATTGGCACGAAGGCGCCATATGGCGTTCTTCTGATTCTGGCGAAGTCCCGCCGAGCACCATATGGCACTGCCTGCAGCAGACATGTTAGCTACTAGTATGTTCAAGGACTAATACCAGAATTGTTTGTGAGAAAGGTCTGATTTTTTACATCTGAAAACCTTTGATTTAAGTTTGTATGAATTAAGTTCATATAAATTTAAATCATACAAGATTGCCAGTAATAGTATTGCAGCTCTTAATATTATATAGTTACAGTAGAGCGCCGATTATCCGAACTAATTGGGGACAAGGGGTGTTCGGATAATTGAATATTCGGATAATCGAACATGAAAAGACAACATTTTGAAATTATATATGTAACGTAATTCTTAGTAGTAAAAAGGCTAAAAAATGACCAAACAAAAATTATTTACGTAATTTTATCATGAAATCTATCAGAATTCATTGATATTCCAGCAAAACGGGAGTTTCGGTTGGCGCGCGAATTTGAATTCCTTGAGAATCATGTTCAAAATATGAATTATTACGACGTTCGGTTAACCGACGGTTCGGATGACCGACGTTCGGATAATCGGCGCTCTACTGTAATATTTTATGCACAATTTTATACATAGAAGCAGCCTCTATTGTATTATGATGGGAAAGGAAACCATATTGACCTTTATTGAGAAAACATTAATCTCACAGCAGTTACTAAATTGTTTATGTCCTATTAAAAAAAAAATAGAAAAATGTTGGGTAAAATTGGTATTGGCACAGATGGGTCAAAACTTTTTAGGGTTCTGTAATTCTTCTTTTTCGAAAATTTATACATCTGCTTTTTTCAGCTGGTCAGGAATAATACTAGTTTGGAATGATGGATTAATAATCGAAGCTTATGGTAGTATAATGTATATGGAACAGACCCGGCGACAGGATTTTCGGGCCCCTGTGCAACCTGCATCCCCGGGCCCTAAAATCTGGCGACCTTTTTTTTTTACTTCTTACGTGTGTTTTTCGCTGTGTTTTGTGTGCTGTGTGGCTGCTTTATAGCCATTTCGGGCCCTTTTTTGCCTGTTTCCGGGCTCCCTGCGAGCCCAGGCCCCTATGCATTTGCCCCCCCTGCCCCCCCCCCCCCCTGTCGCCGGCCCTGATATGGAATGGTAATATGTATAATGCAGTAGCTTTATCCCATGCAACATATTTTCCATTCTTTTGACATTAAAGATTTCTACAACATCAACATACAAAGGAGGCTTTCTTAATTTTATTTAAAATACTTAAAAGACTAATTAATTACCTATTTAATTTGTGGTATAACCCTAATTCCCTCAGTAATATTTACAAACATTTAAAAGCAAAATTGTTAGCATCAGGTAAAATTTCATCCGAGGCTTTGTATCATCAGTTTTTATTAATTTTTTGAATAGAAACAAGAGCCAAAAGTAATTTTACGACATCACATACCACTTTGCTTTTGTTTTTAGAATATTTGATAGTTATATATATTATATATGTCCGCTAACTTGATAGAGACTATAAAAAGCCCCTACCTTAATTAAATTTGGTACAGAATTTATATAAATGGTAATTAATCGGATAAGTTAGAAAACCAGCCTGATTAAACCATTCAAAGGAAGGTTGAATGGGGAACCCCCCAAAAGTTGGGTTTTTTACAGATAGTAATAAAAATAATCATATTTTAGTTTGCAACATCTAATTCTGCTAATAAATTGTAATTTGAATCATTGCTCTATGTCCAAAAAAACAATACTACAAAACTCATTTCCCATATATTTCTTAAGGGAGATAAATAAAATTCCAAATCTTATATTTTTACACATCTTGGTAAAACTTTGTACCTATGTAGCTACTTCTAGTAGAATTCTATAGGATATTAATTTAAAACCATCCAATTTTCATGTACCTGCACTCTCATTCCCATGTTAATTTTACTAAGAAAAAGTCATTTCTCTATGTTTTAAAGGAATTTTTTTAAAGTTTGAAATTCCCTGACTATGTGAGTCTGCTATAATAGTGATACTGATTTGAAACATGCTGAAATTAAATGTTATTTTATATCTCATGAAAATGTACAATCCTGAGGAATTCATTTTCTTAAATTTTTAAAAGATTTTTGCAAGACCTTTTTTGTATAGAAATTAGTTACTGTAAGCTGGGTATTAGTTGTTATTTATAGTTTGAGCAGTCATGGTTTATCTATGTTTATAATATAACTGAGTAAGGATAAATATTTGTTTTTTTTCAGATTATCAAGTATCCAAGTTCTCTGTCTGTTAAACTCCAGGATTCAAGAGCTCTTATCTGTAAAATGTGAAAATTAAAAAAAGAAAATAAACTTATATAGGTACAAAAAAACTGTTTGTTTGTGAAAATGCCTTGAAACATGAATGCAAAACTAGGCACAAAGACAGATTTCAAATCCCCAATTACAGGTTGACTCTCTTTGAAAATACTTCTTGATACTGTAAATAAAAATTGTTAATAAAATTGCTAAAGAAATTCTGAAGCTTCCTTTCAATACTATTAAATCCAAAATAGAAATTTTCTTATTGATAAGGTTTTGTTCCGTAAAAGACTTTTAGACAATAATGAAGTGGAAGGATAAATATTGTAATTTATACTTCAAGATGTGATGGTATTTTATTTTTTTGTATAATATTATTTTATGTTTAGTACTGCTATACGACAAGTCATGTGTTTGCTACAGTGATCTTTTTGCCTTGAGTGTAAATGTTTTATGAAAATTAATAAAAATAAAAAAAAACTGTAGTGAGCTCACGGGTGTGGGACTGAGAATAATTGCAGGTGAGAACCCCACTACCCTCCGAAATTGGCAGTAATTAATAACCATGCTACTAGTATAGTTGGTGGAAACTGCCATCCTCTTATCCCCTTGAAATGCATCGTAAATGAGTGACAGAAGTAGGCTGCTCCATTGCCTCCAGTCCACAATCGTAAGCTCACTACAGTAAGTGCCATTAAGGTAAAGAAACTGTGGTTCATTTTAATGCTTTCTTTTTTCCTCACTGTAATCATTCTTGTACCATGATGAATATTTTTTATCTACTATGTACCTACTTTTGATACTGTATTTCTAGACTGATTAATTTTAATCATGTATATGATATCTGTTCTCAACATTTTTAAGCGTGTAATTATACCCTAATGACTGCAGATTCAAAAACGCCTAGTCATTTCACCCTACGTTAGAATGACAATGTGAAGTGTTCTGTTCAAATTTTCCAACATATATAATTTTACAACAATTTAGTCTGAAAAATACTGAAATTTTTAACCAACCCATTTATTAAAATAATCCAACATATAAAACTGGAATCATATAACTGTTTGAATAAAAAAATTTCATTGCCACTCGGGGGAAAGGGTTGAAATTAGACTTTCATCGTACTTGCACTCACCTAAATCCTGTCGGCCAATGTGACTCGCATGAATATGAGGCATAGTCTGGGATATAAAACTAATGTATACGAAAATAAATATCGCAAAGCACAGACTCACCACACCACTGATACCACGCTGCGCTGCTGCACTGTTGCACTCGCTGTGTTCGATCCCAGCGGCGGACGACTCCTGTGCCATCATGAGGGGTTACTTCTGGCTCGCCTAAGTGACTATTGCTGCTACAATGCATCACTGTCTTTAGATCGCGGTGCAGGCTTATTGACCCATGGTGACGGGATTGAGGTAAAAAAAAAATGGACTTTACATATGAATTTAATATATTATATAATACAAAAAACTGTGAAAAAAGTAGAAAATGGATATATTGGCTAAAAATGAGGAGACCTAATTCTCAAGAAAGGTTTCTCAATCACACTGGAAATCGGATCACACGTTTAACTGCTAGAGATGAAAATGTATGGAAAAATAATGTTTTTTAAACTTAAATCTCTCTTAGCCATGCATAGCCTCCTAAAATTTTTAATTTTGAAACCCTTTTTCCACTCAAATTTTTATATCCTGAATGCTCAGTTACATTGAGGGACGTTCCAATACCGACTTCAATTAGAGCCTCATTAAGTAAAAGTGAGTTGACGATCGATTGAAAACAGACTTTAGCATATTAAGAAAATCTTGTTATATCAATAACATACACATTAAACTTTCTTCATGCGATAATCACCCAGCTCAGAAAAGCACTGAGAGGCTCCCTGTGTCGACTGTTGCGCTGACCTACCGATCAGCAGCAAACTCAATACCCAACTCTCTAATCACTTTTTTAAAGCAATGCAGTCGTGTTTTAATTGTTCTTATCACCCTGTATTTTCTTACGATTTTAATTGTGCAAGTTTTTTAACTCTGACAGTTGTCTTTTGAGCAAACACTATATTCCCTATAAAGATAAACTGCATTTGTAAATCATGTAAAACATAAGTACACAAAAGTGTAACAAATTTTTTATTATTTTTTCACAAAAGAGAGTGATATAAAATTCGATATAAAACGTTACAAAGAGAAAGAGTAATCGTTAAAATGAAATCTCTAGGACTCGCTAGACTTCGTTATCCATCATGAATATGCCGGTGGTGGAGCCGAGGATGAACTTAGCCAAGGCGATGTAGAGGATGACTCCCACGACGAGGAAGCCCACTCCGAGCAGCAGCACGTTGGCCCACGAGGGAAGCAGCGACGGTTCTGCAACGTCCAACGACATTAGCTTGAAGAAAATATCTTTTACATCATACTACACAAAGACATCTGTTGTCTGTGTCTTACTATTGGCTGGAAATTTACTGTTTGCCGATCACTGTATAGTAAATTTACCATGCAGTGCACAGTAAATTTATTGTACACTAGGAAACGGAAATAACGGAGGTCAAAAATCAAAACAATCAGCTGATTGCAGTAAACCAACGTTTAATTTATGTTTATCGGTTACCTCAGAGGAATGTAGTGGCAGCACTGGTGGCAGCAGCAAACGTTTGTTTTTTGTTGTAGGCTTGGTTTGAAGAATAGAGAGACGTAATGGTTTATGCAAGGAATACATTATAATTAAAAATGTGTTTTTTCAGTACTATGATGTAAAGTATTGTACGTCACACACCCGGTAAGTTTTACCGTACTCACATGAAAATCCCGCACTTGCCTAGCAGTTCGCGCGAAACTAACATTCTCGCATGGTAAAACAGTACTTACCGGGCTAGTAACATAATATACTATTTAACACATGGTGAGATTTTAAGAATTTGAAGGAATGAAAGACTCCGCATTGCTGGCTAGGCTCATCTCACTTTGGGATACTGTGCAGCTTTGGAAGGATGGGATTTGCAGGGGCGGTATGACCATGCTAATTTTTTGGTGAGGGGAAGGTTAACATTACATTACTATATAAGAGGCTGACCACTGTAAGCGGTATTTTAAGGTGAATATGAGTAAAAGATGAGTGTAGGATGATTGTGGCGTGATCTTGTAGTCTTTATTGACCAAGGCTATCATGTTCCTTGGACAGGACTGTTGATTAATAGCCCAAGAGCCGATGGCCACTAAGGGACCTACAGTTTAACGTTAGATCCATACCAAAGTTTCACCAATTAGTTACGAACTGGTCGGACTATGAGGATGGTCTTATAGAAGAACATTGTAATCACCAGTGCGAACGTTGATCCCCACTAGGAAATACCACATCCATAGGCTATCACTTACACCTGTCCATGAATCGTGACCTACGGTTAGCTGGATTACAGGACACGCTACCATCCCAGTTGTGGTATGACTTGGTCAGTCAACTTCACCCCTGAAGGATAACAGAATGATTTCCGACCCATCCTCCGAGGAACAACTCAGCCTCTGACATGAGGACCCCCCAGGGCCTTCAGACAAGGACCACCTCCCAGGAGCCTCCATGTTGCAGTGAAAAATTGTGGGATATAATGAAAATGTGTTAACATAAAATGTGGAAATGTGAAATCATACAAAATACTACAGGAAACTATTATAATATTGATAGATATGGATAGACTATATACTTACATTGTCAATATAATTTTCGACAAAATGTAAATTTCATACCACCTTTCCAAACAATATTATTACTTTTTTTTTTTTTTTTTTTTTTTTGGTAGGAGGTGGAATGCGTTTACGCACACTGAGGGGCTCGTTGTCCCCTCAGTAGTGTCGGACTCCCACGAGCTCGATGTCCCGTGAACTACCGACTAAACCACCTCCCTCGGCACCGAGGACACTAGCCTGGAACTGTTTCACACATTACTTCGGGCTAGGCCTTTTATATTACGCCGCTAGGGCAACCTCCGTGGGGAAATGCTGAGGATTAAGGCCGATCGAGGTCGACCTTTTTCGCCCGAAGAATGGCCTGGACGTAGTGCTTGACACAGTTCCAGTTGCCCTCTCCCTGGAGCATAGCTCCGACGATGTTGTTTGGGCTGACGATCACGCCGATCTCAGATGAAAGCGAGGCTCGGCGGACGTGCCAACGGTCGCACTGAAAGAAGGTGTGCTCGGACGTGTCTGGGATGCCGGGGCAATACAGACAGTCCGGGCTGGCGACTTTGCCCATCCGGTGCAGATAGGCTCGGAAGTACCCGTGCCCAGAAAGAAACTGGGTCACGTAGTAATCGACCTCGCCGTGCTGCCGTTCCACCCATGGTCGGACGGAAGGTACGAGCTTGAAGGTCCAACGTTCCCTCGGCTCGGCTTCCCAGTCGCGCTGCCAGGAGTCGAAGCTGCGATCGCGCTCTTCCCTGGCAGCTGTTTCCCGGCCCACTTCAGGCCTCCTCCGGTAAATCGCCTGCCTCTCCCTCGCGAGGAAGAGGACGGGAATGACTCCGGCGATCACCATCACAGCAGGCTCGGAGACTGTGCGGTAGGCTGAAGCGACCCGCAGAGCTCCTCGGCGCTGGACTCGGGCAAGCCGATCTCGAAAGACTCGCTTCTCGAGTGCGTGAGCCCATACCTCCGCCCCGTACAGCAAGACTGACTGGACGGCAGTCATGAGCAAGCGGCGCTTGCAGGAGCGAGAACCGCCGACATTGGGCATAAGCCTACCAAGGGCAGCGACACCCTTAGCGGCTTTGTCGGCGGCGCGCTGGATCTGCTCGCCGAAAGACAGTCTGCTATCGACCATGACTCCCAGGTACTTTGCAGCAGGCTTAGTCTCGAGTGTGACGTCACCTATCTGCACCGGGAACACGGTGTTAATCCTCTTTTTGGTGAGGACGACGATCTCCGTCTTACTGATAGCCAGGGACAAGCCGTGATCTCGCATCCACCCGTTGACCTTGGCCATCACTACGCTGAGCCTCAGTTTTGCCTGCTCGACGTTCCTCGCAGCGATCAAGGCAGCGACATCGTCAGCATAGCCAACGAGGCGGGTCTCATCGGGCATGTCTAGCCTCAGCAAGCTGTCGTAAGACACGTTCCAGAGATCTGGTCCGAGAATGGACCCCTGCGCAGCCCCGGAAGTGATGGGAATGCGCCGCTGACCTTCGGTCGTGTCGTACAACAGAACGCGGTCTGACAAATACGCTTCCAACATACGCAGGAGGTTATATTATTACTAGAAGAATCAGTTTTTTGAGCATTATTCCCTATAAAACACAGAGAAAATTCTTGATCGCAATACTTGTGTGGATTTAACTTATAATAGTTTGCTAACACGAGGTATGATCAGCAGAAGTGACGAGACGCGATCAATATGTGGGTTCCACATTGGATGTGAAGAAGTGAAGAATTAAACTTAACTAAACACTATATTTTCATAACCGATAGAACTTTGATTCATCAATTTAATAGATTGACATTTTTGATTACTGTATATAAGTTCCAATTCTATGATCCTTATTACATTTTATAACTAATTTCCCATCTTAGTTTAAATTTACTTACGAGCCAACAGACAATCTTTATTGCCCACGTGGGCTCTTCCTAAATTAAATTTGTTATTATATTTATTAGAACATTTTTATTGTAAGAAGTCGTATACATTTATGTATTTTCATTATTTTGTGGAATAAACTTTTCTTTTCATTCATTCATTCACATTTGACTGTATAGGAAAAAGATTAATGACTTATCCAAGTGCAAAGAGCTGAGAAATATCAGACATTCAAGATTGAAATACACAAACCATTTATTAAAAGTTATTTGTGTATCAGGTTCACTATTGCATTAAAATATTAAATAAGGGGTGATTAATTACCTGTAAGCTTTATGAGTGCACCAACTGAAAAAGTTTTATTGAACTTGCTCTCAATAAAAATGTTGCCTTGGATCCTGTTTAATGGATGGAACAAATAATTTATGATTGTACCCAGAATTTTTAATGATTACAATCACCACAAGCAAAGCCTTCCAAAGTCTTTGAAATGTTCATCCAAAAATTACTTTGAAAGATAAATGAGGAAACAAGGAAGTTATCCTCGTCTCATCATCTGAGGAAAAACAATTTTCATCTAGATGAAGTTTTTTCACTAATACTACATATTATGGTAAGAGCTTGTGTAATGCTTTTCTTTTTAGAAAACAAAATATCAATTGAAATCTAAAACTATAACTTAAAAAATGCCTTAGGTTATTTATTTGATTTTAGTCATAAAATTGATCAATTAAAAGAACTTACTGTAGTATTCCCTTGTTATTGTTTTTCTGCCTTTGAGAATCTTTCTTCGGGCTTCTGCCTCCTCTGAGAATATTGTTAACAAAACTGAAACAAAAGTTTGAAAGCATAAATATTAAAACAACACAAGTATTTTATCATGGAAATGGTAAGTCAGTCTTTGATAAAGGAATACTTGGTTGAAGTCTCAACTATACAGATTGATTTTCATGGTGTATTTATTTATTAAAAACCTAAAATAACTTATAGCATTCGGTTTCCAGTAAACGTACCACCTATGAGAAAAATATTTTCCGTCTGAAAATTACCACTCATCAACTTCCTCCTTACCTCCACCCCTAACTTAAAAATATGTAACCGTTTGTTACCCTTTGTCTTCTATAAAAAAGAACAAAAAGAGAAACATTTTTGTGATAAAGAATAAAAATAATTGTATTACAAGTTCTCAAGATATTGCATTGCTGAAAATGCCAGAGAAAGCATACTTATTTCTGAATGACATGATTTTTGATGAGGATATACTTGATAATGATTTTTTGGGCTTCACCCACCTTTGTAATCCTTGTACGAACATCTAGGCTGCAAATTAATTAATTTCCTGAGGAAGCGGATTGTTTACGTTTATCCGCGAAACGTAGAATGTACTGTGTGGGGCCCCGATTCGTTTAATAACTGTTTGTGTTGTGTTACATGTTTAACTGTTTTTGTGAACCAACTGACTTCTGAGCCTGCACAGGATTACAAAGGTGGGTGAAGCCCAAAAACTCATTATCAAGAAAGCATACTATTGCTACTTAAACATTTAATTTGATAAATTTTTATAAACCATTAACTTAAAAGAGAATTTCAGATGCTAACTAAGGCAAGAACTATCACCATTAGGGCAAATATTTCTCCTGATAACATTCTACACTCACTAGCTCTGATCACCCTTCTCACCCCACTTCTACTTTAACATGTTAAGAGGTCAAATGTGATGCGGAAAGTGAAAAGGGACCTCAAGTCGGAATTTTCTGGTTTTGAGTTATTAACATCCTGAAATTCAGCATTAAATTACAAACAAATTAACGTATAATATATAGTAATATGATTTTTGTTTTTGAGTTATTGGCATTTTAATTTTAACTAGTTAAAATGGGCATTTTAGGAAATCAAGGCCGAAACTTCAAACGTTTACAGAATATTTATTATTAGCATTTAAGAAATGAATTAGGTATCAAAATAAAGCTGAAAACTATATCTTTAAATCTAAATAAAAACAGACGTAATACACTTAAAGTTTTATTGTTTAAAAAACAAAAAAGTGAGAAGTTAGAAAAGGGACCTCAAGTCGGAAGGCAGAATACCGAGGAATAAAAGAGAAATACACTGTCAGTATAGTGATTTTTGGACTTAGAAAAAGTTCTTTTACAACGAAAAACTTGAAGTAGTTCACTTATCCGCCGAAGATGTCAGGAGAGACTAGTTTTGTAATGCCCCTGACGACTCTGTCAGTGCGGGCTTGCACATTTGGGAAATGGGACCTGAAGTCGCCCGCAATGTTATTTCCCATTTAAGCGACTTGAGGTTCCTTTTCGTAAGCATGACATGGACTGCTAAATTGATTATTTTTTTATACGAGGTACCGTCAAAAAGTTCCCGAAATGATTTTTTTTAGACTTTTAGCGTGATAGCCAGCGGGAAATTCGCCTTGTAGTAGTTGGTACGTATCCTGTGGAGGGCATATCGGTAGTGGGGGTATAGCTGACTTGCCGTAGTAAAGCGTTGGAAAGCCCTTTTCGTGCACCTGCAAGCCTAAGTTGTAGATTTTGTTTGTTGAGCAAACAAATTTGATGCATGTTCAAATGATCATGAAGGATGGTGTGAACATTTCCATGTGATAAATTTACCTGAAATGCTATTTCATCGATTGTTAATTTCAGAATTTCACGCACAACTTGTCATACTCGCTCAATGTTTTTGTAAATGACTGATGTTGAAGGTCGTCCACTACGAGGATCATCCTCAATGCATTCACGGCTTTCACGGAACCTCTTGTGACACTCATAAACTTTACTTTTCTTCATCGCCTCTTCTCCATAAGCTTGAATTAACAACTTAAGAGTCTCACTAGGTGATTTTTAAGTAAAACACAGAACTGTATGTTCGCACGCTGTTCATGAAATGCCATTTTTCAAAAACCGACGATGTAGTCTTGCAGGAACGCTAAAAAGCGCTTTCCAATGCTGCACTATGGCAAGTCAGCTATACCCCCACTACCGATATGCCCTCCACAGGGATCGTACCAACTACTGCAAGACGAATTTCATGCTGGCGATCGCGCTAAAAGTCTACAAAAATTCATTCCGGGAACTTTTTGACTGTACCTCGCATTTCTCAGATTCTTATCGCCAAAATAACCGAATGAATATGTACAGGAAAGATTAAGGAATCATATCCAATCAAAACCTAAAAATCAATATTTTTGACCCGGTTCGACTAAAATGTTCTTACTGTAAAATTTACTCCAGCGACTTGAGGACCCTTTTCACTTTCCGCATCACAAATGTAAAAGTTACTTATGTGAAATATCAAATAAAGGAGGATAGAAAAAGAAACATTTCTCTGAATGTAAATTTGAAATTGCATAACGGGTTCCTTCTGCTGATATTGCTTAACTTATCAAAAACACATTTAAATACAGTAGACTCCCTCTTATTCGGACACCTTTTAACCGGACATCAGTTTAACCAGACTACACTCCATGGAAGTGACATCTTTATAACCGGACAATTGAAGGGGACCCCCATAAACGTTCTAAGCGATGAAATTTCAAAATTGGAGATATTAAGTGAAAAAGGTTCTATAGGACACGAGCTGCAGTCTGGTATATTTTGTTTTGAAGATATTTGAGTTGGCAGCCCTGATTCTGTCTGTCAAAGCTAGCGCGGTTCGTGGGACTGCATGGACCTTTTTTTGGGGAATAACGTCCAGTTTGTCGAAAGATGGACTGCCCTCCGCTCGTTGCGTTGTCGCCCAGCGAACAAAATTGCGTAAATAAAAATAAAAGACAAAAGGTAAATATTGGAAAATGGAAGGATAAGACAAGGAAGGAATATAGAAACACTGCATACCCTTTATTTCAAAAACTAAGAAGCCAAGGCTAGGAAATTGCTGCCCAAAGAGGTGAGCAGATTAATGTTTTAAGCGCCACCTTTGGATATCTTTTAGCAAAATGACGTATCATGTTGTGCAACAACATTACAATTTCATTCTTCTATTTCAATAAAATTGAAGGGTCCCCCATAAAACTCTCTAAGCGAAAAAATTTCAAAATCGGATATATTTAGTGGAAAGGTTTTCTAGGACACGAGCTACACCAAGGTATATTTTGTTTTGAAGATATTTGAGTTGGCAGCCCTGATTTTGTTGGTCAAAAATTGCGTGCTTCGCGGAACTGCGCAGACTTTTAAGGGAATAACGTTCTATTCGCTGAAAGATGGGCTACCTGCTGGTCGTTGCGTTGTCGCCCAGCGACCAAAATCACGTAAATAAAAAACACGTGAAGTAACTATTAGAAAGCGGAAGGGTAAGACTAGGAAAAAGCTGGATTACCCTATATTTTAAAAACTAAGAAGCCAAGGCTTGGAAAATTGCCCCCAAAAGAAGTGAGTAGAAAGACGTTTTAAGCACCATATTTGGATAACTTTTAGCGAAATGACGTGTCACGTTATGTAACAACATTACGTTTTTGCACTTTTATATCAATAAAATTATTTTACATTAAGTTTTATTTTAATTTATGTTGGTATTCCTACACTCCCTGATGTCCTCCAAAGCAGAAGAGCAGTCCGTCAGAGAACATTTGAAGTGCCATTCGTTTAGAACGTTATAACCCCCAAAAAAACACGTAAAATGTTTTAAAATGCTTAATGGCAAGTAACAATTTAATATTAGGCCACATTATAATGTTATAAATAGGTGTTAAAAAATTATACATGATTACATATGAGTTCTACCCTTAAAAAAACCAAAATTTTAGAAATCAACTTTCATTGATTACTCGAAAATAGGTTTTTGTCGCTTAGAATGCTTTACAGGGGACCCCTTCAATTTTTATCAACACGTTGTTTAAATCATTTGTGTTGGGCAGGAAATGGAAAATACTGTATTGATGATTCTCATGGGGAAAGCCAGTTATCATAAGTATAAATCAGACTATTGGTTTGTGGGATAGCCTCTCAAACTGTTTAACGTTATTAAACATTATGAATGTAATTAAGACTTTACCTTACGATCTAAGATTGTTGTTGTGGAGACATAGCACAATACTGAAGCATTATCATCAGTCCTTTTTTCAGGCTAAGCTCATTGGTGTAAACTATTTGGTTAACTTTTGATTGAGGCTTTGTCACAAGTAATAAAAATACTTTATGTGGACACATACACATTATTGCAGATGATAATGCCTCGGCACTGAAACCTGGGTTCCACAATAACAATTTTTGATCGAAAGGTAAGCCTTAACCACATTCATAACAGAGTACAGTGGAACCTGGATAATTCGAACCTCAAGGGACCAGCTAAAAACTTCGAATTATCCATAAATTCGAATTAAAGAAGTTCTGAAGAATGAGGCCAAGACATTAAAACTTCAAATTGTGAATTTAACCTCTTTATCAAATTGACACTCTAAAAGAATAAATTCATCAACAAACGCTAATTATAAGGGTTCAAAAACAGTAATCATAAAACAGAAATAACTACCCTAAAGTATAAACTACGTACGACGCGACGTACGATAGTACAAAGAAGCATTTCTGCTAGAAAAAATACAGTACGTTCTGCTACGTCTGAACTTTATTCAGACTACCAACTTAACTTCGTGTAACATTGGCAATTGCACGCTCATTGACTTTCCGCTAAAGTGAGTGTTTTATAGGTCCGAGATTTTGTCGAAATGATCACTACACTTATTTAATGTTTCATAAAAACTTTTAAACACTTAAAAACAAGATACTGCACGAATAAAAAAAACACTTTGTTTGAAGGACGATCGAAAACAACGGATTGCTGCACTGGAATTCGCAAGTTAGTTTGGCTGGTGGGGGGAGGGAAGGGGGTCGCAGTGTTGAGTAGCCTTTGTGTCGACATAGAAATCTGCGCATCAGGTCTGGCGCATGGCTCGTCTGCCGGGAGCCGTTCTACACAGAATCAAGTGCGAAAAGACTAGTGGCGCTGCCACGGCGAGCGCAACCCTTTTCCGAACTCAGTCTGTACTGTACTGCGTTCTGTACTGTTTTAGTTTACATTATTGGTGTCGAGTTACAAGCGATATTGGGGCAGGGTGGGAAGCCTGGGAGGTGGAAGGGATGAGTCATTTGACCATAACCTGACACGCCATTGGTCTGGCGTTAAATTTTTATTGAACGTCGTAGTAAAACAGTGTTTTCCAATGAATTTGTAACTATTTCCAGTCGTGGAATGAAACTGATGTACCTTAATTTGGCACTTAAAAATTCGAATTATCCAAAATATAATTCGAATTATCGACGAATTTTTAGCATTGTTTAGATACAAAATGCCAGGGACCAAGAAAAATATTCGAATTAAAGAAGATTTCGAATTATACAAGTTCGAATTATCCAGGTTCCACTGTATTGTCTTATACAGTATGAGTATGCATCAGAGGTATAATTCAACGAGTTTTAGGATATGCTGGTTTAACCGGAAATACCGTTATCCGGAAGGTCCTCGGTCCCAAGGTGTCCGGATAAGGGGAGTCTACTGTATTATCAATGTTGTAGTATGTGTAGTAAGATTTCATTTTAAATTTTCTTTCAGAAATGTTTCTTTTTCACCCTCTTAAATATGACGCCACACAGGTAACTTTTTCATTTTAACCCCTGAATTGTAATAATTTATTGTTTTGACTAAAAAACATAACTACATACTCGCAAGTTGAAAAATTTGCAAAACATACATTTTAAATCAAACCTGTGATGTTTCCTATATTGAAGTAAAGGAAATTTAATTAAGTTTTGAGTGAACCCATATTTTAAGTCTTTATTTACATTTTTTATAATTTTACAGATTTTTCCGTTATGCTGCTAGATTTTTTCCCTGTAATATATAAGAAGGCATAATAAATGGATTTTTTATAAAAGGTAATTTATTCCGATATCTTTATAAAGTCAAATATTGTAGGATTACCAAACAGGGCTTGAAATTCAATTGATTAGAAAAAATATAACTGCAGATGTTTGAAAACATGGACAAATCTTTGATTTTACACACATATTTTTAACGACACTTAATATTAATCATTCATGCAGAAGACTACAAAGTTCAAAAAATTTTCAAAAAATACATTTTGAATCAAAACTGCAATGTTTCTTATGTAAATGTAAAAACGTATTTATTAACTTGTTTATTAGGTTATATGAATTGTAAAGAAGTAGTATTAGCGTGAGGCCGAAAAAACCAGCACTAACACCAATTGTAATGGTTCGTCTCACAGACAATTTTGGAAAAAACAGCACCAACACCAATCGTAATCATTCGTCTCCCAGACTACAGCGCAAATTAATAAATTCCTGACCTTTGTGCACTGAAAACTGGCAGGACTGTCAGGAGACAAATAAAAGCGACAACCAGATGGGTGATGACATCTTCACAACCTACAACCACCTGATCAGCTGATATCAGGAACGTTGTCGTCTGTCAGACTAATTGTTACGATTCTTGTGTTAAATTTTCAAGTAATAGTGGTTGGAAGGGGTGTATGATTTTATTACGAGAAATACTTGCCCCAAATGTGATTGTTTCCCACAATCATCTTGGGACTGAAAACTAAAGAATATTAAAAAAAAGTTTTAAAATCTGTCAATTTGCGACTATATATGACTAGATTTAACCCTTTGAGCCTCATTTTTTTTAAATTTCTGAAGTTTTAATTTTTGTTTTTAATTTTGTTTGTATTTAATCTTATTTTTGGTTATATCCTTTTTAATTGCCCACGCCACATTTATTGTTAATATGCCAAATAAATAAATTTTAAAAATCCTTAAAATTATTCTGTAATCCCTGCATCTTCCTTTAAGGGCGGTAAATTTATCTAAATTACTAGGAGAATAGAGTACGGTACAGTGTTTATTGGAAGGATATTGGATGGCTAATTCAATCCTCTTCAATTTAGTCAAACATTGTTTTGGGGCGATGGGGAGTGGAAAAGGCCATAGTCTTCGGGGAATTAAGTTGTAAGACTTCTTAGAATCTTTCTAGATTTTTTTTATCTTACTAGAATAACCTCAAGGTTAGGAATATAACAATTCAATTATTAACCTGTTGTATTTAAAAATAAAATACTTCAGTCCTTCTAGATAAAAAAATATTAATGGTCATGTTAAATTTGACTTTGTACTTTGTACAAAAGTTTAAATACTGCCAAAGGACTGTCCTCTCTTAACCTGTTTGGACACACGTTTCCTTTCACACAGAATTATTGGAGAAATAAAGAGTTTTTCTTTTTGTGGGTGTCAAAATTACTGTAAAAAAGGGGGGAAGCTATTGGTGGAGGATTTGAAAACACAAAACAATTTTTAAATAAAATAGGTAGAAGAAATTAAGCAAGAGGAGATATGGAAGTAGTGGGGAGAGTACGAAATGTCATATACCCACAGATGTAGTTTATCTGAAAAATGTTATAGGGTTGTTTTAACACAAAGTGAATAATTAATCAAAGCAACCTGGGCTAAGACTTCATAGTGGCAGAATTTATTATGAAAGAAATCTTATTCCTGGCAAGAAACTTTTATCATTAGAGGAATAAAATTTCAGTAAAATGAATATATGGTAAAATTAAAATAAGTCTTTCTTCTTATTGTGTTTTGCTATAGCTTTTTTGTAAGGTGTTATCTATTATCAGTCTGCAATAGAGAAATATAATTTATTAAGGACTTTTAAAACTTTATAAACCAAGATTTTCCATTTTTTGACCCTTATTCTTGATAATCCAGCATTTAAAAAGAAATTTCCTTTCTGGCCCACATTATGTGAGACTTTACTGTGCTGAGTTTTATTCATAGTTACTTATGTTCTTTTCAGTTTTGTTTTATTGTGTTCTAATACAAAAAACTATTTTCTTTAACAAGTTATAGACCATTGGGAAAATAGTTCAGTAGGATGGAAACGCTTTCGGCAGGACTACATTTATGTAAGTATTCATATGTCTTAGGTATCTTGAGGTTGGTATTGATACTTTGATGCATCATTCCATTCCAGAACCATTTTTTTCAGGAGATATTCAATAAAGAAGTTGTATATAACTTGGTTTGGAAAAAAACCCCATGACTTCAATGAAATATAAATTTATTAGTAAAAAATCAAGGGTATAACCTATTTATATTACTTGCTTAAGGTAAAAGTCATACTGAAATCAGTTTTGTTATAAAAATGCTTAAAAAATAAATGCATTGTTATTTATTTAAGTTTTTGGTTTTTGATACATATACATTATTTCATGTAGCAAAATGATTTTTTTAGTTTTTTGTAACTCTTATATGTTCATGATTGTCTTGATGTTGTTTTTTAGTTTATGCACTGTATGTGGCTTAACCATTAACAAAAGACTTATGGCTTAAACCGTTCAAAAATGACTTAAATTCTCTCTACAAAAATATGGACCTTTCTTTGCTTATAACCATTTATCAACCATAAAACAGAGCCTTCTTCATAACAAATTCTAACCTGAAGAATTCCACCCAACCCCCTAAACATTCCTTAACTAGGTACTCAAAACTGCTCGCTTCAAAATAATCTCAATTTAATAGGCCTAGATAAATATCGATCCATTACAAATAAATTGATATTAGCTACATAAAAAGACAAAATATACAAAACTTACATAAAGTGATGACAGTGCACCTGATGAATTTGAGAAAGAGTCCCATTTTGTTGCAGGTGGATCCCCCAGTGCAGGGCAAGGCAAGGAGTGTCAGATAATCTCTTATCTGTGTGTCAAGGCTTATCAGGTAGATAACACAACACCTGCCCAACAATGACTCAACACCTGACTCCACTCAACACCATCAACTCTGGGTTTCAGCACTGACTGAATCATAGATGAACGATTCATAAAACTTGCTTCTACGATAACGTTTTTATAGGTGTGTTGTACTCAGTAATTCTCTTTATTTAAGTACCATAAACTAATGTTGCTAATAAACAGGACAATAATTTATCTGTTGTGCCTTTTTAAAATGTAAACATCAGTTTAAGGTATGAAGGTTATTACTATAGTAATTTGTAAAAAAACTTTAACAGAAATCATCCACTCGCTGTAGCCAGGTGGTTCTCAACATTTGGTGCTCATATTCCACTTACACTACTTTTTCTAAATGTTTGTGTACCACCGCATGGAACTCCCCCCCACCCCCCCCCCCCCCCACCGCCATCCACTGAGGGAAACCCTCGCTGCTATGCTTATTGTTACCCTTTGGCTAACAAGGAAGTAAAATCATACTATTTCCATATTCAGGTCTGCTATGAAAATGTACGTAGTAGATCAAAGTATAATTACACCACCAAATTAACACCAGTACTCATATTTCCAATAAAAAAAATTGTAATGCTAAAATATATGCTAACGATAACGCTCTAAAAACGAAAGAGTAATAACATTAGGCCTAATCGAATTGTTCAAACGTCGTTGCCAAAGAAATTGTATTAGAATGCCAACGAACTCGCATATATTATGAAAGTTACTTTGCAAATTTATTTAACAATAACTTTATTTCGCTATGTTGGATTGATGAGGTATTTCGCCAGTGTGAGAAGTTGCATTGAAAAATTGCAATATTGTATTTTTCATAAGCGATAACTGCAAAGAAAACAGTTAGTTAAATAACGATTAAAATATTTTTAATGAGTTCTTCATATACAAATTAGTGGGAAATAATTTCATTTAGTTTTTCTATGTTAAACCGTTCTTCCGTTAAAATAGGTGTATGGGTGGTCTGACTCACCCTCTATATAGTTATCAAAGAAAGAATTTTAATTTTAATTATATTCTAACAAATTTTTCCTGACCGAAAGAAACTAGAACGGTAAGGTCTTACCACAAGACCTACAAATAAATTAATGAAGTATGAATAAAACTTGTACACAACTTTTTCCTGCTGAGATCACATCATTATAACTGTATGAAAGGTTATTAGACCATCTATTACAACTTGCAAATTTATGACTAGGGATTTTTTAAGGGATTGTAAACAAGTGTTTAGTAGAGTTTATTAAGGTAAGTATTTGTAAGCAACCATTCAATTCATAATAATTTTTATTTTTATTGTAATTTAAAAACATCTACTAGTACTTATATTCTTATTTAGTTGTAAAATTTTACATATTAAATTGATTTTAAAAATTTCTAACCTTTATTAAATGTAAATTTAAACAAATAAAAATGTTATTAACAAATTTTAATTTTATCTCGACTAAGTTTTTAAAGCAAGTGCCCAACATGCACCAAACGGTCTGGGCATATGTAAAACTGATAGTTATAGCATGTGTCTAAGGAGCGTTGGGCACTTCATGGCATGGGCGCCGACTTTTAAAAAATATTGGGGGGGCTTAAGATGTTATTGACGGAGGGGGTACAGGTAGGTAGTTCAATATTTTGCCCAGATTACCTTGGCTGTCCTTGCAACTATTAAGCTCTTATCATATCTGTTTTACAAACGGGAAGAATAGAATGCCCCCTTAATCTTAATATCTTAATAATCTTAATAACCTTAATCTTAATAATCTTACAAAAGATTGCCTATCATAAGTGAATTTACGGCCGATTGAGCATTAGTACGATCTGCAAATATACAGCACAACCCAAAATGGATGTAAAGTAATCCAAACAAAAGACCTAAAATTACATTTTTTACCTCTAAATGTACAGTAAGATTTAAGTTATCTTGACTGAAAGACCTCACAGAGTAATGAAAGAATACATTGGCTTGCAACGTGCAATGTGCGGCGGTCTCCCCACAGAATTTGTAAAATAAGACCTAAATAGCATTTTAGGTAGAGTTACCGTGGTCTCCATGAATAAAAACATACAAAGGAACTCCACAAATTCGTATGAATTAAGAGACAAATATTCCTTATTTTTTGGGATTTAGGAAAATTTTGACTATTAAGCCTATAAGACAATTTTTTAGAGCACCATTTGCACGACAAAATAATTTGAATGTCTATCATTTGCAAAGCTACTTCTGTCGGTGAACTTGCACGATTTTTCCAACCGTTAATCATATTTTTGGAAAATCCTGTCATTCACCCACTATTGGTAGACCTAAAAAATGGATTGTCTTTTTCGGCCGTTCATTCACCAAGCTACAATATTGTTGCAGCTCTCTTCGATACGTGCATCTCTTTTCTTCAGCTATTCGTGTGATTTGATACGTTTTACACTCGTCATTTACCCTAGCGATCGGAAAACACAGCTGTTTTATGGCCTTTAACAAAATTTACCAATAATTAGACTCAAGTACCTTTAACCTAGCCTTTAACTGATGCGCTCCAAAAAAAACTTCTGTTCTATTCATTTTGTATCACGCCGCGTAGGCATTTTTATCTATGTATTTTTTAATGCTAGCAAAAAAAACTGTTGAGGTATGAAAAGGCGGGCTTCATGAAGAGGGATTTTATATTTCATAGCGTGAAAAACATTGTGCACTAGAGTTTACAGTCAGTGACAAGTACCACAGTCAAACAACCAAAAAGTATGTTTGTTTTACCTTGCAATGATTTTTACTAATAGCCGTTTGAAATGTTAATTTTTCGCTGTGTAATTTTATTTCTTTAAAGTTGTTATGAACCTGTCGTTTAAGGCCTAAGAATCCCAAACTAAAAAAATCCTGCTCGTCACGGGCCCCTAGTTTAATTTCAGACTTGATTGATATGGCCTCTCGGCAGCTCTGCTGCTATCAACCTTATACGACATTTAATCCCCTGTTATTTCTTGCCCATTTGAAGGTGGCGCACGTCCGTGATTTAGTGATTTAACTTTATCATAACATAATCGAAATAGTAAACACGCTTTTTTTCACACATCATCAACCATCATTTACTGACAAAACGGCTTATGTTGTGTCCGGTGGTTCAAAATAAACTCATGGGGGGCCCGAAAAATAAGTTTCCGGGGGACCCGAGAAAACCTTTTTACGCTACTGGATGGACTAAGTGCTATTACTACGTCGCATGCACTACTTTCAGCACTCGCCTGCGTGGGAATAACGAAGTCGTTCCTAGGGAGTGTAGAATGTATCCTACATACGAAACTTTAGTAGCTTTAAATCGTCTTCAAATAGTGTTTTAAGAAATTTTATTCATTTTACCTTTATTTAAATTATTTATGAAAATATTTGACTTAACACTTCCTTGATAGTTTTTCATGATAAGAATCTAACTTTACTCTGGTGAGCTCTCCTTTCCAGTATTGGGGGGGCTGAGCCCCCCTTCCCTCAACATTGGGGGGGCTCGAGCCCCTTGGGCCCCATGGAGTCGGCGCCGGTGCTTCATGGAGTGTCCAGTTTAGTTGGGCACTTGCAGTCATTTTGATTACATCACCAAGTTACACTATGTGCCAAGATCAATTCATCTGATACCAATAAAGTGGGGATTGGATGCTGCTGCTCTCTGGCGGGATTCTTGTGTAAGATTTAGGAAAAGACATTGGGAAAAAGATTCCTCTGGGTTTTTTTTAGTTAGTTGTAGTCTAGTTTAATTAAAACTCAGTTGAATACTATACGTGGGTGAGGATGTTTTTGACTCTCACTACATTTATTTCCTATGTTACATTGCTGGTTTGAAGAAACAAATAGTAATTTCAATCAAATTATTCTCCCTAGAATTAAATTAATCAATAAATAACTAATCAATGACTGTTCCAAACACAATTATATTGTATGGCATTTGTACTGTGCAAGGCAATAACAGATTTGGAAAAAGTAGGCTAGCTTCAGCATTAAGGATTTTATTTCTACGTAGTTGAAATAACTTTATAATGTACGAAGTTAAGTTTGACGTTCTTTGGACCTTGTAATTAAGTTTCGAACTAGGGAATCCAATCCCAGGATCCCGCATGATCTTAGGGCATATTCAATCCCAATATTCTCAGGCTCAATCCAGGTCTTTCGGGATTATCAAGTTCATGCATAAAATCAATGTTGATTAGTTTCCCATAGTTATAACATTGTCATAACTAGGAGACCCTATTTAAATGCTGTTTTTGACCAAGTAATCATAGTTTGATGTGTTATTTATTACAGTTTTACATAATCTATATAAGTGGTTTTCATTTCATAATTTTAAGCCTTGAAAGAATGAACGAAAAGTTTTTAATTTGTTTCTGATTTAATATATTGAAATTGCCATAAAGTTGCATGGCAATGCTCTGAAAATTTAAATTATTTTGTTGTATTTTCTTATTTTATTTTAATTTAGCCCTAAATCTTTCCAAGCGAAGTTTTACTTCTAGTTCTAATATTATTTCACCAAGTAAATAAGTCTATTCATATTTTGTATACGATTCTCTTTAACTCATGTTAAAATACATTTTCTGTGATTCTTTACTTGCAAATTTTATTGTTATACAGTATGTATCCAGTATATTGTTATATCTGATAATGTGTTCTGATAATGTGTTCTGTTTTGTCGTGATATCTATTATTCAGTGTTTCATGATAAGGCTGACCATTGTTATTTCTGTTAAGGCTGTCCTTTGTAATTTTTGTCATCTTGAAAAAATTGAATGCTAAAACTTAAAACTAAAAGTAAAACTGATTCATGTATTGCACTATAATTACAATAAAATGCAAAAATTATATCTAAACATATGTGAAACCTAACCTGTGTGTACCTATATGAAATTATGCTTAAACTTTTTTATACCTGCAAATACTATGTTGGTTCGATCCCGGGATCCTGGGATTAACTTTTTTAGTCCTGTATTCCTGGGATTGAAAGTATCAGCCGGGATTGGATCCCGTATTTAAAACTCAACAAACTACTACATGGACGATCACTTAGCCCCTGCAGTGCTGAGCTGGCCCCACAGGCAGAGAAGGGAACACCTCTGCTTTACAAAACAATATGCCATAAATCAGTTTACAAACCAACATCAATGAATATTAATAATGAGGTCCAGAAGTGTTAGAGCTTCAATACAGAATGTTAGATACAGGCATATTCCGTTTGCCAGCACCAGGTTTTAGATGAGATAAAGAAATATGATAATACGTGAAAAAATGTTTGTTAATCCTAATGCTTCAAAATTTAACTGTTATACATAATTAAAACGACTCTGATTATCATACATGTAACTTTTAATGTACATGTTTAGGTAACATATGAAACACATGGGACCTTCAGGAGTTCGGGAGATTGGACAGGTTGTTCCCTAAAAGCGTCAACAAATGTCATAATTTTGTTATTTGAGCATTGCCGGCCTTAGCAAGTGTAAGGCCCGGGGCAAAAAACGTTTGCGAGGCCTTCCCATCTCAAATAACCTCCCCCCCCAACGCCAATCCTACTTGATGCGTTCTTAATTTTTAGACACATATTTAATCACATGTAAATTACATATAAGGGTGACCAGTGATGGAAAATATTGTAGTTCTTGATACTTTCCCCATAAGGCCAATGCACAAGTTCCCAGAGAGGACTCACACAGTGGTAGAGCCTAACAGTTATGCAGTTTCTAATTCCAAGAGTGAACATCATTACATTGTCTGCTTCAGTGCATCCATGACAGTTCAGAAAAAACAAAATTCCCAACTTTTTAGATCGCACTTCTCTAACTTTTTTTTATGAATCTGCCAATTTAGTGATTGTTGGACACAATTAAATTGACTCACTTAATAATTGGGAAATTAAAATACGAGGGTTGGGGAATTTTTAGGTCATAAGATGAGAATTTTAAGTGGTCTCCTCTCCTCCACTTTAGTAGTGGATGATTGTGTCGTGTGTTGTGCTAATTCTGTGAAACATTTTGTAATTCACCGACAATAACCTTTCCGCATAGAACAGATGAAACTAAAAGGACATTAATGCACTGCTACTTCCCCCTGGCACCTAGTGAATAATAATATTTTTTTTAAATTTTAATTTCAAAAGCACAAACAAAATTATATTGCAACAACAAAGATCCTGTATCCAGCAAAATTGATACTTCAACGTTAAAAAGTAGACAACACATAAAATTTACTTTTTTACCTACAAAATAAATAAAACAAAAACAAATAACTTAAACAATAACAAATGATATGAGAAACTTATTTCAACGTGTACGATGGAAGAGAATATAAGGAAAAATATATCAAAAATATAGGGACTAACAAATTAAAACCATCGTGAGCATAAGCTTACAGACGATAACTCCCAGATTTCGTCAGTAGTTGTGGTCCACAAATTCGTGGCTTCAACTACTGTATTCGATTGGTGGTGAAGGTAAATGATAATTATCTTGGCATGATGGAACTATGTTTCTATTATCATCAGTTCAGTTCATGAGTAATCAAGCAAAATAATAATAATCATGATCGAAAAACTATTTCCAAAATAGCCTAGCAAATGAAGGTTTTTGCAGACAAGGGACTTTGATATTTATTTTTATTGTAAAAAAATACAGTAGGTTTTATAAAATTTGGGGGCCTAGGGGCCGCACTGCCCCCTCCCTCAGTACACCACCACACATAAGAAACGAGCCACGTGTTCAATACAAGAAAACTTCTGGGCTAAGGACCTCCTTAAAGGCAATGATGTGGTTAATTTCAACTATCCATTACTTTCGCCATTCAACTTTCCAGAAAATAATTAAGATGCATAAAGGGGCTGTCTTTTTAATGCCTCGACAGCTACATTAAACAGTCGATTGGTCAGATGCCGGCGTTGTCGAGGTTATTTACATAGCGGCGGCGTCTGCAAGGGGCTTTGTGAAAAAGGCTTCTAAATTAATTAATGCTTCATAAGATCTTTAACAAAAATTCCACTGACGAAATATGTTCTTCAGTAAACGATCCCACATCCGGAGGATGGGTAAATCTTCATATCTGACTGCTACACAAGTACATACTCTGTATTTATTCATGTTAAAATAAATAAGTTATCAGTAATTCAACTGAATTCAACCCATTGTTTAAACAGTAAGTTTAAGTAATTTTACCTACTAATGTAACACACAAGAAAAGTTTTTTCTTTGGAGTATACAAAACATTATTTGGTGTACAATCAGAAGAACTAGTGCTGTAACAAGGACAAGTACAGTATTCGTTACACTTTGGAGTGGCGAGTCTACTTCAGTGATAAAATACACAGCAGGAAAATTTTCTACTCAGACATAAACTTTGAGCTACAACTTGACAAACACATATAAAAATAAACATCAAAATTTTCAAATCAGCTCATTAAAATGACCTTTGGTTCTAGAAGTTTGAATCGACTGGAATTATTTAGACTCGTCTTTTTCTCAGACCGACAACGACACGGGACTGCAGGCGTCGATTCGGCAGCAGGTCAGCAACAACAAAAAAACTTTATAAAATCAGTAGATTTTTACTTACGTAAATGCCTGTAGGTATTAATATTCTTTTTAGTTATTCGCCGTACGCGTTTCGAGGGATTAACCCCTCATCCTCAGCGGCGTTTCACTTCATCAGCAATAAGCCCACATTTCTGTAGTTGTCAAAACAACGAACAGAGAGTCACAATTGTCACAAAATAAATACATATACGACTCAGACACGATATGTAAACAAACAATTAACATTAAAACACCGATGTCAGCAATAAAAAGCGGAACGGACATCACTCGCGGCCGGCTATCGTAGGCCGTCCGTTTTCAAATTTAAAAAAATATATATCATCCAATATGACGGATCCAAGATGGTGTCTAAAAAATGTTTTTCCGGTCAGAGTGAAGGTCCTACCTCCCTTCAATTATTGGCAGTTATTTTGTTACACAAAATTCACTTATACACTATGCAAGGGACTAATTGCCTGAATTGTTAAAGAAGATTACCTCATTTTTTTCTCTATTTCGGTAGCCATCTTAGATTGGGGTGTATATAAGGATGAAAAAATGTTAACAAGTCATTTTTTCATCCAAAAGTACTCATTATCAATTTACAAAAGTTATTTTTATTTTACAAGCCAGTCGAACAAAATAGACATACCAACCCACACTAATTATGGTCTTATCCAAATCTATGGAATATACCTCTGGTGAAGCTGTTCCAAAAGGGCGTTTGCAAATTTGGATGAAAAAAATTAAATTACTGCAAATTTACAACTGAGTCATGTACAATCGCTTTCAGAAAGCTTGGAGTTTTGCCCCGATGTTCCCTTTACATTCTGAAAACGACCGTGTGTTGCAGTTCCATTGATAGCCAAGGCAATGCAATGCAATACACAGTTCGGCCTTTGAGTGCGGGATAGCTTACGCATTACCAGCACAAAAATCTGGCAATTGTGCACCTCCCTTCTCAGGTGGGGTCAGGTTTTTGACAGCCTCCATGAAAGCCCAAAAGAGTGGAAAGTTCTTCTCTGTTAAAAAAGTTGAAGTATGAATCAACAAATTCCGTCTTTTGCATGGAGGAGGAGTTCAAGTCTTACCACTGAGAGTAGTTAGGACCAAATTTTAATCCCCAGGTGCAGTGGCGGCTCGTGTGTCGGTTCAATGGTTCAGTGAACCCCCTAAAATAATTAAAAACAATACATTTTTTAAGTAAATAGCAGTAAAACCCATTGTTAAACATACTTTTATAAACAACATGGCAAAAAAACTATTTTTGCGTCCAGGCGAAGCTCTCACGTAATGCCAGCAGAGCGAGGTTCAGTTCGCCGAATGAACCCAGCTGGCTGGGCGAAGGGTGTGGGGGGAGCGGAAGGGGGCTTGCTTGAAAGCAATGGACCTACCGCTAATGCTCTCTGCTAGCGGCGAGCCGAGCGCTGACGACTTTGGCCGACATCTTCCGAAAGAGTAGTTTCTTTCCTAACCACTTCTGTTTCAGCAGCACCCTACGGAACGCACGCTGTAAAGGTTGATAATGTTTTAATGGATCGGGCGATGTTTAAGTTTATTTATTTAAATATCGTGTGATTTCTATTTTGTTTTTAGTTATAAATACGTTTATTTCAGTTATGCGATTATGCGTTTTATTTTCAGCTCTGATTATTGAAAGAAAACAATCAGCGTAGCGGCTGCACCATAGCTTTCTGTAAGAACAGTAATTAAGCTATTGAGCAACGGTAATAACGCTATTGATTTAATTAATTTTGGATTTAACATTTATGTACATAGTAGCATAATACAATTTATCATCAAAGGTATAGTGCCTTAATCCTATTGACTATAAGCATTACACTCGTGTATAAAAGCAGGTATGTCAAAAATTGCAGGCACTACGATCTTGTAAGCATATAACGTTTTTAAATACTTTTTGGCTTAAGACAATAACTCTAATTTAATACATTGGTATCATGTATATGTTATTAGCTCTGAACCCCCAGTACATAAACTCACGAGCCGCCACTGCCCAGGGGTAATTTAAATTTTATTTTCAGTTTTTAGAGATATAAACCTGTCGACATTTGCTACACAATCCGTAACAATTTTATTACATAAAGCATATTCTATTCTACAAGATATGATCTTGAAGATTATTTTTAACCATGCATCTCCTCTTTAAATCTGGAACCCATATATTATTCCCTTGCCCATATTGCTTTTTAATTCATGTCTCACCCTTTCTTAAGTTTGCTTATAAATTCAAAAAGAATTTCATAATTGATATAGAGATTAATGAAAGACAAAAACACCATTGCTCTGGGATTATGTCCTTGAGTGGAACAAGTCATGTGGGTGGTGGTTCCGTTATTACTTCGTTGAAAGCCAATAACCCTGTAAAGTGTGCACATGTGTGTGTGTGTGTTACACATTTTTGCTTCACTTCAACCTTGAAGCAAAGCAGATAAAAAATAAGTTGATTACTCTTCTCTCCCATAAAGCCTGAAATGGCATTTTAGCTATGGTAGTAATAAAAATGGCTATTACATATTTCACGTTTAAAATATAATAAGATAAAAATGAAGAGACACCAAGTGATGCAGGCAGTAAAATTATTAAGTTAAACAACAAATGAAAGTAAACATAGATTTATTTTATTATTTTACTACCTTATAAGAGAATTGAAAATGTAAAAATCACTTTAAAACGGGCTACAAATTACCTTACATTTTAAATATAGCAAATTTTACTTAAAAACTTAGTTTAGGATGAGTTTTTTCTGACTGCTGAGAGGTAACGGTGCTGTTTGATGGACAAGAAATATTATTATTTTGAAACTGTTAAGGATTTGACTGATTTTGCAAGAGATTATTTCAGCCTGATGTGTAAATAAAAGGAGTGGGGAATACTCTCAGCAAAGTGCTATCTCAAGTAATGGCAAACGGTCCTGCTAAAGGTGCAAGATAATTTCAATATACACATGGCCGATAGATTGACAGTTATTGAAGGAAATCTTGGTCCTGTGAAAGGAACTACAAATTATTATATCTCATTTAATAAGCATGAGGGCCATATTACTGACACTTCAGTTTAGTTTGGCAAATTGCAAACGTGATACAAAGCAGAAATGGCTATAATAGCGCCAGGGGTGCCCATCCCCCCAAGCCTCGTGGCGCCCTCACCCCCAAATTTAGCAAACACCTCCCCCCAAATTTGGCTAACCCCTCCCCCAAATTTAGCTAACCCCCCTCCCCTTCGTTATCAGCAATGAACTGAAACTGAGCATGCAAGTCCGCTGTAACGATGTTATTTATTTTTTTTATATTCAATTTTTGCGGCTCTTACTTGAATGAAAATGAATATAATAAATTATAAATTTTAATCGATAAAACACTTAGTAGGTTTGTATGCGTAACATTAAATATTAATAAATACCTCTAAAAATTTCTGAACATTAATAAGATATGATTTAAATCTTTAAAATTTTAGTTCACAGTTAGAAAATCACAAAAAAACAGTTCTATAACATTTTATAACTGTGTAAAAACAGTTGATTTCTTGATATTCTTAATAACTATTTCTTAATTTCTTCATAAAAAGTAGTTATGTGTCTTTATTTATTCAGTTCTGTTTATTTTTATTGATAGAATCAATGAATGAACCATTTTGCAACTGACCATTGCAGCTGATATTAAGCGTGATTGTCACTTTTCACGGCGTTCACAATGTTATTTCCACTATTTTTCACATTCAGTAGATATTCGCATATTTACAGTTTACTGTACACTATTGCACAGTTAGTGATAGTTTAAATAACAATACATTTATCAGTCTTATTAAAAATGGTCATCCTTCTGAAATTATACGCATTATCAATTATTATGATCACAAAATCCATACTTCTTTATAGTTAAAAAAATCCCTCCCAAAGTGTTATTTGATGGTGCCCTGAGCGTCACATGCCCCCCAATCTGGGCACCCCTGAATAGTGTCGTCTTTTAAGAAATCAACAATAAAGTTGTAGCAACAATTTGGAAGAGATTCCCTGGTCCCCAAAATCAGCATTCCAGAATCCCTTAAAAAAGTCTTTACGGTGGTTAGAAGGTAAAAAAAGCTCTGGGGAATATCTTGGGAAAGTATATTGCAATTTTAATATTCTTTTATAAAATTATAAATTTTTAATTGTCTTAGATTTTATATGTCTTGAATGGTACATAAAAGCATCGTGGTACGATTTAGGATTTTTAAGTTAAGTGGAGGCCAAAGCCAATTCGGTGTTGCTCTCGCAGGCGAGCGATGAATTAGCTTTTGCCCTCGCTGATGCTGAATGGCAGCACAATGTAGTAAATAAACCGCCTTAGAGCATTATGGCATCAACAAGTTTTTCACATACTCTATTCACTTATACCATTCAAACAAAAATAGTGGCAGATCCATCGTCGCTGGCCATTTCTTTTTGTGTTCATACATTAATGTGATAATATTCCTCTGTGGGGTTGCTGACCAGTGCTTGTAAGCTTTCACATGCCTTAAATTTGGGTCACAGTGTGATATTTTAATTTAAAATGAAAACTTTTATAGCAACTTGTAAGTAACTAAATTCAACTCGATCTCGGTTTGTGAAAAAGCTTTCTCTTTATATTTTAATTTTAATCAAAATAAAAACTGAATAAAACTCAAAATGTAAATTCCGATGATAATTACTCTTGCATTTATTAAAATTGTTGCAAATTAATTTCTCTTTATTTTTCACGTGGTTTTATATTGCCTGTTGAAAAGTAATCAAACCTCTACAAATAAAATGAAAGAGAAATAAATTGCCCCCAAAATTATACTGTTCACTTTCATGATTACCGGTACATGAAAATTATCATATAAATTCAAAGGTTGATTATTGTTTAACTTTTCCTTGCATCATTAAGTAAAACAGGTAGCATTTTTTTAGTAATTAATTTGTTTAAATTTGATTTATGGCGTTTTGGTTTTAGGTCAAAAATTTAAGTTGTAATGCATCCCCCTGCAAAGGGTTTCTTTGCGATTTTCGTGGGTTGTAAAATCGTAACTTATGCTGATGTTACTTTTTAACGAACAACAAAAAACCCACATATCAAAATAAAAATAAATAAACTTCTGACAATGTGCTATTTTTTTTTCTGTAGGTAGCGTAAAAAGTAAAAGAATAATTGGTATTCAAGATTACGTTGGGTTTTATTTAGTTAACATTTTGAGATAAGATAACTTAGAACATAAAAATTAAATAAAAATAGATTTTACAAAACGAGTATTGGATTTCTAGATGCAATTTTTTTCTAAATATAATATGGTGACTAGGATAGAACGCGCGAGAACGTTTTACAAACGCTGTTCGTCAACACTGCAGAAGGATATTACTGCAATAATCACTGTATGAAGACAAATAACAAATGGACATCGACACTAAGTCATCCTCTGAAGTTTTTTTAGACATTAAAAATGAGTTACGAGTATTTGATAGCCTATACTCATTATGATCATACATCTTAAAACTGGTTCATTTACTACATCATGCTACTTCCCTTCAGCATCAGTGCGGAGTAATGCTCAAGTTCTTCCCTCGTCCGCGAGGATGACACCGATATGCTTTTAGCCACTGCTTAACTTTTGGGATATGGAGGAAAATGATGGGGTCATAAATAAAAATAAAAATTTTAAAGTCAGAGAAGAAATGAAGAATCTTCTTAGAAATCTGAGGAGGAAATTATAAAAAGAGTCTAAGTCTGGTATATTTGAAAAAAAGTGAAGTTATGAACTTAAGTATATTGGACAAACAAACAAAAAGGAACGTAAGACTTGGTTGAAAGAACATTAATTTGTTCTTTCAACATTACAAAACTTTGTTTGTTTACTTTTAAACATTACAATGAAAAGGCTTGATATCATGATATTATGTTGGTTGTGATGTGTTTTTTGTTACACAGATATTACAGCTTATATATGGGCCACTTTATTTGTATGAAGAGTACTGGAATCCTGAAAAATGTGACAGAACTAAATCAACTAAATACTTAAAATAATGATAATGCTCCCATTAAAAATGTATCATTCAAGATTTAGGTTTTTTTTTAAGTTAAACCTATTTGCGTTTTTATTAGTTTTTCAACATATCTCATAAATTTTTTAATACTTGATTCTATTTTATCTAAATAAATTTAATATTTTTAGTATTTAACTGATCATATATCAGATTTAAGATTTAAAATGTGTAAACATGACCCATCAGTTTATTTACATGCCTAATGATGTGTATGTGCATAGTTGGTGAAAGGCCTCACAAAAATGAAACTATATAATTATCGGTACTGTATAAAAAAATTCAAATTTAATAAACTCCCAATATTAACATTTTTCTATCAAGAACCATTGTTATACATTTATTTTTCTATAGAGTATTTTTATTTTACTGTAACGGTATTTAAAAATACAGTAAGTCGTAACATATACAGACGAGTTGTTGAGTAAATTGTCCTGTCATTACACAGATGTTATTAATCCTTCAGAGTCACCCCTGCCACAGGCAGACAATGTTGACGTAATTCAAACTGTCACGTTATAATTATAACAAACCTCTTCCACACTTAGTTCTTACTTTTTAGCAAATTTCTCCTAAAAGAAAGAAGCTATTACTGAGACCATAATAACTTTTTTTGGGAGCCCTCAGATGCAAAAAACACCATTTGAAAAAAAAATTTAGAATACATATTTGAAGTTTTTAGTTGTAACAGCTCTTTAAATTATATCTGACAGCATATCTGACCAACTTCAAATAATATTTTCAACACATCCCTATATTCATTAATTTAGTTTTTGATAAGCAAACATTTTGTAAAGTGTGCATTTAAGAATTAGAAGAGCTTGTATATATGTCATAGCCACTTGCTATAATTTAACTCGATTATTTCAATCAAAATTACAGCATGTGCCCAATGAAACTGGACACTTCATGAAGTGCCCAACGCTCATTGGACACATGCTGTAACTATCGAGGCATGTTGGGCAGTCGATTTAAAATCTTAGTTAAAGTAAATCCCAATGTTTATATTATTGGTTGTGTCTGTGTTAAAGTAGCCAATGTTAATGTTTGCTATTAAACCTTTTGATTTTGTTTCAAATCTAAAAATTTTAATATTGATTTTATTTAAAAACGGTTTTTGAAAATATTAATAGTCTACATTTTATTTAGATATTTTTTTTTGGGTTATAAGTTAAGTTCTGACTGAAACAAACAGTTAAAAATCACGTAGTTGCTTTTCACAATTAAATAGAAACCCTTTAATCTAGAATAAAAGATAAAAACTTACAGTTTCAAAAATATAGTTTTCAAATAGTTGTAAAACGAAACAATAGTATAAAATCATAGGTAATACGCTATTAAAAATAATAAAAATGACAATTAAAAATCGAACCTTTTGTAGCAACCCCTTACTTTTGAATAACGTTTAACATTCATAGGTTATCCCTGTAGACAAATTTTTCATATGAATTTCCAACTATTTGACTTAATAATGTAAACTGTAAATCAGGGATATAATAAAAGATTTAAAGTATATTTCTGAAAAGCTACTCCAGGGTACTCTCAGGGTACTCCATATACATTTTTTATTGTTCTATAAACAAATAAAACATTACAATGAAAATGCTTGATGTAATGATATTATGTTAATTGTTTCATACTGACTTAGAATAAAATCTTTAACCAAAATGTTGTTAATGCTGATAATATTCAAAAAAGAACAAATGAAATAGTAAAATTCTATATAATTTAGGAGTTTCCAATTTTGATACCAAAAAAGAAACTAAAAAATTGTTTTTATTAATTTTTTAAATATAAGGCACTTTCTTTAAATCTATTTTACCTTGCTATAATTTGATTAATTAAGTTTTATTAAGGGTGACTAAGTAAGAAGTTAATAAATTAAAACATGAAAAAATAGGTTAATGTTAATGTTTATGTGTTATGTTCAGCGACAACATAGTACAAATAGACAGAGCACACGAGGCGCGACGTGAAGCCTACATTTGCTTCTAGTCCCTATGCATTGAAAAAACAAACTATGTAAAAAATTCAAAAATGGTATCAAATTAAAGGTCTGAATCTCAGAATTCTATACTATACTTGTTTCTATACTGATATTATAGTACCAAATAAATGGTTTACAGGCAGTCTACACATCGTAAACAGTGACAACCTAGAAGCTTGTCCTAACATTTTTTGAGAGAAGCTGCCACCACTGAATGCACTTGTAACATTCTTTTGGTGTGTAAATTGCCTCTAAACCATTTATAATTGGTACCATAGTGAATAGTGATGGTGAGATTCATATCTTTAATTTGATACCATATTTGTATTTTTATAGTTGACTATAACTTTGTAAAGAACAGTTTAGAATTGACTTTGTTTTCATGCAGGGGCCGCATGGATAATCTCTCACAAAAACTAAGTTATCAAGCAAAGTATGGCAGATATTAATTTTTCAAAAAATATGATTAAAATATTTAACCATTCAGCAACAAATTCCACTATTCAATATTTTACCTGACCAAAAAATAGAATAGTAACAGCCGACTACTTTTTTTATGTCAAGTTTTAAAGTTGAATAAAAACTTATGATTTTTTCATATTTTTTTAAATGGAAAAAAATTATTTTTGAAATATGATTGATACTATTGCCGTTAAAAACTAAAGGACTCTTTATATGCAAAATTTCAACCTTAAGTCTCTTTGCTACATGGTATAAAATACGAGTTATTTGAAACGTGAGCACTGCCAGATTATGCGGTCTAAACGCAATTTTATGTTTCTATACCTAGACAATTTGGTGGCCCAGACTTCATTTGCTGTAATGCTAGTAAGATAGGCATACTCCGTCTATTTGTACTATGTGGTCGCTGGCTATGTTACATATAACTGTGTTAGGTAAAATGTTTCCTTTAAATTTAAATGTTTGCTTTAAATTTAATTAAAGCATAAAATTTAAATGGACTGAATTGTATCTGGTTTAAATGTTTTTTGAGTTATTTTGGCTACACATCATTATTAATATTATTATTAATATTATTTAAACAATAAACAATTTTAATTCAGTTTGTTGTTTCAATAACAATAATAATAATATTAATAAAGGTGTGTATCCAAAATGACTCAGAAAACATTGAAGAAGCCATCATAAAAAAAACATACAGGCAAGATTTGTCTGGTTTATTGCTAGACAATCTTATTCTTAATGTTTTACAAAATTCTTTAAAAATGCGTTCTTATTCGGTATAGTAAATATAATACATTGGATACTATGACAGAAAAAAGCAACGTAAACAGCAGTTTTACGTGTTTACATCAAGTGCCCATCAACTGAGCTGGACACATAGTGTAATAGAAATAATTACAGCAAGTGCCCAACGAGTATTGGGCACTTCATGAAGAGCCCAGTTTTCTTGGTCACATACTGTAATTTTGAACGAAACCATTCAATTACTCTATGTGCCCAGGCAAGCTGGGCACTTCATGAAGTGCCCGGTTAGCGCTGGACACTTCATGAAGTGCCCAATTACAGCATGTGGCTACAATATATATGACCCTTGCCCTTGGGTTTCGGGGAGGGCCCTTGGACCCCCTGTTGGTATGAAGGGGGATTCCATACCCCCCAGACCCTCCGGTGGGTTGTGCCCCCCCCTCAAATCTATGGTTCACGTGACGCCTCTGATGTCACGTGTAATTTCATTTTGCAAACAATAGATTATTAATTAGTAGTTTAACAATAAAAAAGAGTTAGTTACAATAACAAATGAGTTAGTAGTTTTATTCTTTACTTGAGCAGAAATGTGGATGTAGTATTAACTTAAAAAAATTCAAACAAACTGCTCGAAGTTGGTTTTGCTGATATAAATAAACTTTATGTGCAGCAGAGTAGACTATATATTTTTGCGAGTAATATGGCTTTTGATATTTTTGGGCTCAAAGAAATGAGATTTAAGGTTTTGGCTTTGCTGGCATTTGAATCAAAATTGAATTTTGATCGGGAGATCACAACGGAAATGAACCTTTCTTACTGGCGTGGGTGGATCTTTCAACTCGGTCAATGTTTCAAAGTGCGGAACTTTGTTCAACTTTCAACTTTGTTATTAAGTTTGTTTCTTTATGTAAGAGAGCTTAGAAATAGTTATTCACTTTATTAATCAGTCAATGTATAATTAGCTATTAAACTGGCATTCGACAGTGTATTGTACTCAGTAAATTTATCATGTTATTAAAAAACAGTCTTCAAAATCTTTCTTCTTAAATAAAAGTGCAAGGAGTATATAATTACACTTGAATCTCTAAACAAAACTAAAATTAAAACCAATAAGACATTTGCTTTGTAAATAATTAGAAATAAAAAAAATTAAACTGTTGGAGGATTTATGATATTAAGGCATGGCATTACAACTTTTTATCATGTTTAAGATCTAACTTGTTTAAGGGTTATTCTCTAGATGTATGCATATAGGTTAGGAATACACTAAAAAAAATGGACTGAATTGTATCTGGTTTAAATGTTTTTTGAGTTATTTTGGCTACACATCATTATTATCATTATTTATCACATCATCTATTATCATTATTTTGGTGGATTTATATTATTATTCATTTTAATATTATTTCCCAATAGAAGTCTAAATTGCTGTCCCATTCGCACTCAGTCTTCAAGAAGAGTGTTTAGACAAAGATAATAGGTTTTAAATATTGTAAGAACTAACTATATTAATGCTCATCTTGTACATGGGGACCACTGATATGAGATTTTCACCATCAATATCCGTTCTTTGCTATAGACATTTTGTATCATATTCTACCTTATCTGATGATAAAACCATGTACAAAAGGCTTACTAAACAAAAGGAGTTGTGAACTTGAGTTGTTTACTGAACAACTCAACTGTACAGCCGCGATAAGAAGTGTTACCCGACTTCTTTGGTCTATTTATAGCTATTAATTACTTGGGTATCTTAGCCACAGAATGCATAAATGTATATAATTCACCTTTAACTATTATGAGGTCTTGATACTTGGCCTAAAACACTTTTTGAGGTCTTGAAATCAGAATAAAAATCTAGTTTGAAATTATGGTTTGCACCAAAGGCTTCATACCTGAAAAATAATTTGCATTCAATATAGTGGTTCCAAGATGGTACCTGCAATTTTCAACCATGTTGAAATGAAGGAAATACAACTTACTGAAGATCCCTGAAGGATCAGTAAAATAATATCATTGATATAATCAATGACATGATTAATAAAATAACGATATTATGGCCGTATTTCAGTGAACTGATATGTAAAATTAAATCGTAAAAAATTCAAACTTTGACTTGACACAACATCACTTGGGTTTTATGCAGATGGAGAAAATACCCCGGTTGCAGCAGACCTGCATACACAGCGACAGGTATGTTGAAACTGGGTGGTTTAAATTCAATATTTAGTAGATCTGAACTATTAGAAGCCACATACCAAGTTTTAGAAAGATATCTTAAGAAATAAGGGATATAAATTATTTATTTCCTGCGGGGATAGCATGGGGAATAAGTATGCACCTGCCACAAAAATGGAAAAATGGAATGTGGTTTGCTGCCACAAAAATGGAAATATTGAGGATTTTAGACTATTATACATAAGATCTCATTTATATGAAGCCACAAACCAAGTTTTATTAAGCTATGTTGAGAATTAAGCGAGATATAAAATTTTACTTATTTTCCATAACATTGGGACAACGTACTGTATTTACCACTTTCAATATCTCGACAACCAATGGACAAAGAGCAATGATCCAAAATCCTCCTGTTTGTTTTTTCGAGCTGAATTCAATGATGCCAACAAAAATTTGATTATTTTTATTTTTATATGTAAAAACCTCAAAATACCCATTTTTGGGGTGGTTCATCCCCCTTTACCCCTTCCAATGGACCGATCAGGCTGGTTTGCGAACTCATCTGATTACAACTTTACATGTCTGTACCAAATTTCATTAAGATTGGACTATTTTTTCGGCCGCTATCATGGTAACAGACAAATATATATATAGATAATATGTTTATATGTATACATATATATCTATATATATATAAATATTAATTTGAATGAATACTGTTTTTACCATGAGACCTTCGGTATACCTTCTTCCCCATAGAGGAAATTTGCTAAAACATTCTTACTATTTTTACAAATCAAAGTATATCTAATTAAATACAGGCAATGTAGTTTTGATTTTGTTTTATAAAACCATATTAGTTATAATCATGGAGAATTTGTAAAACATGAAATAAATTGTACATGCTCTCTCTGAGAAAAGAACGTTAAACTCTTCTTATTACACTGAACTCGAAGCGTAATACGGCTTAGGGATTACGATCAAGCTACCCGACGTTTTGGAAAAATATTTCTTATGAACAAGATCGTCTATAAGGAACGAAAGACGTTCCAATTATTTTTAAAATCATAGCTATTTAAAATAAAAGCGAATTCACTTTTTTGTTTTGAGGTTCTATGAAGATATTTCGTGACCTTGCCGCTAGTTTGAAGAAAGCGATGTAGTTTTATGCCAATTAAATCTTAAAATGCAATTTAATATGAAAACATTAAATAATCCAAAACTATGTGAATATGCATGCGAAGCAGTACATGTAAAAGAATAGTTAACAAAATTGAAGTAAATAAAAACTCACCGTGACAACAACCAAAGGCAATTAGTAGTTTAAAACTCATCTCGGTCAAGCCGCTGTTGCAAGCTTTAATATGTTCCAGCAGAGCAAGTGTTTGCAGATAACTGGGCACCCACGTTTTCTATTTCAAGTTCTAATTATTGGTTGGGAAAGTTTTATAAAACAGACTATTGCCTTTAGTAATAAATTGTAACTATAATAAACAAACTGTCAGTGATCACTAATGAATGAAATATGCAAATGTGTATCTCGAATAAAATTTCATTTACCATCATTTACCATTTACCTTGAAGAAATATTTTTAAAACCAAACCTGCCTAATAAATATGAAAAGGATCTTAAAAAGGTGTAAATGTATATCATATGATATTGCACATATTAAAAGGAGAGAAACTGAAAAAAATAAAAATAATCCTCACTCGTCCTCCCATGGAGTGGTCATGTGGACAGATACTGTCACGATTGGCACCGTTCTGGGGTTTTTCGTTAATTGGGCATTCTGTTCGAACCGGGCATCCAACCTGGTCCAACCAAGTTCGTTCAAAAGTCATTCTTTTTTCAAATTTTTATATAACTAGACGTTGTTTAAACTTAGTTCTGTTAGCATTCTTATGAAAAAATATATTACTAACATAATACAATTTTTAAAAACTTGAATTCTAACTAGAGAAAAACAAATTTTAAATAAAATAAGACATACATTTTTTAGGTTTATCAGTTACGTAATGCTGCATATAACCCCCCACCTTCCCTTGTAACGGTTCATGATGCTGCCGAAACCCTCCCTCCACCCTTAGGGACATTACGTAATTTACGGATGGCCCCTCAAAATAATTAATAAAATCATTTATATCATTGCTAAGAAACCGTGAACTGAAATTGTATGGTAATTTTATTAAAACTATCACACAGTATTTATTTTGTTATTTATTTACAATGACAGCTAAATTCCCTAATAACTTATTTCAGAGAAAATTTGCTGCACTAGAAAATACTTTACACCTTACTGACTCAAAACATGAAAGCGAGATGGTGTAAAGCAGCACTAGATGGAATAACTTAGACGAACACAACATTTGAAGCGTGAAGCCAAAAGGTAATTGCTCTGGCCATCACATTTTATTTAGTTTCAAAGCCTTGACACCTTATCTGCAATAATATTATCGAATATTATTTATTCCAATGATCCGTCTATTTCGAGTTTACCACAATAATTCAATAGTATATTCTGTATAGTTTATAATGTTTTTAAGCACAGATATTCTATAGGAAATAGATAACAATTTAAACAATAGATAACAATTTTTAATTTGTAAATTGTGTTTTAAAAATATAACTCGCAAAATAAACTATACGGACTGTACTAACAATTATATGAAACTCGTGGTAAACACGCAATCAACTGATCATTGGAATAAAGTTTACTGGAAACATTTAATTTTTTTGTTTGTACGGCGTTATGAAATAGAATGTTTTAATCGCTGCATGGTCGCTCCACAGATCACTATCTTTTGAAATTCATGGTATAGTCTTTAGATGTGTCCATTCCACCTGTTTAAAGAAGTCTGCCTCTTACCCCGACTGGTACATATGGGTCTTTGCAAATAAAACTCTCGAATTAGGGATCATGTCTGATTCCATAGTTTTCGTCTTCTTGAGTTCGGCCATTAACTCTTAAGAAAAATTAAAAAAAATAAAAAATGATAAAATATAGAAACAAATAAATAATGAAATAATAGAATAAAAGTAATGAAAATAAATAAAAATGAAGGGGAAAAACAAAATCAACACTTTTAACGAGTATTGTTTTTTCCTACTTTTATTTACTTTTTACTAATTTTCAAACACTTGTACTCTCTACTTATCAACATTGAGCAGAACGTGCAGCATGGACACTTATTTGTGACTTTAATGAAGTCGGTCGTGTTAATGCTCTGTCATGGCCAGAAGATAGTTTCTGGCGGTGGGTTCTCTCAAGGGGTGGCCCTCATTAGTGACGCAATTCCAGGTTAGGAGTTCTGTCACGGGCCGCACGACAAAATATAGTCTGGTATACAGTGTGTTCTTTGTCCCTATATCGTAGATAGATCTAGCCTACAGACCCTTTAATTAATTTAGCTATTAATGTTATATTTCTTTATTCAACTTTATTAAAAAAAAGGTCACAAGTAAAATACATATTGTACTAAAAAACACAAAACATATTGTACTATGTATTTTAGAAAGGTATTCTTAAATAACTATTTTATCCTGTAGTGTTTAGTGGAAATAAAAAAATTATTATTTTCGGTTTTTTTATGTTCATAACTTATTAAGTTTTCCACGATGAGGAAAAAAAGGAGGATAAACTGTAGACGGCTCTCGGAACTGATCGATCAATACTCCACATGTTCCTTTCTAGGAAATCGGAACATTTATAGACCATATTGTGGTTGTGTGTCAGTGACAGGTATTGTGCATTACTTGTGTACCTGAATGTATTTTGACCTTTGATCCCGGGCTCGCGCCGCTAATAAGGAACTACCTATTGACAAACCTCCAATACGTAGAAACTATCCTCTGACCCGCAGAATACCCCAGATCGTGAATTATTTAAATTTTAGAACAATTAAGCGTACTTATAAAATACCTAAGCATACATTCAAATATTGGAGGTTTGCTATTAACCTCTAAGGGGGGGGGGGTTTGGATTAACTAGAAGTTTTTAGGTATTGAGGATTGTCCCTCTTTCCAAACATTTAATATCTCTTTTGTATCCTATTTCAGTTCACTTTTGTTAAAAAATAACGTAAAGTCTTCCAAAATAAAACATAAAATATATTATGAGTTTTTCCATTCTGTTTGTTAAACATATTACACATGATGAATACCGTAATACTGTTATGGTAAGAGTTATACGAATAAAAAGAATTTTTGTTGTTTTACTCTAGGTATTTCATTAACTATTTAATCTGTATTAGGAAATACAAGAAGTTCAAATACACTTAAATTTTCAGTCAAACATAACTTTATTTTTTTAATCTATAGGCTAACAATTATAGTAATGACAATTACTATAATTACTACAATTACTATAATAACAATAATTTTTCTAGTTTGTTAAAAAAACTTTAAAAAATAATTTATCAAGTATTATTGAAAGTACGAGGATGTCTCGCACACTGTTCAGCCCCCACGAGCGCTAACACGAAAAGCCAATATAAGCTCGAGTTTGTCTCACAGTATCGGATTTAGAAGGCGCGAGTGAATTGAATTTATATTTGGTTACAAAGCATATTGAATTCCATTTTATTTATTAGAAATTGTAGTTCCCAGAATAATGCAGACCCAAGGGGCGAACACTCGTCAACACGCCTCAGCCGCGCGTCGCTCCCCGAGAACAACTGCAATATACATAATTGACCTCTTTTCCTCAAGCGACTGCTCTGAAGTGAAACAAGTGCACCTTTTTCATCTTACTTTGAACCATAATTTTAAGTTTTGTTTTCCCTTTTATGTCGGCTTTGGCTGAGGAGAGAGTAGAAGGAATGGATTTTTTGTTATTTAATTATTATTTCGTATTGTAGCTCGTTTCCGAGGTTTTATTTTCACTTGGATCTTGATCAATTATGCAGACAATCATTTACAAAAATTGTGTTGGAATCGGTGTTTTCATGTTACGGCTATATAGACTCGGATGGATCAAGTTAATAAGAGTGTAACTTATAATTTTAATTAGGGACATTTGCACATCTTAAACTTAATGAAATAGTTACGTTGTGATATATTGGCTGTTATACCTCGCGCCATTTATCATGTGTCTTCAATTATCATGATGATAAAATTGAGGGTCGAGTGAACTGGTGCGTTTCCCTAGCGACGTTTTATATCCGTCGCGGACAATTAGTGAGTGAACTATTCGATAGAAACAAACGATTCATCCGGTTGTTGCACGCCAACTGATTCATCTGATGGTTACTTTAATTTTCATCCGGATGAACCATCCATTCATTTGCATGCGAATCATCTGAATGGCTTTGTCCATCTATCTGAAAACCATCTGTTCCATGTTTTCATTTAATTGTAAAACAGTTCGTCCCGTATTTTCATTCGTTTGAAAACTACGAGTTAGTTATTTAATTACTGAAACTGTTCTTTCATGAACGGTGAAAAACCCCCAGTATTTGCACCAAATATAAAAACATCCTATGTTTGCATTAATAAATTAATCTTTTACCTTATTTAATTACCTCAACCTAAATACAAAATATTTAAGGTATTAAAAAAATATTAATTCATCCATTTGCAGGTGAATCATCTGCTCAGCGGATCGACAGTATCTATTTTTATCCGAATAGATACGCCACAAAACCTATGAAAACCATCCATCTGAATCAGGCTCACGAATAGATGGTTTATTCATCCATTCACTAGTTGGATAGTTCCTCCCCTCACCGCTCCCCACCCCACTTCACAGGAAAAACATCGGATGAATCATCCATCTGAAAACTATCGGATGAAAGAAAACCCATTGGATAAACCATCTGATGGTTGAAAACAGTTGTTTGTCCCATCACTACGGACAACACAAAACGCCAACGTCGAACGTCCCACGGATCCCGTCGGGCGGTGTTTTCCTCCACAGCGGAATTAACCCAATTTGCGGCCATAGTTGGCTCTTTGATTGGTCTATACGGATCTTTTCCGTTATACGTATACCACCATTCCAAATGTACCCTTCAAGCTTGATATTTGACAGAGCACCAAAAACTAGGTCAAATAATTGTTATTAATCGTTTTAAAGTGAAAATTCCTTGAAAGAATATTTTACCTGCGGTTTCGTTACCTTATCTACTGTTATCTCTGTCTAGACACGAGAAGCCAGCGTCTGCCCGTCTAGCGGTCCCACTTCCAGTTTCTTAGGTTAGGTTAGGTTAAGTTACGTTAGATTAGGTTAGGTTATGTTAGGTTACATACCTAACCTAACCTAGCCTATCCTAACCAAACTTACCACCTACCTTGTACCCTGTACCTATTGATGCCTCCATCTGGCCGCTGCGGCGGCGGCGTTGGAGTTGTCAGCTGCCCGGTGCAACCGAGACACGAGATTTATGATTTGATGATAGATGGTTGATGGTAGAATTGATGGAATCCGGTTGTTAATGATGGTTGACATGTTACCAAAATCAAGCTTGAAAAACAAACCTGAAACAGTGGTATACGTATAACGGAAAAGATCCCAGTTCATGTTGTGCAGTACAGAGGTCGACAATGGCTACAGTAATTAGAAGCTGTCATTGTTCTGGTAACTCTATTGGCTGTCTGGATTGACCAGCTTCCTGTTACCCTTAGTTCCTTCTGGGAACTTTGATTCCCAGCTGATCTTGGATACCCAGTCAGGTCTGAGCCCTGTAGGGAGTTGCGGATCGTCCTGGCCTATCCATCTGGGAGAGGATGAGGGACCCTTATCCGACAAACTTCTGAGCGTCTGCTAGTCTGGAAGGCGAACCGACCTGGGTGAGACTCTTCACAACAAGGAGAGCTCCCAGGTGGAGGTCCTTGTCTGGGGATGCTTGGGAGGTCTCAGGTTGGAGTGTGAGTCGTCCCTGGAAGAGCCTGGACGATGGGTTGGAAATCTGTCTCTCTACCTTCAGGGGCGAGACTGACTGACCATATCATACCTTTCCCATCCTGACAACCCCTTCCTTCCATAAGGTGCACAATATCCCTAGGAAGACGTGCTTAGCTGGCTATGCTGGGGCTTTCATTCCTCCATAGTCTAACAGTCTAACTCAATCAAAATGCAGTCGTGATTGTCTTTGCTACAGGCTTAGTTATTTATCAGTCGCAAAACATTTTTATTAAATGAGCAGAAAATAGCGTTTTCTTAAAGAGGAAACTGTGTACGCCATTGATGTTGTGCCAATGATAAAGTGAAATTGATGGAGAGTGTACTTAGTACTTACTCCTCACCCGTTTCAAAAATAGAGCCCCAGGTAAACTTCGAAATAGAGTAAGGTGTACTCTAAAAGGCACAATGATTTTATTATCGTTTATAGTATTGAATATAAATTCAAATATAATATGAAAATAAACAACCGCCAACATTAAAATTTCGAAAGAATTAAATGGATTCTACAAAATAATCACAAACGACCGACCTTTCACAACTGCACTGACACTTAAGCGCAACGGACGACGCCCTAGACTTCTCCAAATCGTGTGGACCAAATCCGTCGTGGGAGGACGTCGGCGGAAGGCGGATTCCGCTTTTTAGGAAAACACTATAATATCATAGCATATAAGATGGTATGTGATGGACTCCGCCGGGCGTTTTCCGTTGTCTGCGACGTTCATAAAATCGTTAGGAAAACAGGTCTTTATTTACGATTATAGTTAAGTGGTTGAAGCCGTGTATCGGTCTTATGGGTTAATTTTTATTTTTACGTAGGAGGAACGCTTTATGCGCGAGCCCAAAGGAACAGTGTGGGGCTCCCTCTCAGAAGTATTGTTGGTCGAGGTATACACACTAAACCTCCTACAGAGTCGCGAGGAAAACCAGGCCGGAACCCTTATCGGACAATTTCAGCACTGGTCCGCGTGTCTTGCGCCCAGATGGACCAAGTCAAGACTTAAAGAGGTCACATAAGCATCCATCGTCTCGTTTGCGCCGAAGAATGGATTGCACGAAGAGCGCAATCGCTCTTCAGGACTCGTCGTTGCGAAGCATTGCTCCCACAACGACGTCCGGGGATAGATCGCCGACTGCAGAAACAAGCCTCCTCCTGTCTTCACCGAAACGTCTGCACCGGAAAAAGGTATGATGAGCATCATCCACTTCCTCCGGGCAGTAACTACACTGAGGTGACCTCACCTTTCCCATGCGAAAAAGGTAATCCCTGAAGTAGCCGTGACCCGTCAGGAATTGACACAAGAAGATCGGTTAATTAATATTGGTCTTACAAGAGAAGCTGGTAGTTGCGCGGGAGAGCGGCCCCCTCTTATATACTGAAATATTATCTCCCCAGTCAGTCGGTGTATGTACACCATCCCATTATTGAAAAACACTAGTGATATGAATATTTATAAAACATAACGAGAAACGAGAATTATGTGAAAAAAGTAATAACATATACTATTTTCATAAGAAGTAGTGCGCACTACAAAATTCGGTTAAGCGCACATAGCTTGGTGCCTCATTGCTGACACAGTTTGTTCAATTTATGAATTTTTTATCTACACTTTCAATTTACAAAATGGTGGTATATTCTTGTTTTATATTCGGGTTTTTATAATACTATTAAATGGTTTCTCATTTATTGTGATTGGTTAAATATTTTATTTTTGACATAACAAATTGTTCTTGTATAAAATAGTTAGTTCACATTCATAAAATATTTAAAGTGTAAAGTAAGGTTAAATCACCTCTTGTCTGTCTTGTGATTAAAAAATAGTAGTGATGGCTACCACGTGGTAGCTTCATCCTCACGCCTGCAATACGAAGAACGTTGTCCTCAATTTGAGGTCGTCATGAGTTAAGAAGGGAGTTCATGAAAAAAATTAAAATCTTTAATTATTAAAACTTGTTGGGCAACTTTAATTATTAGCCTAAAATATTGAAACGATTTCTAGATAATACATGTAACCATAAGAACAAAAAATGGGTTGGATTTTTTACCCATGGGGGGAAAGAGGGGGGTGATTTTTCACGATTTACAAGGGATTCCTAGTTCATGTACAGATTAAAATCCGTTAATGATAATTAAGTACATTTTTCTACTTGTTTCTTAAAGTATGCTCTATGATCTGTAGACTCCATAATAAAATATAAATAAATAAACTTCGAATTTTTTTGCCGTTTTTGCATGATCAACCTCTTAAAAACACAAAAACACTGACACGTACACATTTATTCACGAACTTTACGTTTATTTTAGGCCAAAACACTTGAAAAACAACAGACCAGCGCGGCGAGATTCGAGTGTAGACTCAATCGAGGATTACGTTCTTTGTATTGCAGGATGAAACTTTAAGCTTCGAAGCACGTGGTAGCCATCGCTACTATTTTTTGAATCACAAGACAGATACAATTCAATGTAACTTTCTCCATCATTGCAAGTGATTCGGAGCCTAATCAACAACAAAAATGAAATATTTAAAACGCTTCAAACGACTTTAAAAACTCTAGGAATAATTTCTATTTATTTAATACCCTCATAGATTTTACAGAGTTTTCTACCTAAACAAATTCCAGTAAATTTGATCTAGTACCAAAAATCTGCAGCTTTTTTTATAACAAAACTCATAGCTAATTAGAGTTGCGATATTGTACAAATAAAAGGGTTCCACGTGAAATTTCCGGAATCGCAAAAGAGTTTCAAACGAGAAACACGTCAATTCTGAAGCTAGTTTTTGTATGATACAAAGGATATAAAAAAATGTTAGAAATGTATTTCCCTACATGAAAATAGGCAACAAAGAAAAAAACATTTTCATTGACAGGTCAATATAAAACAGCATGTTAATCTTTTTAGGTAGATGTATATAAAAAAGTGCAAATGCCAACGATTTTCACCTACTATACAAATGTTCCATATATAAATAATAAATCAAGGGAAATAACATAACAATTTTTAGTTTTCCTTTAAAACAATAGGAACCAATAAATATGTATTGCGAATTAATTAGATCGCACGATTCTCGTGTGACTGTCACAGCGGTTTGGAAACATAAAACCGAGCTGAATCAACTTTGTCGATCTTAAACCGTCATAGACGCGAATGAAACGGACTCGGAAATGAACTAATAAAACCACCGATAGCGGATGAATGAACGCTATAACAATCGGCCATAAATGGAACATATGGTGGTGGAAAATCGATGCGACGGTGGCGCGTTGGCATCGCGGGGCGCGGGGCAGGGGCGGGGGCTGAGGGGCACGGGGGCACGGGGGCGGGGGCGGCGGGGCACCGAGAGGGGCTGCTTAGTCGCCTCTGAGTCGCGGATCGTGCCACCACACTCCTGTGCTGCCGTGAGTATAACTTTCCCCACACATTTTCCCCCGTCCCCCCTCTCACATAAGAGCTTAATATTAAAAACCTATCAAGTTTTGCTTGAGAATTTTTTAAATGTTATTAAATTAGGATTCAGATTTAAAATAAGTAATTTACCGACGTCGTTATTGCTGGAGAAAACTTGCCTAACATCTAGAAACACATCCCGAGTCGGCTTTATTTTATAAAAAGTCACGCTCTTCCTAAGTCGCGTAATATAAAAACTACGGTATCGAAAAATGAGGAATTTTCTATGAAGAGACCGGCTTTTTAGCATAATTTTAGTATTTATTTAATACTAAAAAAGATATGGCCAAAAAGAATATATAAAATTCACAGCTTAATACATACTATTTATTTTGTGGAGTAAAAACAGTATTTTAATTAGGTAAGTTTTCGAACTTTTTTAGAACATCCTTATAATGCAATAGTCGTACTTAAACTAATAATCAAAATAATCTCTTTTTCTGTTTATCAGTTGTTTAGATACGAACCTTGACTTTTTTTTAAGAACCACAATTAAGTTATGTATAATATTGGTATTTTTATATTAAGGATTTAATATTGAAACTATGTAGATGAATAAATTAAATTTTGGTCAGACGATTAATTTTGAATTCTAAATGATTCATACACACATTTCTAATCTCAGTTTGAATGCTGTATCATTGATGCTTAAATAGCTTCAATTTATCTTGGTTTACAATACGTTTTTAATCCACTGAAAAATTGATATTAATTTTTAGACTTTCCCATCTTAAAAAAAATTCTTTCTCATCTTAAAAGTTCTGTCAACCATGATAAATTTAATTTATCCGGGATGATGATGCTCGGATTATCTTAGATCCCGGATTAATTTTAATCCGGGATGATGATGCACGGATAAAAAACAATACTTCAGTACGGCATTAACCGACTACTGTTACAGTCATTGTGTAAATGATTAATACTGATGATTTCCAAGGGTTGGAAATTATGAGCGAAACTATGGATCTATCTGTATAAACAAAAACTATGAAAATTTGCCTCCATAAGAAGTTGGACATTTCCATACATATACACTGGTTAAAGCTTTCTCGTTTAATGTTTCAGAATGCGTATTCTGATTTATGGAAAGGGTTTAAAGCTGAAAATGTTTATATGACTTCGAGGCATTAAAAAGATAATCAGAGTAACATTACGCATAAATAAGTCCAACAGTGTTTACCATTTTCAGAAATCTACTCTAACAGCTCGCATGTACATTTTGTTATAAAAAGCGATGTTGTAAAGATATATCAATGTACAACATTGCTGACTTTATCATACCTAATTAACTAGTATTTAACATTCGGATTACATCTGAAAATTGGTGAGTGAAGGATTTATATCAATGTTGAGTGGTGGTTAAATTATAAAAGGTACATGACATAATAATTATTGTTCAATCTGTCATGCAATAATAACTATTATCATTTCATGCAGGAATTATTGATAAACACTGCTAATATCCTTTATGAATTTAATTTTTTCAATGAAACGGTACTTGTTGAAAAATAAAATTAAAAGACCGATGCTATTAGAGAATTAAAACTCAATCGAACACGTGTTATAGAACAAGTTGTAAACCAATGATGGAGTTTACAAATTATGTAGAAGAACAGTGGGTAAAATATATGAAAAGGAGTTTTATAAACCAGTTTCAAACACTGGTTTCTTTTAAATCATTTTTTAAAGTAATCAAAGTGAAATAAATACATTCATACATATATATTTATATTTTGTATAAATAAATAAATAAATAAATAAATAAATAAATAAATAAATAAATAATAGTATATTTCATTACAAGGACCTAAAGTGAAGCTTTTCGTACAAGGTCAAGTTTTACAACCGAGGCTGTAAGCAGAGGTTGAAAAATGACCGAGTAACGAAAAGCAGCTTTAGGTCCGTGTGATGAACTATATTTTTCGTTATATTGCTCAATACAATACGTAAACTACTTAAGAAAACCAAAATGTTACAGCTTGTTTACCTTTAAAGATGCCTTCAAAAGATGCCACCGTCTTGTTCTTGCTATTTGAAGCAATCAGCTGATTGTCTGTTTCATTTGTGTTAGGGTAGACTGACAACAATGAACAACTATCGACGTATCGAACGCATGTAATAATCGATTGGTGAAATGAGCGAGTTTCACAAATTGATTAAACTGACAACAATGAATGTTTCGATAATAACGATGAGTGTTTCGATTATTTGTAATCGAATGAATATTGTTCGATTATTACGACGTACTCGGCACTTTTTGACTTTTATAGTCCTAGGACTATAAAGAGTCAGCTGGTATCGAGTACATCAGCTTTTAATTCCTAGGAATAAAAAGAGTGTATTTAGGTCCGGAAAACATGCATTAAAAACATCTGTTTTTGAAGCAGTATAACGAATATATATATATATATATATATATATATATATATATATATATATATATTTACAGAAATTGTTTATGATTTAATAATATTAATTTAAGAACATATCACTAGTGAAAATATGGACAGGTTAGGGCACTTTCACAATATAATTGAAACATTTATACGAAAAAATCAAAAACTTAAACCTACAGGCAAACTTTTTAACCTATATAATTGAGATATATTTAAAAGTAAGATTAATGATTCTATAAAATTCCCAGTTTGGGATTAAAACAATGATCTCAAATATACTGACTAAAATGTTTTTTCTCATGTTCGGCTGTTTTAGAGAAGAAAATATATTTTCAAAAGTGCCTAATTTGATAAATTACAAACTTTTTTAAATTTAGCACTGATTTTCAATAAAATAAAAATAAACTAATGAATCAAATTTTACAAAAACTATTATATAATTTAAAATATAAAATCCTCGTAATTTCAAAATATTATTTGGACGATAGCAATTTCAATTTCTTAGATGAAAAAAATGAATCAATGTTATGAAAACTGCTGAACAGAGAAACCTGTGCAGGGTTACTGACTGCTGAAAGGGCTTAATTTCAGTAGTTACTGATAGCGTCGTCTTTTAAATTGATTTATTGTGATTAAAGTGAATATGAAAATAGAAACATTGGAGCGAATACCTTCCACAAAATAACAACTAATCTTCAAGCTGTTAAGTTTTTCTTTTGATAATAAAAATAAATAGACCGAAAACACGAACAAAATAGCACATGACAACCTACATACAGGGTATCCGGAAATTATGGTAAAATATTTTCGTATAGAGGTAGAGGTAAAAAATAAGAAAAAATTTACATAAACATAGGTCCAAAAGTGCTCCGTTTTCCGTCCTTGTGTCTGTTTATGTTTTTTTTACATATTTAATCATATATCATGAACCTCTTAACGTATAAACTGTGAACTTGGTATATGGATAGCCATTATTAACACATTGTACCCTAGCCCCGAGTGTAAGCTGGATATGGTCCTTGCTGGTGGCCAGTAGTCATTGTGTTAACACATTGTACTCTGGCCCCGAGTGTAGTCCTAGCTGGAGGTGGCCAGTAGTCATTGTGTTAACACATTGTACCCTAGCCCCGAGTGTAGTCCTAGCTGGAGGTGGCCAGTAGTCATTGTGTTAACACATTGTACCCTAGCCCCGAGTGCAGTCCTAGCTGGAGGTGGCCAGTAGTCATTGTGTTAACACATTGTACCCTGGCCCCGAGTGCAGTCCTAGCTGGAGGTGGCCAGTAGTCATTGTGTTAACACATTGTACTCTGGCCCCGAGTGTAGTCCTAGCTGGAGGTGGCCAGTAGTCATTGTGTTAACACATTGTACTCTGGCCCCGAGTGTAGTCCTAGCTGGAGGTGGCCAGTAGTCATTGTGTTAACACATTGTACTCTGGCCCCGAGTGTAGTCCTAGCTGGAGGTGGCCAGTAGTCATTGTGTTAACACATTCACATTGTACCCTAGCCCCAAGTGTAGTCCTAGCTGGAGGTGGTCAATAGTCATTGTGTTAACACATTCACATTGTACCCTAGCCCCAAGTGTAGTCCTAGCTGGAGGTGGTCAGTAGTCATTGTGTTAACACATTGTACCCTGGCCCCGAGTGTAGTCCTAGCTGGAGGTGGTCAATAGTCATTGTGTTAACACATTCACATTGTACCCTAGCCCCAAGTGTAGTCCTAGCTGGAGGTGGTCAATAGTCATTGTGTTAAGAAATATTTTTGTAAGAAGTATCAAACTTTCAAAATGGCGACTGTTTTTTGTTTTCAAAGCTAAAGATCTTAAAAAAGTAAATAAAAAAATATACACGAGACAAAAAAGCTGTAAAATCGAATTCGATTAACGCTGATATTAAGATTATGATGATCGGACTACTAAATGTTAACTTTTCTGAATAAAACACTTCTTTACACGTAAATACTGTCTGAAATTTGCATGTTTTATTCGGAAAATTTGAAATTCCTCCGTTATTAGTAGCCCGATAATTATAATCTCAATATCAGCGTTAATTAAAAAAACAAATTTTATTAAATTTTACTACTTTTTTGTATCTTGTGTAATTTTTCCAAAATTTACGGTTTTTAAGATATTACTTTGAAAACAATAACAGTCACCATTTTGAAATGGTAAAAAGTAGAAGAATGATACTTCTTGAAAAAAATAGTCCTTAATAGTGGTCATCCATATACCAAGAATGAAATTTATACGTTAAGAGGTTCGTGAGATATAATTAAGTATGTAAAAATCACAAACAGTCACACAGACGGAAAACGAAATACTTTAGAACCTTTGCTGGTATATTTTTTTCTTATTTTTACCTCTACATACAAAAGTATTTTACCATTTCCTTACACCCTGTATTTAATGTCCTTAACACCAACGCCTCTTATAAACATATGCAGAAAAAAATACATTATTTTTAAAAGCGAAAAAAGTTTGCCCTATCACCGGTTTCAAATTTACTATACAACAGCTTGTTCACGAACAGCCGATTGACAAAAACAAAAACAAAATAACCGACCAGTAATTCCCGCAATTTCCAGTAATTTTTCCGTAATTCTCACGGAATCGTCAGCCACCAAACTCAAATTGACTTTCTTTTCAAATATACATAGGCCTACCATCCATATATAAGTTGAATCCAAAATATTCCAGTTTCATGTAATTAAAAAAACAACTTTGACTTTAACCTTCCATGTAACCTTAATGATTAGGCATAGCAAGGGTTGTTTTAAAATTACCTCTAAAGTCAATCTTCAATTTGCGGCAGAAGAAACGATTGTTCTCCAAAAGCGCAAGTCGATTGCTTGAACAAACAAACTTCTATCTGCTACTCACTCCTTACTCTGTCACTTATTTTATCTGTTTGATGGATTTTTCAAAATATTTGTTGGAAATCAATCATAGCTTAATATAGTCTGTGTGAAATCCCACAGATGATTATATATTAGAAAACAACGGTTTCTCATTCAATTTTTGTATGAGTTAATTAATATTGATTCACTTATTAATTTATTCATTTATTTATTATGTTCGGTAGACTTGTTAGAACTGGAGGTTACTTAAACAACTGTTGCATCGACATTGTGCGCAGTAAGAAGATTTAGGATATTTCATTTCCTTAATTGTTGATTAACATTTTTATGATATAAGTTATCGGACCACACAGCATCGTACTCTTGTACGTTACAACTTTTTTCAAAAATAATTGTGAATTTGTCTCATGATTGAATAGCTTCTGGATATTAGCGGAAATAATTTTTTATTAGCGAAAATTTTTATGGTTTTTTAATTGTTGAAAAATTCATAATTCAATTGAAACAACTTTCGTGAATTTGTCACCATTTCTCAGCTTGATTGCGAAGCACTTCTATTTTGAATGAAAATGAACTTTTCTAAGCTGAATTACTTTGTTAAGATGGATCAATGAATTCCAATCTAAACGTAGAACAACGAAAGTCACCATGCCCTAAGACTGTAAGGATCCCTAAAGGCCCGTTAACAGGTTCGATATTTTGTAACAACACGGTTACTCCCACCTCGTTGCAAAATATCGTAACATGTAAAGGCATCTTTACGCGTTACGATATTTTGCAACGATCTCGATCGCACCGACATCTTTATCGATATCGGATCGCCCGTTTAGGTATATTTTGCAACGATATTTTACTCCGACTTTTCAAAAACGGATTTCGCTCTCGCCTATTTGTTAGGTTGCTGTTATTTGACTGAAGGTCCATTTACACCTTCCAATCTGTTGCCCCAACTTTCGGAGATTGTTAGATTTTTCCAGGTTGATAATGTTCATCAATCTTCCAACCCCAAAAATCTCCACAATCTCCCGTTTGCACGCAACGATATTTTGAAACGATCCGGTATGAGCAGCCAGATAGTTGCAAAATATCGCAGTAAACGGGCCCGCTTACACCCGATGAACGTTTTAATCGACTTGGCACAAATCGTAACGATCTCCAAGTTGAGACAAAAGATTGGAGCGCGTAACGGAGCTTCAACCAAATCGCTCTAACCTATCAGCAGTCAGGTAGATCCATTGTGAAAAGTTGGAGTAAAAGATCGTTGCAAAATATCGTTGCATGTAAACCAGCGACCATATAGTAGAAATAGACGGAGCATTCATATCTTACCTGCATTACAGCAAGTAAAGCCTGGGCCGCCTTCTATATCTTGTCTAGGTATAGAAACACAAAACCTAGTTTATACCATTTAGCATTGAGGCTTAAGGTTGGAATTTTGCATGTGAAGAATCCTTTAGTTTTAAACGGTAATAGTATCAATCATATTACAAATTTTTTTTCTATTAAAAAAAAATGAAAAAAGTCATAAGTTCTTATTCAATTTCAAAACATGACATGAAAAAAGTAGTCGGCTACTACTTTTTTATTTTTTGGTCAGGAAAAATAAAAAACGGTGGAAATTGTTGCTAGAGAGTTGAAATTTTTAAATAATATTAAAAAAAAGCTGCCGTAGTTTGGTCGATAACTTAATTATTATTGTGGGAGTTTATCCGTGCGGCGCCTGCATAAAACAAAATCAATCCTAAACTGCTGTTTACTACATTATGTAGTCGACTACAAAAATAGAACTGTGGTATCAAATTAAAGGTCTGAATCTCACAAATACAATGGTACCAATTATAAATGGTTTAGAAACAGTTTACACATCATAGGAACGTTACAGGTGCATTCCGTGGCGGCAGCTTCTCTAAAAAAATGTCAGGGCAAGCTTCTAGATTATCAGTGTTTACGATGTGTAAGCTACCTGTAAACCATTTATATTTGGTACTATAGCGATTCTGAGATTCATACCTTTAATTAGATACCAAATTTGTAATATTTTACGTACTTTGTTTTTTTCATGCATAGGGACTAGAAGCAAATTTAGGCTTCAATTCGCGGTTCGTGCGCTCCGTATATTTATACTGTATGGTCGCTGGTGTAAACGGAGTTTTGATATCGACGACGAGTTCGGTGCATTCAGACCGTTGCAAAATATCGTGACGTGCGAACGAAACTTTGAAAACAACGCCGAAGCCTCCGTCATTGCTGGGATCACGGGTTTGTGGGTTCTACCGGAAGGTTTTCAGGACCCTCGAGAACTAAACGTCTATCAGTATATTATACAGTATATAAACCTTTTTAAGGGAGATTTTGTAGTAATGTTCCCTCGAGAAAATCTTCTTGCAGAACCGATACATTTAGATTTAATCCTACTTCAAAAGCGTCAAGACGTGTTTTGAAAGGTCGTATTCATGCCAACAAATACCTCATGCTTCGAGTAAATACCTTACTAGCAATGTGAATCATTATGAAAATATCTATCCTTTAATCTTATGAAAGGCAAACCGATTATAGTTTATCTATTTTGAATAAAAATCGCTACGCCTTGTCTCACCTTTTTAAGTGAAATTTGTTTACTAAGAATGTAGTATACCTTTTCGAATGAAAATCTCATTAAATTTTAATTAAACAATATTCCTTTTTCTTATTTTTAATGCATATTTAGTTTTCCCCGTTCATACTTGGAAATAATCATCTCTAAATTGTTCCGTTTAATTTTACAGTAACTTTAACTATAAAAAACAAATTCGCAAGATTAAATTTAAAAATCCCATCAGTGCATTGAAAAGGTTGGCTTAAAGGAAATTAAATCGGAATTTTGAGTTCAGTATTTAGTTTGTCAAAAAACGTGTATCATAAAATAGTTAATTGGCATGACGAGAGTTATAACGCGGAGATAGAGCACTTGGTTACAGGGGATCAATATAACAAGCAGTATATCGCATGCAAGAACAGTGATAACACCATGATAATGACGACACTTCACTGATTACGACAATTAGCCCTTGTAAACTTGGAATGACGTCAGACTTTTGTGTGTCATTGTCCGAGAGCGGCATGGTCAGTAATTATTATCCTTCTCCTAGTTCAGCCTGTAATACATGGTTAAGTAAAGGTCATCTCACGCTTTCAATTCTTTTGGGAATAACCATTGACTCATGTAAAGTCAATGGAATACAAATGTCATTTTAGTTTAATGACAGTCAATTTCATTAAATGTGAAAAAATATAAAACACGATAAAAGGGCAGTTTGGTTCATTAAAAATCATATTTATATCTCTTGACATTGAATTATTTTACATGCAGCTATAAGATTATGCAGGCAAATTTTGTTCTTGCCAGACATTGTTAAAACTGTCATTTTGTACTCCGATATATACGGGAACCAAAACAATTCCTATGTTGATTCTATGTTAACTTACCTGATACAGATACTACCTGTATCTGTAACAGGCATTATAATAATGTTATAGTAAATGGAAGATTCAACCTCACTCTATTTTTTAATCCTATGGTTTATTTGTAGAAAGAAACGGTCAATAATTAGCATAAGTTTTAGTGAAAACTAATAACTGAAGCTTCTATTGATGATCAATAATAGGCCTAATCTTAGTAAATAAAGGGTGTTTCAGGATAAGTGTAAAAAAACTTAGCCAGGTGATTCCTCGCATGAAGAACAATGTAAAAGGAACATAGAAATCCGAGTTTTCTCCGGAAATTGTTCATTTTTGAGTTACAGGAAAAATTTATATTTTAATTTTCAGTGAATTTATTGCACTTTTGTTACCTTTAGATTGAAATATTCGTAAGATATTTCAATAAAGTTACATTATTAGATAGAAAATTTAATTTCAAAGAGATGTCAATGCTATTTTGTACCTAAATAGCACAAAAGGTTGAGTTCGGAAATGAAATTTGTAATTAAATCATGCAAGTCTAAATTTTGTTTTCTGCCTATTATACTACATATATCCGTTCGAGTAAATAGTCTGAAATTTAACCAACAATTCTAGGATTTAATGTAGAACTAGACATTATTCATTTATATAAACTTTTGATCAGTATTGCTCATGATAAAAATGACAAATAATGTACACAATTATTGGAAGTAAAACACTAATAACACTGCAAAACAAAGGCTAAACTCCCTTTACCGTACAAACTAATCACCTCTGTTATGTGTTGTTGAATTTTCATCCCAATTACTTCATTACATCTAAAATCACCGAATATCAAATATCGGGAAACCCCCTGAAATCACCTTTCAAAAATGGCGGCTTTTCTCTACTCAGGAAATATTGTAAAAAAAGTTACCTCGCTGCATTTTTATCAAAGTTTTCTTAGATATGGAGTCGAGGTCACCAGCAATAACTGTCAGTAGAATAATACTGAAGGTTTACAGTCAATTAATGTTTTGTCGCCATGTTGGATCCGCTGTATTGGATTCAAATTGTTTTTCTGGGGTAAATGTAGTATGGCACTCATCATTTCGGGCTAGATTTTCAGGCTGATAACTGTGCCAAAATCCTTGTTTTATTTACTTCATTACTAAGCAAGATTCTATAACATATTTGGTAAAAAAATCTTTGGATCATTAAATTTAAGAGAACAAAATTTATATTTGACTCATATGTTAAGATCCATATTTAACATAGTGGCACGATTAAGTCGTAAAATAAACATAGAACTTGCTTTAACCTCATAGCAAATCAAGATATCGAAAACCAGATTGCAGCATTAAAATCAGCTTGAAACTGTAGCATTTAATGATGGGTCATGGTGAACCACCTTTACGCCAGAAAAACATATTTTAAATCCAAGATGATCCAAGAAGGCTGCCAAAAACGGGGTTTCTGTAAAAATGAAGTACTACCCACCCAACAATTATTGCTGGTGATCCCAACTCAATATCTCCGAATATTTAGATAAAAATGCGGTTGGATGGATGCTTTTTTTGCATTTTTCCTGTGTTGAGAAAAACCGCCATCTTTACAACGTTATTCGGTAACTATAGATATTGATTAAAAAAGGTAACATACCTTAAACTGTCTTTAATTCATTGTCGTAATCTTACAGATTTACTCGAGTCTCAACATAATAATGCCATTTTCTAAATCTACTATGCATAACATATATTGGTCATCAATAGTTAAACATAGTTAAAAATACATACATTTAGAATATTACACAAACACACGGACACTCGCGACACATTATACCGGCCGGTACGATACGAGCTCCAGACTGATATTTTGTGTTTGGCAGTGCTTGCTCCACAGCCAAGCACAAAATAGGATATCTAACTCTTTTAAAATTACTTGAAACTATGCAATTGCTATCGAATATCTTATAAATATTTCAATCTATATGGGCCAAAAAATGCAATAAATAGACTGAAGTTTGGAAAAAATCAATTTTTGGCTATAACTCGAAAAGAAACCATCTCCGGACCTACATTCCTATTTTGATGTGAAGAATGCCTGGTAAAGTCGCTTACACTTATCCCGAAACACCCTGTATAATGTAATCAATAAATAAGTAGTGTTTATTAAAATTATATGAAAAATATTAAAGAGATAATTTATTTCATACTAGTATGATGAAAACACGATTGATTCCCGAGACAGATTATGGGTAAGCCATTAAAACCAGCTAAATTAAGTGAGGAAGTTTAATTAATGAGCAAGGTAGCGAGGAGTAGATGACTGTGTATTTGTTCACGCCAACGACTTGCACTTTTGGTGAACCACAGTATTTCCCTCTCCTCTGTAGCAAATAAAAACATTTCAATCTACTGAATTTACATTATTCTGAACCAATTTAACTCCGTAAACCTAGATGATGAAAACCTACACCACTCCCACATACTAATTTTAGTTTAAAAATAAACATTTATATATACATTTATATATATATAAAATAAATAAATATATTTATTTATTATATGTTTATTTTATTTATTTATTTTTTATATGTGTATGTTTATATATCTATCTATCTATCCATCTATCTACATGCATATATGTATGCATTTCAGAAAATGTATATACAATCTCTCCCATGTATTTTCAATTTGTTACGATACAGTTTTTGGTTTATACGTATGAAATTAATTATATTGGGGGTGCTATGAAATTAAGTTTCAAGTTCAACTCCCTAAGAAGAAGCAATATATTTTTCTATTCAAACACTAAGATAAACTCAATTTTGTGGATTCAATCAAGTAATAATTAGGAAATATCCAAATTTCTACGAATAAATTGCAAAATAAGAATGTTTTGGCAAATGGGAGCTAAATTACACAATTGCTAATCTTGATGGAAACATTTGTAAGTGAAATGTTACACCTTTTAATTTCAACCTGGGGTGCGATCACACGCTGCCACCTGAAGAGTTTATAGCCAAAATATAATTTTATTGATTGGTAAATGCCATTAAAACTATTTATTCTTTCTGCGGGCAAAGCCGTTGGTATATCTGCTAGTAGTAATAATAAAAACCGTATCAAATTAGATGTCGTTGTCTGAACATAATTAAAATGCACAATGCCAAGCTATCCTACTAACCAGTGAGGGAGATGGTTTGTTATTAGGTTTGACAAATCGATGTTATTGCTCTCACAGAGTTCATTAAGGTTGACGTACATTTTCTCTACTACCCATCTGCATGTTTCATTCATCAAATCGTCAGGGTTGTCGTTCTGTATCAAATCCATCATAGACGTCTCTCCGTTTCTCTCTACATTGTTTATTAGCCATTTGACAAGGAAAAAGTAATATATGCTTCTAATATATGTCAATGACTTACCTAAAAATGTTTCTAGTAACCTTATTTTGTATGCATATGACACAACTGCAGTCGTCAAATCAAAAAATGATGAACAATTAATTAACAGTGTCAAGGAGTGTCTTGCTGAGCTAGGGAATTGGTTTAAAATTAATGGATTGAAAATGAATCAAGATAAAACTCAATTTATTAGGTTTTTATTCATCAGAATAGAAATTTTAATTTTAGAACAACTCTTTCAATTGAAGAAAATGTTAAATTTCTAGGGCTTTACATCGACAAACATTTAACATGGGATAGGTGTATTGAATCTGTGCTTGGTAAACTAAATTCAGCTTGTTTCCAAATTTTATGTTTAAGAGACACTATGGATTTAAAAACCTCAATAATGATGTATTATGCTTACTTTTTCTCCATACTCCAGTATGGAATCGAATTTTGGGGCTTCTCCTCTGATGTTAATAGAATTTTCATAGTTCAAAAAAGGTTTTTACAAATTATAACATTTTCTCCATGGAAAGCTTCGTGCAAACCAATTGTTAAAGAATTAAAAATAATGACAGTTCCAGATTTAATAATTTTAAAACCTTACTAGCAGTACAATCAAACTATCAACATTTTTTCGGTGGAAATTTTGAGCATACTTATAATACAAGATTCAAGAGCGATTCTCAGTATCCTAGACACCATCTCAAACTTGTAGAAAAAACACCTTCCTACATGGGGAAATTTTTTTTAACAAACTGGATCCTAAATTAAAGAAATTAATAAATACCGATTCATTTAAAAGCAGCCTTGCCAACGTTTTACTCAGTAGAACCTATTACAATGTAAATGAGTTTTTAGATTTGACAATGTAACTTTTTTCAGCTTATTTTATTATATCTTAAAATATTTCTCGTAATAACATTTAAATTTTATGACAGCAATTTATAATTTTTTTCCTATTCTTGTTATGATATTTAAATTATATGACAGTAATTTATAACTTAGTTTTTTTCCTATTTTGTGTATCCTTTGTATCTATTATACGGTTAAGATTATGAATTTTGACAATGTCACCTGCTTATTAGCTTTGCTATTATATGAAACGTTATGTGATAATAAAGGATTATTTATTTATTATTTATTTAAAGGTCAAGTAAGTGGACGTGTGAGTGAGTAAAATGCTTTCCAAGAACCTTTCAGTAACGTATTTTCATTATATCCTTAAATGTCAAGTAATAAATAAAATTACAAACTATAAATTAAATATTGATTTGAGTTTTGAAGGACTAAAAACTTTAAAAAATAACGAAGTTAACTGTTAAACATTTTCATAACATTACAAAATATTAAATGAATACTAAATAATATAACGAAATTAACGAATAGTGAATATAAGATATTTTAATTATTGAAATGTCTAAAACATTCATTACAATAATATGATTTTGAAATAGAATATTAAGTTGTTCTAGTGTTCATACTTACAGAAGTACGTATGTTTTGAACATTGTTAATCTATAAATAATGTGATACAGTACGAATTGTTCAGAATCTTTCTTACATTACCTAACGCCTGTAAGTTCAATTTTCACTGTCATTGATTATTATATAAGCCAACGATGATATATTGCCTCGCTGGCGAAACTTGAGAACCCGTCTCCACCAAAAACATCGAAGTTAAAAATCGATATTGTTCGATATTTACAATCGCGATTATGTTAACTAAAACAACATTTCGATATTATCATCGAAAAGAATAATTGAAAACATAAGTGTGTATCTGCATGATAGTTTAGTAAATAATTTTAACAGGTTTAATCGAAATAAAACATTAAAGACCACCTAAACATGGTTACAATTATTACTGTATAAGTACATAAACCTTATCTACACCTTCTAAACATTGAGAAAATACACATTGAGAAATTACAATTCTGTCCTACCGACGCATAAAATTGGCTAGGTACGAATCAAACACGTCCTTCCGTCTATTATATCTTAGAAACAATTAAAACCTGGAATTGTTAAACCAGGTAACTCATGTTGCGATGAAATGCTAGGTTCGTGATTTACCTGCAATTGAGTAAACCTATGGCTCCACATAAAAGTTAACTTAAATGTTACTCGATTAATTTTCGAACCATTTACCTCTTTACCTACATCCAAATATGTATTTACTTACACTCCCAAATATATCTATCACTTCTATCACTTTTCATTCCTAGAATCATTGTAATACCATATGAAACTGAATTAGTTAACAAAGCAATTTTTTGCAATCCATGACTGAGTGACTGACTCTAGGTTTGTCAGTTTCTCTAACTGAAATACCATAGTAAAAGAACTAACTGAAACCGACATTTAGATAAACATTTAAAACTGTAACCAACATTTTTTATTTCAAATAGTTTATAAAAAACATTTGTTTTTAAAGGAAATTGATTATTTACATCAAATCGAAAAATATCGATTCTTAACTTCGATTTTAACGGTGGACCCGGATTCTAAAGTTTAGCCGCCTCGCTTTATCGAGGCAGTAGCTTAAAGGCGCAGTATGTTAAAATGTTGCTGGTTCGATCCCAGCCGCGGGCGACTCCTGTTCCATCATGAGCGGGTCAATTTTGGCTAGCGTTTGTTGTCACGAACCTTTCTAATGATTGCCGCACAACTAATGGTGACCCTCCAGTTGAGTTTTTTTAAATTAAGAAATTAATTAATAATAAATATATATTGTAGCCACGGTTTCTGTATTAGGAAAAAAGATTCAATGTTATAGGCAATAGGAGAATTTTCATATTTCATTTCATATTTGAACATGATATTATTGGACTATGATGAAGAAAAAATATTACTTAAGAGTATTAGCTAAATATTATAACACGCCATATTTTTATCTCTCTTTGAGAGCCAAATGTTTCACCTCTGACAACCTAAAGTAAATGTTCCTACCACTGCATGGAAATAATCACATTGCCACACCTGTAAACAGTACGCAAAACGGTTCATTTCCGGTTTCATTTATTCCCGCTCGCTAAATCAGGGTTACTTATTAGGTTAAGGTGGCACATAAGAGAGATAACTATGACGTCAAACACCAAAGACCAGTTTCTATTGGTCAAAAATCCCATAACACTCACCGTATTCAAATTCTAGTTGCCTTGCTCTAAATCAGCTGATTTCACGGTCGGCGTTTCTTCATACTAACTTCCGGATCGTTCCAATAGAATAAGCAAACATAACCTCAATGAACTTTTGTCTGCAGGATAGTTAATAAGTTAAACTGTTTAATAATGGTGGTATGAAAAATATTGTGTGTATTACGACCACAAATGTCATTGCCGCTCTCGAAATGTTTGGCCGCACTCAGCTAACGCATTGTGCGACCATCTACAATTCTCGAGCGGCAATGATATTCTTTGCGCTCACCTATTTCGTATGAGGCATGGAACTCCAACATCAGCTAATATTGGGGTTTAATTTTAAGACTTAGCCTACGTCAGATTTAAGCAGTATAATTTTTTCAAATACTATATTTTTTCCAATTGATTAAAGTTAAGTTATAACAAAATAGTATTTCTTATCCAAACATTCAATGTAAAAATAAAAATACTCGGCCCTTTTGCTCGGCATTTCATGATTGTCTTTCTTACATTGTGTCATGCTTTATTTACTTTTTGTATTATGTTTTTACAGTAATTGTTGTTATTTAATTTATTTTAAAGAGCCTTAGAACATTGAATACACAAGTAAATTAGTGTTTAGTGCCTTGCAAACAGACGCCCCAGTGACCAATGTTTGCAGTGCAGAGATAACATGTCAGGTTTGTTGCACAGCAATGAAATACGTTTTACTGACAAAGCAGGATAAATATTTGATTTTTTGCTTACGTCACTTTTTAAAACTTAAATCGTAGAAAAGTACCATTTACTAAACATGGTAGGTTTTTTTTGGCCTTGGTTTTTTAAATTCAGTCTAATTTATTGGTAGGTTTACATTTAGTGAACCATGACTTTTAAATTATAAATCTGGCTCACTGACGACCCTCTAATTAATAATATTTTCTTATTTTTATTATTTTCCCTTGGGATGGTTCGAACTAGATTCTAGGATTTAAAATTACCTCTGAATCATAAAATATAAAAACGTAATAACGGGTCTTTTGTTAGAGAAATAAATTTGTCCACCATTTTAGAAAACGGGGAATTGCGGCTATATTATTTAAAAATAATAATAATGAATAATAAAATAGTAATAAATAATAATAATAAATAATATTATTTAAAAATAATATAGCCGCGATTCCCCTTTTTCTAAAATGGTGGACAAATTTATTTCTCTTACAAAAGACCCGTTATTACGTTTTTATATTTTATGATTTAGAGGAAATTTTAAAACCTAGAATCTAGAATCGAGAAGTTTATTATCAATGATCACAATTACAACGTCAAGGCTTAATAAAACTTAAATAACGACCAAAATCTTAACTATATTCTAAAAAGAGAGAATGATCAAATTTCTATGTGTTTACATTTACATTACTGAGTTAAGAATACTATAAAATCGTTTTCCAAAAGTTATTACGCAGTTTTTCAGTTTAGATTTACACAGACTATTGAAAAACTGTGCAAAGCTCGGGAGCTTATTGAAAACACTGTTATTCTTCAATATTCTCTCCTGTAAGCCTGATGGTTAAAGATACGAGGCTGATGTATGGATGGTTCAACCATTTAATCCACAGAACTACATAGAAGTTCTGTAGCTTATTAACTTAGTCACCTGACAGCCAATATCAGGTGGCTATATCTTAAGCCAACTTGATAGTTTTGATTTAAAATTTTATTTTGGTTTACTTTTTTAGTGATGTGAATTGAACCGGGAAAATCGTGAAATACGACAGTTTTAAAATACCTAATTTGGCTCTCGGTTCATTTTGGGTAAGAAATCCGGTTAAAGTTAACAATAGGACCTACAACACTGTTTTAACACACATATAAAACAAGCACAAAAATGAACAACAATGACAAGCACATAAGAATGAAAATTGTTAACAATGTCCCAAAAATGGAAATGTAAAAGACGTTTATAAAATGGAAGACGGCGAAAAGGTTCCGGACAAACGTATCTGGCTTCCAGTAAAAATATCTGAAAAGAAATGTCAAGGCAGTAAGTGATATCGGAGCTGCGTTATTATGTTTCGCTTCAAACAACAGTTAGTTGTCAGCACCCTTACCCGTGATGGCGTTCCCTCGTCGAGAATTTGGATCAAGCACATTTTATACTTGCCAGTAACGTATGAAGAGCTGCTCTTGGATCAAACACATTTTACACTTGCCAGTATCGTATGAAGAGCTGATCTTGGATCAAACACACTTTATACTTGCAAGTAACGTATGTAGAGCTGCTCCTGGATCAAACACATTTTACACTTGCCACTAACGTATGTAGAGCTGCTCCTGGATCAAACACATTTTACACTTGCCACTAACGTATGTAGAGCTGCTCTCGGATCAAACTTATTTTATACTTGCCAGTAACGTATGAAGAGCTGCTCTTGGATCAAACACATTTTACACTTGCCAGTAACGTATGTAGAGCTGATTTTTGGATCAAACACATTTTACACTTGCCAGTAACGTATGAAGAGCTGCTCTTGGATCAGACATATTTTACACTTGCAAGTAACGTATGTAGAGCTGATCTTGGATCAAACACACTTTATACTTGCAAGTAACATATGTAGAGCTGCTCTTGGATCAAACACATTTTACACTTGCCAGTAACGTATGTAGAGCTGCTCTTGGATCAAACACACTTTATACTTGCAAGTAACGTAGGTAGAGCTGCTCTTGGATCAAACACATTTTATACTTGCCAGTAACGTATGAAGAGCTGCTCTTGGATCAAACACACTTTATATTTGCAAGTAACGTATGATTAGCTGCTCTTGGATCAAACACATTTTACACTTGCCAGTAACGTATGTAGAGCTGATCTTGGATCAAACACATTTTACACTTTCCAGTAACGTATGATTAGCTGCTCTTGGATCAAACACATTTTACACTTGCCAGTAACGTATGTAGAGCTACTCTTGGATCAAACACACTTTACACTTGCAAGTAACGTATGGAGAGCTGCTCTTGGATCAAACACATTTTACACTTGCCAGTAACGTGTGTAGAGCTTCTCTCGGATCAAACACATTTTATACTTGCCAGTAACATATGTAGAGCTGATCTTGGATCAAACACATTTTGCACTTTCCAGTAACGTATGTAGAGCTGCTCTTGGACCAAACACATTTTACACTCGCCAGAAACGTATGTAGAGCTGATCTTGGATCAAACACATTTTACACTTTCCAGTATCGTATGTAGAGCTGCTCTTGGACCAAACACATTTTACACTCGCCAGAAACGTATGTAGAGCTGCTCTTGGACCAAACACATTTTACACTCGCCAGAAACGTATGTAGAGCTGCTCTTGGATCAAGCACATTTGTTAATTGCCAGTAACGTATGTAGAGCTGCTCTTGGATCAAACACATTTTATACTTGTCAGTAACGTATGTACAGCTGCTCTTGGATCAAGCACATTTGTTAATTGCCAGTAACGTATGTAGAGCTGCTCTTGGATCAAGCACATTTTATACTTGCCAGTAACGTATGTAGAGCTGCTCTTGGATCAAACACATTTTATACTTGTCAGTAACGTACAAACACCTGGCACAAGACCAGGAGGGGGGAGTGAGGAGGGGTGTGTTAAGTTGTTTTTGTCTTTTTCTGAATTGTTCGTTAATATATGCTTATTTCTAATTGCTTTTATGCTGTGTCTTTCTCTCAGTGCTGGTGGGTAGACTTGCTCTTTCATCAAACAGATTTTAAACTTGCCAGAAACGTATGTAGAGCTGCTCTTGGATCAAACATATTTTATACTTGCCAGAAACGTATGTAGAACTGCTCTTGGATCAAACACGTTTTATACTTGAAAGTAACGTATTAGAGCAGCTCTTGGATCAAACACATTTTATACTTGCCATACGTTAATGTATAACAAACTGCTTATGTTATCCACTGTCTTTTTCTTCTTCCTACTTTTTTGTGATACCGAATGAAATGCTCTTTAAAATTAATTCATTGGAAATAATTATCATTGTAGTAATTCATTTCATACATTCTGTGCCAGCTTGATTTTAGAAAAGTATTTTTCGGATTTGTGTAACAGAAAATAGCTTAAAGATTAAGTGGAAGATAGGACTTGTTAGTCTTAATTTCGCCTCGTTTAGTTGTTTTTTTATTTAATTTCAATTAAAAAACCAATGACTGACTTATCGCAGTTTATCAAAAACTGTAATGCCTTAAACCACGCAACTTTGGAAAAAATTATATGCCAAGACATTTTTGTCTATGAGGTTTGATTTCTTCTTTTGTAAGACTCGATGCGTAGTAAATAATGACTCAAATATGTTTTCTTCAAAATGAATTATAATTTGTTAAGCGAGCTAGGTTGCTGGTAAATGCTAATTAATTTATATGTTGGTCAGAGTTTTTATTCTGACGTTTGGTGGCATTTTGAAGTATTAAGTTTTGATAGAGGTTCAATTATCAGGAATAGAGTAAATAAGAACATGCTTAAATTTAATTGAAAAATTGTATTTCCAGTAGGCTCATTAATAAAGACTACTACACGTCGCATGTGTCTGCTTAATGTTGTTAATTATGCTTTTAGTTGTTCTACAGTGTGCGTTATGACCTAAAAGAGAAGTTTTATATTTAACCCGGTCTTTTCGGCTAATAGGCCACTGAACTCAACCTTTTCTTCTCTTTGTGTCATAAAGGTTTTAGTTATTTATCGTCGTAATATTCGTTGCGTTAAAATGGGGCTTTGTTCGAGACTCACATAATCATCATTGAGAGAAAATAAACACGAGAAGCATTAACAAATTCAGTATCGGAATTAGACAGTTTATTTCATTTGGACAATATTGTACTTTACTCACTCAACAAACAATTAACTATTAAGAACTGCAGTGTTTCGACATAAGAACACAAAACCGTATGCGTTTATTAGCCAAGTAATTTTTTTGTATGAATTAAGTTGGCAACACTGAATATAAACATATGATTGGTATGTTGATACCGATAAGCTGAACGTATTATAAAAATGATTGTTTCCAACTACAAATTTTGGGAGAAATTTTTTAAATGAATGGACTTTAGGAAAAAATGTGTTTTTAAAATAGTGTGAAAGTGTGAATAAAATCGTTGTATATACTTTTAAATATATCATGTTATTTATTTAAATGTGATTCTAATTCAGTTTATTGGAGCACAGGATCATAATATGAAGGTAAAGTTGTATCGTCAAAGTTATTGTTTGGTGAAGGTGGAGGAAAAACTTTGTGTGCATTAAGGGACTAAAGCACTTTTTCTACCTCGGGAAAATTTTCCCTCAAAAGTTTCCCTCAGAGAGAAAAAATTGCACTTTAGCCCCTAGATGCACAGATAACTATTTCGTCATACCGCTACGAAAACGGCAGTTTTCATCACATGTGTTGCGGGGCTATAGAACCTCTTTTTATCCCTAGGGGAAAAAAGAATCAGCTTTTGTCGAGGACGTCAGAAGTTCGTTTTTACTGTAGTAAAACCAAGGTCTGTAGAGAAGAAGAGAACAATAATATAACATTACCTCACTTCTACATGGCCTGTGGAGCTAAAGCTTGTGACGTCAATGCCGCAGTCAATGCTTATTGGGTAAAATATACCGTCAATCGAGGTCTCTCTCAGTAATATGATCCCTCTGATTGGTCAAGATGAAACTTGATATTTAAAATCTCACTCGATGGTTCAATGTGTTCGATACATCAATTAATTGTTCGTTACTGTCTGTCTAAACTAAACACAAATGAAACAGACAACCAGCTGATTGTTTTAGATAGCGAGAATAAGAAGAAAGCCTCGTTATGAGAAATCTTTTAAAGGTGTTTAATGCATCAATCAATCATGTGTTACGTACTGAGCATGATGCAATATACTGTCCAATATAAGATAGTTTAGCATGAGTAAAGTAAAAATAATATTTTAAGAACCTAATCGGATTTCTCCATGATATTCTTATAGGGATAATTTTTTAGACCAAAACTTTATTGGGATGATTTTCAAAACAAGAATTTTGATTTATTTCCCTTACTTATTTATTCATTTTGAGTGATTATTTTATGTTATGTTTTTTAGTATGTAAATGCTCAGTGCCTTACCGGCTTTTATTATATATAATTTTTTGTAAAACTAAACAAGTTTGAGGTGAAGTATAGATCATCAACGAAGAAAGATTCTAGTTTCTATAAAATTTGATTTAAATTTAAGATCTACGCATTGAGTTATACTTAAGTGATGTTATGTTTTGGTTTGAGAACACTCAGTGAACTAATGCATTTAATTTGAGATATAGGTAATCTAAATCGGACAAGGCAGAGGCGAGCTATAGAACTAAAAAAATCATAAATGTTTATTATCTAAGATTATTTCCTGTATTGCATCTTCAGTTCTATTAAGGTTATGTTTAATATTATGGGCTATAATTGTTCAAGCGATCACTGGCTTCCATTTATGTTATCAATTGTTGAAATCGAACGAGCTTTGGACGAGTTATAAACCTCTAACCAAAGGAAAAATATAATTTTTTGAAAATTTCTCTGATTAAAGATACATGACCTGAGTTTATAGGTCAGGGTGTATACTTTGGTGCGTGAATACTCAGTGAGTTACTTGTATGCATTTAAGCTATTGATTAATTAATATGAATAGTTTGGGTTGAGTTATAAGCTAATAACCTAAATTAATTTTTTTTTATTTTATGATTTAAAATATACAGGGTGGACAGGATTTTTATATTTATTTTACTTGGATTTGTATATGCAGTTTACAAATCCAATTGCATAGGTTAACATTAGACAGATCGGATGATAAAGGCTTATTTCTTTAGTCAATGTTTGTAATTAATTTTATAATTAAAATATACAAGGTAGATAGGATTAATGTACACCGTTCACAAATGCACTTAGTTAAGTTAACAAAATATCCAAATTATAGACTGATGATCGATTAATAAAGACAGAAGTTAATATCTTTATCTGTTCTCGTAATCTTATAACTTAAAATATACAGGCTAGATGGGATTATTGAGTGCCGTTTTCACATGCACCTTAGCACTATCATATCCTAAAAGTTCAGATTGACGAACCAATAAAGAGTAAAAATTATTATTTTAACCTATTTTTGTTATTTTATAATTAAAAATGTACGTGGTAGATAGGTTTGAATTCTCAGGTTAACAACATACCGACATCGTAGGCAGATCGGTTAATAAAGACCAATTTTCATATTTTAGCCCATTTTCATAATTTATTTATTCATGAAAGGCAGATAATATTATTTCATACATACAAATGCACTTGCTTTAACAATATTCCCATATAGACGGATCGGATAGGCCTAATTAAAGCCAAAGTGATATTTTAGCCGATATTTATAATTTTGAAATGAAAATATTGCTTCCTCACCACATTGCGTATTGCTTATTCACTGCAAATCTTTTTCCATGGAGTTTTTAGAATTTAATATTTTACACCCAGCGTTTTGCAATCTCTAAACTCTTTCTTTGTCACTTGTCTTGTTGAATTTTGCTTCAATCTTTCTCCCAACATTGGTTTCCTCTTTGTATGAAACAACATTTGTCAGTTTACATTGAAGAATATTTTTGTTTTCCTTCACTAAAAGAAAATACGATTTTGATTTCACTTACACAAAAGATTCTTGCTCTTTTTTGTCATTAATTTTTCCTACTTTCTCATGTTCTTCCGACATTACCAGGCCATACTCACAATGTTACTTCATATACAAAAATTATTGTTTTATTATGTGAAATCATTAACGTTTGATAGAAAGCAATTTTAATGAAGGTAATAAAAACAGATGTTTATGTATAGTTTTATAATGAATGAAGGTGATACCTACTAAATCTAACCAAATTTGTTTTAATTAGTTTTAGTTTAAACTTTTTTAATAAGTTAATCGAGTTATTGTAGGCATAGGTAGATGACCCACTTATTGTATATAGGTCCGAATAAAAATAGAATCAGGAATAACTTTTTCGAAAAACGCCTCATAACCAAAATATTCACTATTTTGTATTTTTAAATACAAAAATTTATTCCTTCAAAACCTTCACTTAAATGAAACTTGGTATAGTATTAGAGGTAGTAAGTAACTAATCTAAAAAATATTTTATCATGATATCTGATTTTGATTCCCTGTTTATCTGGACCCCTAGAAATCATTCCCAAAATGTTGGTACTTACTTACTAGACACCCTGTACACTTTTTACACGTATACTAGCTTAAATTAAATACATTCCCAAATTTTTGTCGGTTCGGAGAATAATGACAAAGTTTAATATTTTAGCCCAATTTCGTAGTTTTCAATTTAAAATATGCGAGGTAGATAGGAGATTCGCAGACATTATTAGCGAATTTCCTCAGAAATAAGCTATTACCGTCGTTTGAACAGAACGGACGAAAAATATCCATTCAGGGTGACCTCAGCAATCATATTAATATTTATATTAGTCAATAGCTTTTTATGAGTACTTTCTGGATATGAAATGAGTTTATTGTGAAAACGTATTTTTGCCTGCATAAATCACGATTTGTTTCAAAATTTAACATGGTCTTAAATGGGAAATAGAACTTTAATTTTTTGAGTGTCTGTAGAACGATAGAACGATAACTCTGATAAATATCGTTCGATCGTTACAAAGTTTGGTACAGACATGTAAAACTAGATTCTCTTATCTTTGTATCTATTGGGCACTACCCACCTTCAGGCAAATGGCGATATTCAATTTTTGCGGAGACTGAAGATGTCTGTATCCAGTCCACTTGTCACATTTAAAATACTAACACAACACATAAACACAAAATACGCCACACACGAATACCCGACGTTTCGGAAAACCGGGGAAAACGTTTTCCGTTATCGAGGGTCCTTGAGAAAACTAAAATTATTTACATTTGTTTTGTGAGTTTATCCGAGCCGACCGTCTAACCGTGACTGACTGCGTATCACTTCCGGGGGTAGGGGGAGGGGGATCAGCTGACCTGTCTTGCTGCGTTACCGATAACAGCTGTTTTTTGGCATTGTCTGTACGGAACTGCATTTCTTTCCTTACCAAACCCAAATAAGTCGAACTGACTTCCACTGATGGTCGGGAAATAGGGTTTTGTTCCACGGCCATGAACAGGGATTCCGCCAAATTACGTTTCCGCCACTCCGGTTCTTTATAGAGTACTGTGCTTTGGTCCCATTGCATAGTATGCCCCGTCTCATACACATGTTCGCTAATTTTTGAGCCATATAATTCTTTATTTTTGACTTTTTTCATATGCTCTGCAATACGAACATTGACCGGTCTCGAGGTCTGTCCAATGTAATTCTGGTCACACGAACAGGGGATCTTGTACACAACGTTTTTGTTTTGTTGGTTTACATCAGTAGGCTTTATCTTAGATATAACACCCCTTATCGTTGTATTAGACCTGAATACCGTTCTTATATTGCGTTTCGAGTTAATACGCCTGACCTTTTCAGATAAATTCTTAATATACGGTATACACACAGTAGTGATAGGTTTTACCGGCTCGTTTTGGTTTATTGTAACAATTTTGTTTTCATGAAGAACTTTACTTACGGCTTTATCAATGATTTTGTTCGGGTATCCACTTTTTTTCAATGACAATTTATTGTTTCCAGTTCCTTACTAAAAAGCTCGTCACTGCTGCAAATTTGTTTTGCTCTTTTAATCAGGCCTACTGCTAAACCCATTTTTACGTGTTCAGGGTGGTTTGATGAGAAATGTAGGTAACGCCCAGTCGCCGTAGGTTTCCTAAAAACACCAGTTTCCCAATTACCCGATGTTTTGACCACCATGACGTCTAAAAATGGTAAACTATTATTTTTCTCCATCTCAATGGTGAATTTTATCGAATCACAAATGCCATTTAAGTGATCTTTAAACTCTAGCAGTTCAGACTCAGAATCATCCCACAGACAGAAAACATCATCAACATATCTAAGCCATAGCCTAGGCTTTATGTTACAGGTGTTAAGGGCTTTAACCTCGAAATCCTCCATGAAAATATTACTTAGCACAGGGCTAAGTACCCCACCCATTGCTAAACCAGCTGTTTGCTCATAGAACCTGTCTTGTAGCTGGAAATAATTTGATTGAATACAGACAGATAAAAGTTCTAGGATCGTTGAAACGGGGATTTTTGTTCTCTCAGGTAAAGAAATGTCATTCTCCAGTTTTTTTCGGACTATTGCCAAACAATTGTTTGGTATTGTTTGGCAATAGTCCGAAAAAAAACTGGAGAATGACATTTCTTTACCTGAGAGAACAAAAATCCCCGTTTCAACGATCCTAGAACTTTTATCTGTCTGTATTCAATCAAATTATTTCCAGCTACAAGACAGGTTCTATGAGCAAACAGCTGGTTTAGCAATGGGTGGGGTACTTAGCCCTGTGCTAAGTAATATTTTCATGGAGGATTTCGAGGTTAAAGCCCTTAACACCTGTAACATAAAGCCTAGGCTATGGCTTAGATATGTTGATGATGTTTTCTGTCTGTGGGAAGATTCTGAGTCTGAACTGCTAGAGTTTAAAGATCACTTAAATGGCATTTGTGATTCGATAAAATTCACCATTGAGATGGAGAAAAATAATAGTTTACCATTTTTAGACGTCATGGTGGTCAAAACATCGGGTAATTGGGAAACTGGTGTTTTTAGGAAACCTACGGCGACTGGGCGTTACCTACATTTCTCATCAAACCACCCTGAACACGTAAAAATGGGTTTAGCAGTAGGCCTGATTAAAAGAGCAAAACAAATTTGCAGCAGTGACGAGCTTTTTAGTAAGGAACTGGAAACAATAAAATTGTCATTGAAAAAAGTGGATACCCGAACAAAATCATTGATAAAGCCGTAAGTAAAGTTCTTTATGAAAACAAAATTGTTACAATAAACCAAAACGAGCCGGTAAAACCTATCACTACTGTGTGTATACCGTATATTAAGAATTTATCTGAAAAGGTCAGGCGTATTAACTCGAAACGCAATATAAGAACGGTATTCAGGTCTAATACAACGATAAGGGGTGTTATATCTAAGATAAAGCCTACTGATGTAAACCAACAAAACAAAAACGTTGTGTACAAGATCCCCTGTTCGTGTGACCAGAATTACATTGGACAGACCTCGAGACCGGTCAATGTTCGTATTGCAGAGCATATGAAAAAAGTCAAAAATAAAGAATTATATGGCTCAAAAATTAGCGAACATGTGTATGAGACGGGGCATACTATGCAATGGGACCAAAGCACAGTACTCTATAAAGAACCGGAGTGGCGGAAACGTAATTTGGCGGAATCCCTGTTCATGGCCGTGGAACAAAACCCTATTTCCCGACCATCAGTGGAAGTCAGTTCGACTTATTTGGGTTTGGTAAGGAAAGAAATGCAGTTCCGTACAGACAATGCCAAAAAACAGCTGTTATCGGTAACGCAGCAAGACAGGTCAGCTGATCCCCCTCCCCCTACCCCCGGAAGTGATACGCAGTCAGTCACGGTTAGACGGTCGGCTCGGATAAACTCACAAAACAAATGTAAATAATTTTAGTTTTCTCAAGGACCCTCGATAACGGAAAACGTTTTCCCCGGTTTTCCGAAACGTCGGGTATTCGTGTGTGGCGTATTTTGTGTTTATGTGTTGTGTTAGTATTTTAAATGTGACAAGTGGACTGGATACAGACATCTTCAGTCTCCGCAAAAATTGAATATCGCCATTTGCCTGAAGGTGGGTAGTGCCCAATAGATACAAAGATAAGAAAAATACCCCGCCTAAAAAATGTCTTTTAAAGAACGTAGATTCTCTTAGACGAGTTCGTAAACCAGCCAGCTCGACATATCCTAAGTGGGGTAAAGACTCCATTTTACTTCCCAAAATGCTTATTTTTTAGTTTTTTAAATAGAAAATTTAAAATTATCCAATAATCGTTTTCACCATTTGATTTAGCTCGAAAAAACGAACAATTTTGTAATTTAAATAATTTTTCTAAGGCACCCTAATTTATTATTCATTGACCGATACATTTTTTTGAATTCTTCTGTTTTTCGTTCTATTTAAAAAGTGCATAACTCAGTTTGTAAAGTCAAGAATCCACACTTAGTGTAATTTTTTGTCATTTATATAAGTTTTTATCCCAGGTTGTTCCTCATGTTCTATTTATTTAAATCGTCTGACAGTAAATGAATGGTGCGATGAAAGTTCATCAACAACTTTGGTTTTAGGCCAAGAATCTTGGCACAATAGTCTTTATAGGCAAGATGCACACTAAGACAGGGTTTTCATATATTACATCTAAAAAATTAAAATAAGGTAGATGATAAAATAAAATGGTGGCAATTTTTAGTCCTCAAAGATTGATTAAAAACCATATTTTAGTCATGGAAAAAAACAAAGGTTTACTATGCGAGGTTTTTTTGCCACAATGTGCAAGGAAAATATACATGGCATATAGTTAAAAGATACATTTTTTCGGACTTTTCCAACCGCTTTAAAATCTACAATTTTGGGAATTCAATTTTCAGTGATGTTTGTTCTCTTAAAGGAACATCCATGCAGAATTTCAAGATCATATGCCTATTGTTTTGGCTGTGGGTTTAGGGTGACCAGACGTCCCGTAAAAACGGAAAAGTCCCGTTTTTTCACGTTGCTTTTCGTTGTCCCGAAAAACTTTGCCGGGACGTCAAAATGTCCCGTTTTTTTTAAAAGTAGGCTATATATATCAAAAACATACCAAACGTTATCTAAAAAATTTAGAGGCATCTTACGTTACTTACGGTTGCAAAAGAATATTACGAACTTTTACCAAATGCTAAACAGGATTTTAGTTTGACGCCACCTATTTGAAGCTCCTCTTCATCTTCTTCATCATATTATAACTTCAAAATGGATTGTAGCCAGTTCTACAACTATATTATAATAAGGAAAAAGGACTGGAGCAAGTGACAAGTATAATAAAACTTGAAACATTTAATGAACTTATTGTTTAATTTTTGTATAGCTGTTTTCCCAGCATAAAAATTAACGATAACTTAAATTTAACAATTAACAATTAACATAGAGTTTTAGATAATCATGATACTTTTTTGACCCTACTTCATACAGTCTATATATATAAAAGCCAAAACCCATTGACTGACTGACTGACTGACTGACTGACTGATCACAGTTTCTCAAAAACTATAAGGCTTAGAGCAATGAAACTTGGCACAAATATTCTGTACAGGCTCTAGATGCGTACTAAGAAAGGGTTTTCCAATATTTTCTTTCAAAAGCCTTGAATATGGTATATTATGAAATTCAAAATGGCGCCCATTTTTGGGCTTCAAAGTTTACTTTCTCAAAAACGACAAGACTTTGGGCCATGAAACTTGGCACAAATATTCTTTATATAGATGCAAGCAAAGAAAGGTTTTCAAAATATTTTCTCTCAGACGGCTAAAATAGAGAGTCCCCCTGGGTTAAAATTAGCAATACTTTCAGCAGGCGAAGCTGCGGGTATATCTACTAGTGTTTTATATAAATTACCACCTACATAATTTGTTGTCAGAAAATATTTTTTCTTTTATAATAAAATGTTAAGATCTTATAAATGTGACTTGATTATTTTTAATCCTCAGTATGTGGCGATTCAAAAAATTTCCTTTCATGGCTGCATGTCATTTATTGTATTCTTAAAGAAAAACTGTAACAATCGTGCGCTGTAATAAGTTGAATAAACTAAAATTAAATTCATGGTATGAAGCTTCAAAAACCGTTTGATACTTAATTTTCTTCAATTGCAAAATTTGTAAATTACAAGACCCCCGTATAATTAAACACCTTGCTGTATGGTGTGTTGTATTGGTGATGGGGGGGGGGGGTGAGTTTTGTTTAAGTGTCCCATTTTTATGTGGAAACAATCTGGTCACCCACAGTGGGTTGTAATATTAGCATTTGACAAAAACGAAGTGGTATCCTTAGTTAGTTTATACCTGTTCAGAACACTAACATTTCAGAAATTTAATATGTTACATTTTTCATGTCTCTTAATAATATTTTTTCTGATAAACGTCCAGTTTTTATAAAATCAGGCTTAGACTGAAAATGGCCGCTATTTTGAATCGTATTATTTACCTAAATTTAGCCTTTTGGCATAAATTATTTGAAAATTTTGCACACATCTAGGACTATAAAGAATATCTAAGCGAAGTTTCATGGTCCAACAAACACCTAATAGGGTTTGAAAAACTGTGATCAGCCAGTCAGTCAGTCATCTGTATTTGGACTTTATACTTAAGAGGATTAGTTAACTATATCTGATAAGACTTAGCACGCTATTTAAAATCTATATCTTTTTCAGGTTCGCATTTTGAGCTTCAAATACAAGTAACAAGAGTTTCAAGAACAGGTCAGTACGATTTACATGTTCTATTTATAACTCATATTTTGCAGTAACTTATATTTCATTCAACTATACGTGTGAGGATAACATTGAAAATTTCAAAGTTATATACTATATAGTTGTGAGAAGTAAAAACATTGAATTCAGGAACTATTCAGTGTGTTAAAAATAATAGCATTTTATGGCAGGAGGTGCCCAGTGGCGTACCCAGGGTCAGTGTTTGGGGGGGCTGACTACCCCGGGGGGATTTTCATAAGCTAAAAGAGGGGTCTTGGGCCATTGAAAGTATTTTGATTGGCGGGCAAAATTTGCAAAGGTCTTAAACCCTATAACCCAATCATTTCAATCCCCCAAATCTTAAAAAATGAACTGGGATTATATTGTAAAAAATTTCAGATTTTACGGCCGCGAAATAACTATAACTCAAACACGATACGACTGGAAGTTTAAATTTCTTCGACCACGATACTACCGAATATATAGTCGTGTTTGAATAACGACCACGATACTACCGAATATATAGTCGTGTTTGAATGACGACCACGATACTACCGAATATATAGTCGTGTTTGAATGACGACCACGATACTACCGAATATATAGTCGTGTTTGAATGACGACCACGATACTACCGAATATATAGTCGTGTTTGAATGACGACCACGATACTACCGAATATATAGTCGTGTTTGAATGACGACCACGATACTACCGAATATATAGTCGTGTTTGAATGACGACCACGATACTACCGAATATATAGTCGTGTTTGAATGACGACCACGATACTACCGAATATATAGTCGTGTTTGAATGACGACCACGATACTACCGAATATATAGTCGTGTTTGAATGACGACCACGATACTACCGAATATATAGTCGTGTTTGAATGACGACCACGATACTACCGAAATCGCCGGCCACGAAGCAACGAGAGATGTTATTGCCCAGATGTGAGCAACTATTTAGGCGGCGTTATCAATAGTCTCGAGATATTGCTTAGTCTTACAATAGGGCCGGGATTTGAAAATCGCGAAATGAACAAAAGCATTTTGTATCTCATGATGCGACCGAGGTTCGCCAGCCACGACACAACCGAGAGCATAATTTTTATTTCAGTAATAGTTTTGCCAATGGGGCAGAATCCAGCCATTTGATTGGCTGAGCCGAACTATAAGTGGAGGCGTCTGCATCTGATCTAAGTCGTGACTTTTTGTGGTCTATTAATCTGCTAAAAGTTGCTGGTTGGAGATTTAGTTGTATTATGATATAACTAAGCTAACTATTGCAATGTGCACTCTTGGAATAAGAAAGGTGGAACTGTGAGGTTCTACCGTTGCGTAATTTCCTTTGAGAATTCGCGCGCTGGGCTTATGGGAGAAGTATCAAGAACTGCGATATTATCCATGACCAGATGGCCTTTATACGTAATTTGCACGTGATGAAGTGTGTGCCTCATTTTAGTTGCAAATCGTTATAGACAAAATAGGACAGAAACGATGTCATGATTTAAGTACGGATGGATAAAATGATCTATGAAAGCCGATTTAGAAAATAATTACGTAATTGTTTGGAGCATAAAGTCACAATTCTGATCTAAAAATTAAGAATGTACCGTTTCGAGTAGGGGCGAGTAGGGGGAGGGGTATACGGGACGAGAAGGCCTCGCTAACGTTTTCTTGGTCAGGGCCTCGCACTCACTGAGGCCGGTGTTGCTCAAGAGTTTTGGTGGCCGAAATGCAACTGAGAGATTTGAGGAGATTTAACGGTCGCTAAATGACCGGGCGACTTTACAGTTGCAATGTGGCAGAGATTTGACGGCCACGGCGTGACAAGAGACAATTAGCCACGAAACGACCAAGCAGATAATGCCGAGATTTTCTGGCGAGAATTTGACGGGTGCGAATTGACAAGCAATTTCACAGCGACGCTATATACCCGAGAAATTTTCTGGCACCATAAAAAAATGTTCTCATGATTTTTTGCTATTTTTTCATATGTTTTGGGGGCTTAAGCCTCCTGAGCTCCCCGTGAGTACGCGCCTGGGAGGTACGCGGGCGTTTCGCACACTGAGAGATTAGTTGTACAACGAATTACCAACCATGGCCTCAAAATCTAGGACACCGTCAGTAATCTATGCATATCCCGAACATCGGTGTAGCGGTATATGCATTAAAACACAACCGCTTAACAACAAAACATAATACAACAACGCACGGTGCACTTGATATTAACTTTTAAACTCCAAAAATTAAAATAATTAAAATGCAAAACAACTTAACTAACATTATAACATTCAATAAACAACTAAAAAAAGTTTAAACTAAAAGAGCTGAACCTGATACCTATGATATCCTTAACTCTATTTATTCACTTTTTTAGGTTTGATCAATTAGTGGTTGTATTTCTTATTCAATATAGTACATCCAAACGTAACAATAAATAATCTTGATGCACTGAATCTATAAAAACTGTTTGTGGATTTCGGTCTAGGAAGTAGAATAGTATATTAGGACATAATAGGATTTGAATCAATAGTACGATTAAGCATAACACTTATAGTAAAAAAATAGTTGGAGACCTTAACTAACGTATAGATTAATAAATGGAAGGATTTTCAACTGCATAAACAAATTAAAAAAGGGAAATAAATGTTCAAACTAGATGTAATTGATATTATTCTTTCGATACACTTTGGAACATTCCTTCAAGGTCCTTATATGCCAAATATGCCCTTATATATCGTATATTTAACAATACTATAAAAATGACTCTGAAAACACAGCTCTGAACACAATAATAGAAAATAACAATTCGAGACTATTTTTATTAAGGAGAGGCAACGGCAAGAAAAGTAATCAAAGATCGAATTGCAAGGTAATCAGCAGATCGAACTTCAGTCAATATGATGTATCAACAGAGGATTGGTGACTGTTGAAACACCTTAAATTACCGCTTAAATTACAACTACTCTTGTCCGATAACTGTTATTTACATTTGTTTATGAATTGTAATAATAAGATAAAAAACTATTGCTATAAAACCTAATATTACAATCATGCATAAAAAAGAAAGTTCCATCAATACAAAACTTGGGGGTTGAATATGAAACGAAATACAAAAGCAGTTCTTTCAAAGCAATAATCATACATGAAATCTCTCACAATCGTAATAAAAGATAACAGCTTCAACATCCATTTGATTTTAAAAAGATCGGAAACAAACCGAGGTAAAAGAATAGACCGGAAACATATGTGCTTCAAGATTATGAAAAAGTTCAAAAATATCTCATATTTGACCGGTCTGGATTTTTTTTACCTGGCAGAAACAAAAAATCTAACAATTCAGAGCAAGGAACAATAAATTGAAAATACATTCTCTTTGCTGGTGTCAAACCTTCATTTATATAAGCTGGCAGTCTATGTTAATCCAAAGTTTGATGGATAAATAGTTACTTAGCCTCAGTGTCGGCCATATGTGGCTCTCTTGACTAGTCTATACCAGTACAGAGGTTGATAATGGCTACAGACATTAGAAGCTGTCATTGTTCTGGTAAGTCTATTGGCTGTCCGGATTGACCAGATTCCTCTTCATCTTGGTTCCTCCTTGTCTCTCTGGGAACTTTGATTCCCAGCTGAAGTTGGATACCCAGTCAGGTCTGAGCCCTGTAGGAAGTTGTGGATCGTCCTGGCTTGTCCATCTAGGAGGGTATGAGGGACCCTTATCCGTCAAACTTCTAACCGTCTGCTGATCTATAGGGTGAATCGACCTGGGTGAGACTCTTCACAACGAGGAGAGCTCCCAGGTGGAGGTCCTTGTCTGGGGATGCTTGGGAGGCCTCAGGTTAGAGGGTGAGTTATCCCCGGAGGAGCCTGGAGGACGGGTTAAAATGTATCTCTCTTCCTTCAGGGGCGAGGCTGACTGACCATATCATATCTTTCCCATCCTGACAATCCCTTCCTTCCGTAAGCTGTACAATATACCTAGGGAGATGTGCCTAACTGGCAATGCTGGGGCTTTCATTCCTCCAAAGTCTAACAGTCTAGCCTCAGTGTTGAGTCGTCTCGCCATCTCTACAATGATTCTAGGCCCTCTTCTAAGAAAGACTTAGATGTAAGGCGGTGAAGAGTCAGTTATTGACTCTTCAATTTCGATACCGATTGCATCCCAAACGGATTTAATAAATTTAAAATCATTCTGGTTGGTATCCTGGGGCACGTCACATATCTAGAAGGTGTTTTGGTGAGAGTAACTTTCGAGAGTAACTTTCCGTGATTCTGGTTTGATGTAAATACTACGTAGTCTGGCAATTCACTAGCCAATTTTTTTCCAGAGCCATAGAGCAAGCAATGTTATTTTTTTCGTATGAGTGGTCAGTTTTCGTTTACAATTTTATTTCGTTGTGGCATGGATTTACGGAGCCTCTTAGTTTTTTCAACATATCAAACTCAGCCTTAAGTGCTTCAAAGAACTTGAGAACATAATTATGAACTATATCATGCGCTGTCTCCAACGACATCCTTTCAGTGCTACAAAGGTCACACCAACACTCGTCCAAGTTTGGCAAGATATTGCCAGTTTTATTGATAAACAATGTTCGTGTTTGTTGTAGAAAGTGTTTTTACTGTCGTTACAATCTACAAGCTGATGGTGTCCCGCTTCACTGGGAAAAAGTAAACAAATAATTGTAAATAAAAAGGAAATGTATTGGCTGTGCAGCTCTTCTCTTTATATTAATTTGTGCCCTTAGGAAAAACTTTATCGAAAAACTATTATTCGTCCTGGTATTTTCTCATCGAGACCTTTATTCAAGTACAGGGTTGACAAGGGGTCAGACTTGTGGTTTTCTCAAAATTTACGGGTAGTTTGGGCTATATATATATATATATATATAGATTTTTGTTTTGATATTTTTCAGTATTACCGGTATACCTATTTGTCACGCTCACAGTCCAGCATTTTAGATAAGAAAAACGTATAAATAAACCTTATTTTTAATAGTGTGTTAAATAAAAGAGTAGACGGTACAAGGATTCACTCACTGGACGGGAATATTATGTAAGGTTGTTGATCCAAGAGGAAATAGGGGAAGCCAAGGAAGATTGGTTGCTTAGGAGGCTTCAGGTCAAATGATCAACTTGACATATGTTATAGGCCATTTATCATGATTGGACGCCTAAAGTGACGAACATAAGTGTACAGGGAAAAGAAAACATGGCGATTGTTGAAACGCAGTGAGCTGTGACTTACATTATTCCGCATGATGAACTGAACGGCAGTAGACTATATTGATGTAAGCGAAACAATTATATAAACATAATATTTCTCCCTTTTGGACAGTTACGACCGTAAAATATTTGTTTTGAGCCCTTGTTTACCATTTTACTTTAAATTATATACATTTTAATGAATCAAATAATTGTTTTGGATTTCAGCTTGAAAATTTGATACGAATTTATACTAGTAGTATTTTATAGTATTCGATTGACTTGTACAAAATTTAATATAAACTTAAAGTAGACAGCATATTGCGTAAGCAAGAGCTTATATTTTTACAGAAAGAGCGTAAGCATTTAGGCAGAAGTTTTCTTAGTTACAAGAGCGGCCGAGAAGCCCCGCTCGTTTGCAAGAATCGATACGTTTCTTTATGTAACCGGGACAAAGTTGCGCCAACGAGCACGTCACTGGCCAGTCGCCCATTAACATTGTATCACATTATCATAAATATACCCTAGAATCTACCTGGAACTGTTTCATACGATTTTTTTGTTCTTAGGCCCGACTTCGATTTTTCAGTCGTGAGCACGTCATTACTCGTGGCTCCTTTACTTTGTTTCACATTATCATAAGTATTCCGTAGAATCTACACAGAAAATAATAGATTTGCTGAAACAACAAAAATATTGGTGAACCGAGCAAAAATAATTTGCAGATGTACAACCTGCAAATGTTTTTGCTCGGTTTACCAATGTCATTTGGTTGAAACACATTGGCTGGGAGAGCAAATTTAATTTTTAGGAATACATAGCAAATGTATGAAACATTTTGCTGGCAATACCAATGTGTTTGTTATAAATACAGTGCACATTGGTATTTATAGCAAATGTGTATTTACCAAAGTAATATTAGTAAATCCAACGAAACAGTTTTGGTAATTTCGACAAAACCGTTTGTTGTATCAGCAAATAAATTGGTAAAAATCACTAAAAAAATGTGGATTTGTTGGTTTCTTCAATTTATTTTTTCTCTGTACCTGGAACTGTTTAATACGATTTCTTTTGTTCTTCGGCCCGACTACGATTTTTCAGTCGTGAGCACATCACTTCTCGTGGCTCATTTATTTTGTATCACATTACCATAAATATACCGTAGAATCTACCTGGAACTGTTTTATACTTTTTTTTATTCTTAGGTTTTAGAATAATGTTGTCAGCACACACATACACAATCTTATTAAGTAAACTCATAAAATTCCTGACTTATTAAGTACCGCAAACTGTGAAACGGTAACCGACCATTTGTTTCACGTTTGATGATTTGAGTAACTTATAAATATTCTGTCTAATAAGATAAGGAAATATAAATACAAAAAAGGAATTACAATTAATGAGGGTGGTTTAAATAAATGTTCAATGTAATACTAAAATAGGGAGATAATATAATACGCGGTGGATATAATGTGCATGGTAGCTAGACCTAAGAGGCAAAGTTAAGAATCACACAGTTTAAGGGGTTTCTACAATTTACACCGTAAAGGTTTTTAACTTATTGCTTCGTATTACCTAATTTCTCAGCGAAAGGATTAGAGAGTTATTCTTGTGATTAAAGTTCTCCTTTCGCCAATAATGAATGGGTCAGTTAAGGGTCTTGGCATATGGGCGTCTTTGTAGCGAACCAGCCAACTTCTGATTGGAAACAAGGAAACATTGTTGGATAATCCAACAATGCGTCATTACTGGAATAGCCAACTAGAAAACAAGGCGCGATAATACTGCGTGACTACTGAGTGGCAAAGCCGTCCATGTGCTGAGACCACCAATTCCATAATGACGATAAGTTCCATGTCGATAATTTTTAAGAAACTTTTAGCGAATTTCCCCTATAGGGAAGAAGCTATTACCGTAGGTCTCATGGTAAGACCTAAGCCCGAGACCATGATAACTTTTCATTTTGGGGCCACCAGAAGCAAAAAACACCATTCGTTCGAATTTTTAGATATATATATATATATATATATATATATATATATATATATATATATATATGTATGTGTCTGTTAGCACGATAGCGGCCGTAAAAATGGTCCGATCTTGATGAAAATTGGTACAAACGTGTAAAGTGGTAATTACTCGGACGAGTTCGTGAACCAGCCCGATCGGACCACCGGAAGGGGGGGGTAAAGGGGGATAAACCCCCCCAAAAATAGATTTTTTGAGTTTTTTACAAAGAAAAATAAAATTTATCGAATTTTTGTTGGCACCATTTAACAGCTCAAAAAACCAAACAATTTAGTATTTTAAATCACTGCTCTATGTCCATTGGTTACAGAGATATTGAAAGTGGTAAACACAGTACGTTGTCCCAATGTTAACCTTATAGGAAATAAGTAAAATTCTATATCTCGGTCATTTCTCAACATATCTTGATAACACTTGGTAAATGGCTTCTTCTAGTTCAGATCTACTAAATAATGAATTAAAACCACCCAGTTTTAATATACCTGTAGCAGCAAACCTGCATACTCATTCCCCATGTTATTCTTATGGAGCTTACCAAAACATGTCAAATCTCGCTATGTTGGATTGAAATATGTTGTTTTGCATTTGAAATTCGCTGAGTATGCAGGTCTGCTGCAACGGGGGTATTTTTATTATTTTTAAGTTAGTTATGATAATATAGTACCAAGAAATTACAAATAAACTTTTAGGATGTAATCATTGCGAGTTACAGACCTCAGAAGTAATAAGAAAGGACAAAAATTACCAGTTTTCTTGCATCATTCACGGGGACCCAATTTAACCTACAGAGCCTATATATTTGGGAACAACTTGTGATTATGAATGTCTTAAAACTAACGTTAAAAATTTAAAAATAAATCAAATTTCTTTGTTATAGTTGGAAAATAATGTTTTCTTCCGTAAGATGTCAATACTTTACAAATTATGTAATTTTAAATCAAGAGAATACCACACAATATCCACAAAAATAAATTTGAATCTTTTAAACATTTTTCTGGAATGATGCACGAACTTAGCATCTGCATAGTTTGATAAGGAAACCCGCATTCAGCATTATAATGCTACCGGGAAGCACATCCTAATCACATGCACTGATAAAACTTTGAGAAAAATTGGAGAAAAATAATTATATTGAACCTGGCGAAACAGTTTGAAAACATATATCGATACTTCCAGGTAACAGTATCGTATGAAACAGATTTTAGGGTATACTTATGATATAATGTGATACAATGTTAATGAGTGTCTAGAACATGCTACCTGGCGGAATAGTTTGGCGCTCGCACAACTTAACATGGATCATCAGTGGTTAGCGGATCATCATATTTCTGTTAGAAAGATTTTCCAAAATTAATGACTCTTCTATTTACATGACCCTCTACCTTCGGTCACCATAGTTCCTGTCCCAGTAAAAAATGCCCCCGTTGCAGAGAACCTGAATACTCAGCGAGTTTCACATGCAAAAAGTTATTTATGAATTGAGAACGTAAGTGCTTAAAAACGTAAGCCTTTCTCGCTTGAGCTAAACAGTTCAACAGCTCCGCTACGCGTCATTCAATATTTGTAGCGAAAGCGAGAAAGACGCTTTACACGCGAAATACATACTAAAATTTTCCTACAACTGCAGTTTTCATTTCCCAAACGTTAAATACGATCCCAGTTACTCACGTCCATTGTGACTGCGCCAGTTTGAGGTTATAAACAAGTCGAGCGCAGTCGGAGCGGAAGGGAGCGCTGTAGCGCGCCGAGTAACAATGCAATCAGCCGGTGAGCGTTAAAGTAATCATGTGAACGCTCGCTCCAAAGACTTTATCGATCGCTCCTCAGTAAATAGTTGTTTTACGATTGGTTTTCGGTGCGTAAACTGACACTTAACGGGTGGTTGTAGGAAAACATATTTTAAACCATCACAAGCGACATATGGCATTTTTTCATTAGAAGCATAACACAAGGAATGAGGTATGCAAGTTCGCTGCAACAGAAATGTGAACACTTGATAGTTTTAAAACGATATCCATTAAATCAACAGAAGCAATTTCTTTACTTTGCTCCATTGCTGCGATGCACTCGAATTAGGCTACACTTTAGAATACGTCTCCACCGTTAATATCTAAATATTTTTCGATTTGATATAAATAATCGATTTCCTTTGAAAACATATGTTTATATATGAATTTTATTTGAAAAACAATTTAAGTTACTGTTTTAACAGTTTATTAAAATGTCGGTTTTAGTTATATCTTTTACCATCCTATTACAATTAGAAAAACTGACCGCAAACCTAGAGTCTGGCAGACAGTCATGGATTGCAAAAATTTGCTTTGTTAGCTAATTCAGTTTCATGTGGTATTACAATGATTTTAGGAATCAAACGTGATAGAAGTGATGGATATATTTGGCAGTGTAACCAAACGTGGATGTATGGTAAATGGTTTGAAAATTCCAATATGTCGTCGAGGATCATTGAAGATAACTTCCAGTTTTTAATTTTTTCTGCGATATAATTAGAAGGAAGGACATGCTCGACTCGTACCTAGGCAATTTTATGCGTCGCCACGGTCGGTAGTACTGAAGTGTCGTGCAAAGTGTATTTTCTTAATGTTTAGAAGGTGCAGCTAAATAAAGCTTATGTACTTATTGCACAAACCTTATGGCACAGTAATTGTAACCATATTTTTGTGATATTTAATGTTTTATTTCGATTAAATCTATTCGGATTCTTGTTTACTTACTAGACTATCATCCAGATAAACATCTAATGCTTCAAATTACCATTTAGATTATAATATCGAAATGTCGTTTTGGTTAACATAGTCGCGATTGTAAATATAAATAATATCGATTTTTAACTTCGATTTTAACGGTGGAGACGGATTCTAAAGTTTAGCCTCGAATCTCAACTCGCTAATCAGTCACGTAGGCAAGTGTAAATACACTCTGTTTTCTGAATGACGGGGTATACGATGTAGAATGTAAGCGACTAATTGCTGGCAGATATTGTTTCTATGTGTAGAACAGTGGAACTGGAGTCGAGTGCTACAATTGTGCCGACAGGACGCTCGCTGATATGTCTTGTCACCAGTTTAGGCGTAATGTTTACAGTTCAGGATGGTTGTTGCTGTCCCTGGCTTCCTTACAGGAACCGTATCACTGCTTAGTTATTTAACTTTTCCATAATAAATCATTTGGGGAAATCTATTTTTGAAGGTTGTACCATTGACTTTAAATACATAAGGAGACTTTCCATTGCTATTATAAAAAGCGTACCAGCTTTTATGTCAGCTAGGATTTCAAAGAGGACTTAGTTATAGATTCTCCAATAGAGTATACTGCAGTCAACTATTAATTACGCTATCAGGAGGGAATATTTTGACAATATTGTATTCAGAGAGCAATCATAAGATTAAGAACTCTTATTTTTTAGAATATTAAGTTTTGAAAACTGATATAAATAGCTGAAATAAATAATTTACATCAGCACTACCTGTCGGTGATTTAGTCCACTTCAAATCCACGCTGACACAAAAACAGGCACAGCTGGCTCATAAGGATGGTTAGTCTCTTTCTGTATTTAAAGTCATTTAAAGTCAATGGTAATATGAAAAATCGCATTAAAACATTAAGATCGGATCTCTTGCTTGTGTTTTTATTGTCATAACAGTATATTTACATAACGAATATACACAGAAATAAAAGGATTGCGAACAAACCGATAGACCTAAAACGACAAATCAAAGTTATTCTCTTCCAAGTTGACCTAAAGAATAATTTTAACTTAATGTTAACTGTGGGTCATGGGTTAGAATCTCAGAGTTTTCAAATGTAAACCCATACCGGGTTATAAATTATTTTAAAGCTTTTAGTTTCAAAACGACGACCATTATATAAAACATTGTTATTTACGAAATACTTTTTATATTAGAAAGGTGGCGAATATTTTTGCATTCCCTATTCATAGAGGCATGTGGTGGGTAATAACTTTGATTCATCTTTTTAGATATATTCACAATCTGAGACATCTTAGGAGAGACGCAAAATTAAGGTTATTTAACAGTACGTCACTTTATTTGATTGATATTTGATGTTATAGAAAAAAATAAACACGATGTTTAATGCAACAATGAAAAACAGACAATGTTGAGAAAGCAAGTGCCTTTATTTGTTAAGGTAACTGACAATCAAGCCTATATTTTACTTAGGAAAGCACCAACAGGATTAATCGTGGTATTTGTTTGTAATACATCACACTTCAATTCAATTTAAAACTATGTTATTTCCAAAAATATTTACAAGTTATTTCTATCAGAATAGAACTAAACTGAATTATTTAGTCTAAAATAAAATATATATTTATATTTGGAAATTTACCCACATGGGATGGTTCTTGTCAGGGAATAGAAGTCGTTGTACACATTATTATGTCTGCACTTACAAAAATAATTCTCAAAAGAACAACATATCTCTATTTTTACAAAACATTTCATGAACGCAATTAATTAACAAAGCCAAATAAATTCAGCAATGTTCTGAGAAGGCGGGCAGATGTGGAGGGACGTCAAAATGCAATGGTATCATACAACAAACTTTAGGCCACTAAACAAAGAAGAATTTAGCAAACAAAAAACTGACTTCCCCATCTGCTAAAATTTCTCTAAAATTCAACACTAAACAAAGGCAAAAGAACTTTTGACAGACATTTCAAGTTATAGAACTTTAAATGATGCATTACAGTTAATAACTAACACGTCAAAAACTCAAAGAACGCAAATTAATTTTAAAGGTAAAAAATATGTAATAAAAAATCGTGACGATGGAATTCATTACTCTGCGTTTTACATCGGCCAGACGGGCAGAACTTAAAAATACGAATTACCAAATATATTCAAGTAATCAAAGGTAACGACATGACAACGCAAAAATTAAATTTCGCAGATTTTTAATATTTGTCCATTTGAAGAGAAATATAAATGTAAGTGTGGCAATATTAGACTTTGAAAAGAGAGGGACAATAATTTGCATTAAAAAGAGATGTTCTTGTTTAGAAATATCGAAAAGCTGTTCATCTTTCTAATTACCCTCAAAGATAAACCAAATAAATACCTGCAACTGGAAATAAAGAATGTAGCCTACTTTTCGGAAAAGTAATTAAAATATTGAAGAATATTTTACTAACACCATTGAATATATAGCTATATATTCAATGCTAACACTTGCTCTACAAGAAAATGAAATGAAGTGAAGTTCAGTGAGAAAATGGCGTTTAGACATAAATACACAATAAAAAATACGCAATGGTTATTACTTAAATGAATAACAGTTATATGTATATAAAATTTAACGAACGCTGTTTTTGGTATCTAGGAACTCCAAAACCAAAAGTTCTTTGGTCTTGGGCTCAAGTCCCACGATATGACCTGCAGTAGCGTATTTCCTATATGGTAAATCTGCAAAATATAATATATAAATACGCCCATTATTTAAATGTAGCTGGAACATTAGTGTATTTCAATTTCAAGTAAGTGCAACTTTTACTTTCTCCCCCCTTTACATAGGAAATGGAGAAAGTATTGTTTTCGTCGAAATTTTCGAATATGAGCTGTCAGTGGATACATTCGTTTTAGTGCCCCCCCCCCCTTGAGCTCAAAAAATTTGTTTTCGGAGTGGTGCCTGTCTGTCCGTGTGTGGATGTATGTATGTGTGTGTGTGTGGATGTAAACAAAGCTGGAGACCATACCAGTTGTCCGATTTTCATGAAATTTGGCATGTAGGTATGAAACCATTATATTTCCAGGAATTTTTTCATTTTTTTGAATTTTTGATTTTAAGGCTATATACCTCATAAAACCCATAAAAAACGACAAAAATCCACATTTCTTAAAAACGGCTCCAACGATTTTCATAAAAATTTCATGGTTTATCGTGCTTAAGATGACAAACAAACTGACATCACCCGCATGTCTGTAAAAATTCAGGTTCAGAAGTTATGGAGGTTCAAGTGTTAAAAAATTCATATTGTTGAAATTTCATAAAATCTGTCACTTCTAGAGAAAATATACTTGCAACCATTAAATTTGGCTTGAAACCCTTAATAACCCAGTATTTTGAATCATTAGTCTACGTCAACTGGTTGCGGAGATAATTGATATTTAAGTTCGGCGCTAAACACAGTACGTTGTCCAACGTTATTGTTATGGCAAATATTTAAAAACCGATATCTCCGTTGTTTAATAACTTATTTTGATTAAATTTGATATGTATTTTTGTGGTAATTAATTTTTAATCTGTATTATTTCATTATGTAAGTTTTCTAATTTTATATGACTTTTAGGGAGAAAGTATGTGTCAGTTTCTTGATACTGTTTATTTTATGTACACAATCTGTTATCATAAATTTGATATACCTATTTCTTTGCGATGGGATATTACAATAATAGCACTGACTATAAATTATTCTAAACTATAAAGAAAAAAATTGACTTATGTATCAAAGGTCAATGGCAATGCGAATTGAGCGGTGGAAGGTCGAAGGGTCGCAGCCATTCATATTTAACCCTCCGGTCTAGCCAGCACTCTGTTGATTGTTGTCTTAGTCAGTGACCGCAAACATAAATGAAGTGCCTCTAATTCTGTTAACATCTACTGCTGTCTCATAAGGTTAGCGTTTATCTTGCTATTTTACTTTTGCGGTAACAATCAAGAAAACCCCTAGGAAAACCATTTTATAAGTCATAGAACACCCCTTCAAAACGCATCGGACGAAATAACATTCCATTTATTTTGTTTTGTTTCGATACGATACGATACATTTTTTACGATAAAATACAATCGAAGAAATACCAACCTCAAATGGAATAACAGCATTAGAATGGTATTTATTTTTTTAAGTTTAGACCTACTATAAAAATAAAATAAAATAAACATGGAAGTGAGCGATTATGATAATTTTTGTGTGATGTGTTAGCTAATGAAAATTAAAAGTCAAAATCATTTAGTATTAACAAAATATTACTTAAGTTTTTACAATAAATTGTTTACATCTTACAGGAAATGAAGGAATAAGAAAAAGTGTGTATATAACACGGAATAAAACATTTTATAATAATGAAACGTTTCATAAATAGAAGGAAAATATCGAAAGGAACTGAAATAGTATATTAAGTTGCTAGGCCGGAAAGTACTGTTTTGCCGGACGAACATGACAGTCTCCGCGCGAGCGAAAGCGAGTGCGGGATTTTCATGCGAGTACGGCAAAACTTACCGGTTGTGTAACGTACGACACTTTTAATCATACTGAAGAAACATACTTTCAATCATAACGTAGTCCTTGCATAAACGAATACGTTTCTCAAGCCTTCAAACCTGATAACAATAACAACAAATATTTGCTACTGCTGCCAGTGCTACCACTACATTCCACTATAAAGTAACAAATAAAAAAGCATTAAACGTCGGTTTGCTGCAAATCAGCTGATTGCTTCCGTTTTCGTAGTACGGCAAAACTTGGCATTCCGGAAAAAGTTGTTGCCGGACTAGTAAGGCAATGGGTAACTTTCGAGCCAACAAAAAGGAACAGAAAACAGATGGATTTGGAGACCTTCTTTTTGAAGAAGCGAGCACTTACCTTAATGCCTTAGTGCTACCCATCCGATTTATTATTTTTCAATATAGTTTTTATTTGTTCTATAAGAATATGTTATAGGCCTGCAAAAATAGTTTTGCAAAACTAGTAAATAAATAGTATTAGTTTTTTAAGTTAAAAACGAATAGCTGTCATAGTGAATTTTTGCAACCTATTGTAGTTAGCCTTTTCAGAAAAAATACTTCAAAATTTTGAATAAGTATGTATCTCTGCGCGTCTACTAATCACAAGACCATCTTCAACACTAGTTTTCTGATATATAAAAGGTTAAACCATCCAGCAATGATTCCTTGGCTGTCAAGCCAAGTCATCTCACACAGGATTGACGTAAAAACTGTACAGATAGACTAGCGCACAAACAAATCGCACAAAATAGCGAAAATACACACACTAAGTCTAGAGTCCACATTGTTCGATTCCGCAGGTGTCGGACACGGCGGGCGCAGCGGTCGACTCAAAAACTCTGGGGAGCTACGTGAAATCTCGCATTTGAAAAACTGTACAAGTTGTGGACATTTTAATAACCTGATAGAGTTCCTAAGTATGAAGCGAATCGTAAAAACAATCAACCAAATGGTTCCACTACGTTTAGCTTTTTAATTACAAAGTTAATTAAATTTACATTACAGCTTAAATTAGAATTCATCTCATAAACCGTTATTTACCTTTTCCTCGGCAAACGGGTTGATATTATATCCTTCCAGCTGAATCATTGTAGAACGTTTGCAACGTCACAAGAAGAAAACCTTTTTTTACACTAATTTACGACAGTATTTCGTATTACGAGAGAATTAAAACTTTATGCCAAATTCTTTAATGAATACATGTAACATTTGAATTAGGTAATTATTCATAATTTACGACAGCGTTACAGTAATAATTGGAAATTTAATATGTTGAAATAGCACCATGATTTAACTGACCGTAATATTGGGATGGATTTAAAAAGCAGTTACGGGAAAAGAGACTGTCAATATTTGTCACAACGGTACTTGATGTTCGACCGACCCCGTATATTGAACGTACACAGACTCGGCTGGGGATCACGTTTTATCACTTTACCAGTCTTCAACACGGCTGCAGCTTACTTTTCATCACATTCGATTACATTCCCATGTAACCCAAGCTCTTGTGAGACGTGAGTTGTAAAAATTACGTACCACTTTTCAAACATTATTCTCAACATGTTTGCACCGTTAACATTTAAAATGTAAAATACACGTTATAAGGACTTTTAAAAATCCCCGTCCAAGTTCCCAGTTAAATTTATTTTGATAGATTTAAATTCAATATTTATGTTTATGTAAGGAATAGGATTTAATATAATTTTAGCTTCCAACAAGAGCTTTATCAATGAATAGTGCAGGAAAATAATGCAAAATTTAGCGTGATTGCGGTATTTTAACAGGCTGAAAATTGGTGGTAAAGTCGCAAATAAAGCTGGGATCATCATACTCATATTCCCAAAAGATCCCACTTGGGCAACATGCCACCATCTTGAAAAATCATTTCCGGCTCGTGTTTCTCTACACATTATTTAATTACCACGAACACCATAAGAGATACGAAAAAAGTGTAAATGTCGTTTTTTTGTAGAAAATAAAATGAGTATAAATATGTAAAAGAGATATTGATAATAACTGTTGATATTATTAATTTACTAAAATGTTGTAATTCTAATACCCCTGCCATAAGGAATACACATAAAATTTGATATAAAATATTCCCAAGGGGGCAAATCCCTTGGACCTTAGTGAATAATAAATTAAACTCATAGAATCCTGATAAAAATTCAGTTATTTGACACCTCAATCATCAAAGTTGGTTCAGTATAAAGGCGTGGATATGCTCACAAAAATAAATTTCTAGAGGAATTTGTACAAATATTGCCATTACGGATCATTTTATTGAGCTTACTTACCCTTTTAATGTGAACCAATTTTGATGATTGAGGAGTAAAATAAAAAGGATGGCAGGGGTATTAGAATCACAATATTTTAGAAAATTAATAATATCAACAGATGTTATCAATACTTCTTGTACATATTTATACTAGTTTTATTGGAAATTTTATTTTCTACAAAACATTTCATTTACACTTTTGTTATATCTCTTATGGTTTCGTGGTAAATAAAAAAATGTATAGAGAAACACGTACCGGAAATTGTTTTTTCAAGATGGCGGCATGTTGCCCAAGTGCCCAAGTTTGCCCACGGCAAGTGCCCACAGCATGTTGCCGTGTTGCCCAAGTTTTTTGGAATTTTAGTATGATGATCCCTTCTGTATGTGCGATCTCTCCACCAATTTTCAGCCTGTTAAATTAAAATTCTACAATCTGTCACTATTTTCCTGCACTAGTAGTCCCTAAATGGCTTTCTCGCCGGCTTAAATTTGTACAGATTTTCTACAGTAAATAGAAGTTGTTATTTTTGGTGAGTCTGTGTGGATATCCAGAATGACGTATTCCCTAAATAATTTTGTATAAAAAAGAGAAAAATATATAAAAAAAACACGGACCAAAATTATGATTACTTTGGAGCAGGTTCGTTTTTAAATGCTCTACAATCAGATATCGTTCGTATGATATTTAAAAATAATTAAGGTTCCATTTTACTACTTCAATGAATATTATTTCTTTATTAATGTTTTAGTGTTGAATATAAAAAACTGGACAAGCAAGATTACTTACCTCGCAAGCGTCCTGGCTAAATAGGTCATGCTTCTTCTTTAATTAGAAGTGAACTTGATTAGCAACTAAAGTTTATTGACATGGCATATCGCAGTAAATCAGTCATGCGAACTACAGAGCCGTGGATTAAACTTACTTGTGAGCAATACCGATGAGTAATTTCGAAGTATGAAACATTGCCCTTGGTCTCCGGTCTAGCAATACACATCTTAAACGATATTGTATATATAATATTTGTAACTAGATGTAAATAAAAAAGTTTTCCATCACTTTAAATTATATTTATTCACATTTATACTCTAATTTGCATACAATACCGTAAATATACACAAAAGGTGGATCGATTTCAATTTGCGAAGTCTTAATAATAAAAAAGGCCAGTTAAGAACCATCGAAGAGATTAGTGAAAATACAGGGAAGGATTAAGAGCGAGTTTACGAAACCACAACTTTGGACGAAAGAAAAAAAACTAAGAAATATGCGGCATTTAATTACACTGGTATAGTGACACAAAACAACGCAATTTTTCAGAATTCAACGCATTCAGATTCAAGAAAAATGAAGTTTCTGTAGTATTCAAGATGAAGAATACAGATGGACAAATTCTACGACCAACAATTGAATAATGCAACAAATTTGATACTGCTTGAGAATATGAAATTAGTTGCACTAACTGTGATATATTTTAAATAGGCTAAGCAGTCAATTGTAAAAAGAATCAAGAACCATGTGCAGCCTGGAAAAATAAGAGGCCGGAAAGATCCAATGTTGCCATACACCTGTTAAAAGATAGACATAATATAACAAATAAAAAAATCTAAAGATAATGAAATTTTGTAAAAATGGAAGTGTAATGAATGCATGGGAAGAACTGTATTGACAGAAAAATGTAAATATAGAGAAAAATTGATTAACGAGAAAGTAAACTTTGACTCTGGTTCCTTTTTCTGACGAATGGACACGATGATGGATCTGCCAGTCATTGGGCCGGATGATGATTGGTGTACCAATTTTAAGTTTTATAAGACAAAATCGAAATCATAATATCCTACAGTTGGTTGTAAGCCCTCAGGCGGAGGTTTAGTCCTCAAGTACGCTATATAATAAGTTCAGGTACCCCCACTTTCCTTAATCTTTTACCTGCACAAAAATACATGTTTTTTGTATAGTGCAAGATCGTATATAAAAGCTAAAATACATAATATTTGGTGACCTTCTCAGGCATCTTACTCTAAAAAATTATGTATTATAAACCAACAACATTCATGCAAAAGATAATTTTCACGTAGCCGAACATATTCGACAATCCTGACGACGTTGTTAATACTTAATGAAAAGATATTATTTTTAATAAAACCTTTAATTACTTGTATTAAGAAAGATGGAACGTTTAAAGGAACGGTAGACCCATCACCCTCCTCCAGGGCGTAAGCTAATTAAACACGAAACTAAAAATTGTCTCTGAAAACGGAAGTGAGCTTAATAGAAGGAGGTTGTTTGAGAGGGAGGAGAATATCAAAGACTGATCCAGAGGCAGTATGCAACTTTAGACTTTGAAGTCCTACGAGTGTTTGTTTTATGTTTGTCTTAGTAGACAGATATAATGCAAACGTTATATTATTAGTATTTGTCTTAATATAGTGTACTTATCAAGGCTGTTTTTTATAGTCTTCCTTACTGCACATATATTATTTGTATGCTTGACACGCGAGTACTGTATTTCCATTATTTTTGAAAGATATGTGAGTTGTTTTGCACAAGATGAAAGATTTAGCTACCTATCATATAGTATAATCTAAATTATTAAAGAGTGCTTGAAGTGTACATTTTATCGTTATATTTTAACAGTTTTAAAGATATATTAAGAATAACAGATTCTAAATTCTAAAAACAAGTATACAGTAGTACAGCACTATATTTATCACACTGTGTATTATTAAATTTTATTTTATTTTATCGAAGTTGAAAATTATAGTACTTTCAGATTTATAATATTTGAATACGTTATATTTTTTATACATGTCGGATTAATTAAAAATAAATAAAGGGTGTACGAGTATCGTTTTTGTAAGTTGAGTCACGAGTTTAAAAATACCAGTCAGGTTTTTAAAGATTAGAATTTATCATACCTATAATCTAAATAATCAATATATCGAAAATAATAATTATCGATCAAATAAAATGTAACACTTTTTAAATTATTCACCTGAGAGATGTATGTGTTTTACCAAATGAAGTGACAATTAAGGACATATTTGAGGCGCACGCTGTGTATAGCTAAACACAATATTTGATTAAATATCCTTTAATAATGTACATACATAGCTACACTTGTTTGTTTATGGCAAACCGAGTTTTCATAAAATATTTTTATATCTTGAAAAATAAAAATCAGTCTCATTGAGGAGGCGTTAAAAACAATGTCAACTTGTCAAAATGAATACAGTGACATAAGTTCATTACTATTAGGCTAATAACTCTCAAACCTCTCTGATTAGAGTAAAATCACAAATGTTGAATGGCAACAGGTGAAGATGGGGTGAAGAATTAACTTACAATTTGATTGAGCAATCAAACTGTACGTTCATTTTTTGTACAAGCGGACTGATTTTGGGTGAACGGAGGGAGCAACTATCCGATATAAAACTGAACATTTTTCGTAATATTGAGTCGAATAAAGTAGTATATACTCGAATGTACTACCTCACTCAAAAAATATTCAAAAATATTCTTACTCGAGTGCTCACATGCCCCTAAATGTACACTAGCAGTTGACTGCGACTTCACTAAAATGATAACTTTTATATATTAACAATATTATGCAATATAAAATTTTTACAGATCATCTAAGGCACTGATTTAAAAAAACCATTTTATATATGTTATTTGAAATTTTAGAGTTATGTTACACTCTTATGGTTACAGTTAGTGGTTTCACTCCAAGTTGAAATAAGAAGGTGAACATCCCCTCTAAAGATTTCTCAGTTTCTCTCAGAATGGGCGAATGGGATCATTTGGCTATGTGCTTACCCATTTTTTCAGTTAAGCATAAAAATACTCAGATTTTCTAGCTGATCGATAATTTAAATATAAAATTGCAGGGATTGTTTTACAGGCTATATATATATATATATATATATATATATATATATATATATATATATTGCTGTAGTAGGATGAATGTAACTGTGAAGCGGTATAGGGAGGGTAATTTATATGTAAGCGACTGGCCAACCCCACGTGGTCTATACAAAATGAAATTTGAATTCTCAAAAAAGTCAAAAGCCAGAAAAAAGTCAAAAGTCAAAAGTGTCACTATCCAGAGGAAAATTAATACATTTTAAAAACAAAATATATATATATAAGTCAACAACAAACCAAATGAGTCATCCAATAGGGAACGAGATCGTGACCAAAAACTTGGTTGGCCACGATCAAAACTTGGTTTACAATCGTGACCAAAATGCTTCAAGCCAATAATATATTTTGCGGGATCTTACGAAAAATAGTAGAGTAGGAGCACAGACAAGTGAATTTGTCTGTGGTAGGAGTCACCTAAGTTGGCCAAAGCATGTACAAATCATCTCATGAAAACTTTTTATACAAGTCACATGGAAAACATTGTTGATTACACATGATGTTTGTTTACATTTCCTTCAAACTGTCAAATCGCCACGTTGCGTTTGTTTACAATACTGTTTTGTTGACTTTCGTAACAACCGTAGAGGTTTACAATTTAGAATGTTTATAATTTTGCATTAGTTTTCGAATTTGTTAGTTTTATTCGACCTTTTTTCTGTAGTCTACAGTTTCATTTGTTTCAATTACTCGATTTACATTTTTATTTTAGTTCGATACTTCGTTTATGTTTTCTTGGGCCAATTTTGACAAATTTTGGGCGCGATACGAAACAATCTTTGTTGTCAGATGTTAACTTGCATTAAGCAGTAAACTCTATCCATAAACTCGCATATTTTCCTAAATATATGTTATTTATTTAAAAAAAAAACTCTAAGACACACCACATCCATCCACGCCCATCCTGCCACATCCATGACACACCCTCTTCATGTTAATACATGTTTAATTTGAAAAAAGCCCATGAGTAATATTTTAAGTTGCGCAAGAGAACGTCTGGCTGCAATATTGCATCAGAACTTTCCCTTTACTAGTGCTATACTAAAATAGATGTTCGTTGACAATGTTTTCAGCACAGCTGGATTTTATGATTAAATTCGTAAAAGGTTAATAGTTTGTTTGCTTTCGTTTTCACCAACTTAGGTGACTCCTAGTCTACCTACTCGTTGATTTTCGCTCAGTTACGTGAGGGACATGCTTGTCGCTGGTGAACGATAAGTGAAATTTTCTTCCCTCCCCCTTTTCATATTTCGATTAAGTATACTATAAAAGAGGTCATGATCTCACCGTTTGTAAGGTAATAAAATCCTGACTCAGCCAGGAAGAGTCTTTAAAGTGTATTTTATTCTGCCACGAGAAAATTCCCACAAGGAGAATTTTACAGAGTACTTTTAACCGTCATAAGAATGTTTTGAGGAGAGTTTTTGAGATGCTGTAAGAATAAATTAGGTATTGTATTAAAGAACGGGGCTATCTTTTTACCTCTCTACCACACAACTTCCCTCTCAGATCTAAAATTTTATTTTTTTTTCCCGGCTTGGAAATTAAATAGGCATACGAAGCGCACTGCTTCTTATCTATTAAGTCGAGTTTCAACTGCAAAATTATCAGGGGATCTGTGAAATTTTTCTACAGATGTTCTACAGATAAATGTTGAGAGAGAGGAAGTTAGAAGAAAATATTTTACCTTATAATACATAATTATTCTTCGCAATAAAGCTTTAGGTTAATTTTGAGCCCAATCACAGGGGCTATATAACACTTCAACAATACCTACCCTGAGAGAATTTAGTAGTTATTATTAAAGAGTAGTTTTTATTGTGACTTTTAAAGGTGGAAGATTAATTATTATAGTTTAAAACTGTACTCACACAGTGTGTACAGTGTGTTACAGGTTTCTAGATCTAATGATTCACCAAAGATTTTGTACTTTGTCACCTTAAACGTATTCAGCCCCGATAAAACTAGTAAACATTTAAGATTTGATGGAAAAAACTCAACTCTACCTCTAGGCCTAGCCGAAATAAAAACTAGCATTAAAGTAAGAACTATATTGAAAGTATCACAATTTTCAATATTCATGTCGGACGAAACATTCATCACATTTCCGAGAAAGAAATATAGAAAGAAAAGTGATCTCGTTTATAAATTAGGTAGTTTTTAATGGAGTGCTATCAAATATCTTAAAATGTCTTCAGTTTATTACATCAGCATTTATCTTGACTTTATAAATGACAAAAATAGTGTTAATTTATAAATGTTAATGATAGGTTGATTATCACAATGATGCTACGAAAGAACTGATGACATTGACTAAGAAAATTTGATCAACAACACATTATTGTTTGTTTGAAATTCATTGTTGGTGATGGTGATTTTATATTTTGATTAGGATTTTTGCGGACATTTGCCATCACTGATAAGTAAAAAACAAGTTTCACGACGTTTCGGGATCTGGAATCTGATCCCGTCTTCAGGTGGAAGAAAACCTAGAACATAACAAGATTAGTAACACATAGCCAGGAAAACCTGGAGAAAAAACACAGCTAAAACAGAGAACTGTAAAAGCAGTCACGAAAACAATAAGCTGAAAAGAAAAACAATACACAAAATAACACAGGAATCACTAGTATCAAGAATCACCAGGCAGGAGAGAGCACGTCCACACCCAATCAGAGCTGAGCTGAGACTGGTGGGAGGAAAGCAAATGGCGGCGGCAACGGAAATGGCGGCGCCCACAGCCAACCAAATCACGGCGCGCTACCGGTGGCATATCACATGTCTCTGTTTCAGGTTTTCGCCACCGGTAGCGCGCCGTGATTTGGTTGGCTGTGGGCGCCGCCATTTCCGTTGCCGCCGCCATTTGCTTTCCTCCCACCAGTCTCAGCTCAGCTCTGATTGGGTGTGGACGTGCTCTCTCCTGCCTGGTGATTCTTGATACTTGTGATTCCTGTGTTATTTTGTGTATTGTTTTTCTTTTCAGCTTATTGTTTTCGTGACTGCTTTTACAGTTCTCTGTTTTAGCTGTGTTTTTTCTCCAGGTTTTCCTGGCTATGTGTTACTAATCTTGTTATGTTCTAGGTTTTCTTCCACCTGAAGACGGGATCAGATTCCAGATCCCGAAACGTCGTGAAACTTGTTTTTTACATTATTGTGATTGCCAACACACACTCTCTCTTTATCTAGTAATTTGAATCAAGAATAAAACATAATTATTAATTGGTATTACACAGTATTTTGACACATCATTACGTACAAGGATACATTTTACATCCTGGAAAACGACAAGATGCTTAAAAACATGTGCACTATTTTTACAATTTATCTTATTACAACCATTGCATATCACTACAATTTAATGGTGTGAAAATGTTTTTCACTTCTGGGTTGCTTGTTAACAATGTAACATAGCATCAAGAATGGTTATTTCCTTGATAGACTAGTGGTCAAAACTATTTCAAGGTGATGTTTCACGTCTATCGTTGTTTTTTCCTATAAGAACAAAATATTACAAGCAATGTACTCGTATTTAACACTTACAAAGACACTGGGCATGGAAACATTGCTATTCTACTAACAGTAAATTGTGGTACAGTAATTACAACTTACATAAAAGTGAAAAAAATGACAGCGGGGGAGTAGGGTGAGGGCACCAGTGAATGACCGGTGAAGGACGATGTCTCACGTTAAATTGACATCACTCCCTTATTCCATAGTCACAGTTATACTTTTTACTATAGAAATTTCATTTATTCTTTAAGAATCAAGCAATATTAGTTAAATACGTTTCTTAATGCGAATACTGATAGTAATATTAATTAAAAGGCAACGATGTCAATGCTCCAATAAATGACCGGGACTGCACCAGTGAATGACCGATCTTGCACCAGTGAATGACCGGTCTCTTTTGGTTGAATAACTGTCAAAATATCGAAAAATCAGCTGACAACAATGAATAAGAATAATTCAGCTGAGAACATAGATCATAGCTAGTAAATGACCGATCTTGTTCCAGTGAATGACCGCGAAGTTTTCTCCCGGTCATTTACTGGTTTTTGCCCTAGTTACGTTCCAATTTATGACCGCCCTCAGTAATAATTAATTATAACACGTAGAGCAACAAAATTGATTTTAAATTGCAGGATATTATATTAAATATTATTTAATTGCAACGCATTTTTGTAATCATCATCAAATACAGAATGAATGTAAATCCAGGTAAACCTTGCAGGGTTAGTCACTATAGGAGGAAAGATCAAAATCAAAGATAGTGGTACACTCAATTTTAAATATGTTTAAAAAGTATTTTCGATTCCAACGATTTTATCCAATGAAAGATTATTGCTGAATAATTATACAAGGCTGGTTTTGCGCTTATTTTTAATTGGCTAGCCTAAAGAATATGCTTGATAAAGGGTTTTTAAAGCAAAACGGTCATTCACTGGGGGGTGGTCATTCACTGGTGCACCTACCCTAGAAATTGTAACGCCGTTATGGTGCCAGATCATGAATAACTTTTTACAGCAAAATGTGTGGTTTCCTTTGAAAAGCCAAACACCCTCTACATTACAATAAAATTAAGAGAAGTAAAATATTAATTTTGAAATGCAGTAATTATTTTGAATCGTACATAATTATTTCGACATTGAAAAACGAGCTGTAAAACAATAAAATATTTTGTTCACGTACAACTTCGAGCTTAATGGTATGTTAAATTTATGCATTGACACACTCTATTTTTAACATTTAAACTGTATAAATATTACATCCGCCGCAGCGGTTAAAGTTAATACCTGCCTCCTAATTGAAAGTTGTAATGAGTTTTCTGCAGCCTCGATTCCGGCCGATGATCCCGGCAGTTTATTTTTTCACTCATAAATATTATGATGGGTTTTATAAATTAAATAATTAATATGTAATTAATGTTTGTAATCATATTGTGATTTTTCCGCAGAAAATATATTTTTCGGTAAAGAAGAATAGTTAATGTAACAAGACATAAGATATGACATGATTTTCATAATTTAAAATACTAACATTAAAGTCAAATAAGGTACAGTAGTAATGTTTAATGTAAAACTGGATGGCTTAAGACGTTAAAAGGTCAAATTTTCAGTAACAAATCCGAGAGGAATCGGAGCGGTTAAAAAATCTAAACAAGGATTTGACAAATCTAGGCAACGTCGACAAAACGTATGTTTTTTAGATAATATTTTATTTTTTGATAAAAAATATTTAAAATCAGACCATTCAGCATAAGAAAGATAGTAACATAGTACAACGTAAATTTTATTTTGTTATTGGTATTTCTATTTATTTGTGAGGTGCAATTGGTTTCACTTGACCAATTTTACGGTTCGTTCTCGATAATTCCTAGAATTAAAAATGTTTATAAATTTGAGTGTTGCCGATAAGAAGGTAAATGAATAATGTAATAAATTACAATAAACAGCAATGTAGAGTCAGCTCGAGCTATGTGTATGATGGAATTGAATGTAGAATAACAAGTCAAGGGGCATCAATTGTTTGACCAGCCAAGGGTATATGTTTAAAGTTACATGCACAATTTTACCTTTTTTATAATTATTTTCGGAACAGACCTATGTGTGTACATTTCGAAATAAAAAAGATATTTGAAGTTAGTTGTAATATCTCTTGCTGGAACAATTAATTATTCTATTTATGTTCAGTTATTTATCTTAACTGTTCTATTTATTTTTCAGTTATTGTGACAACTTTGATTTATTTTTGGAAATAAAATAATTTAATTGGATTGAATTTTTATGCATTTTAGACATAAGTTATTCCTTTGATGCAGGAGTAGGGGAAGGATGAACTTGGCACCAAAGGGTTCACTCAAGGCATGTGTTAATTTGGTCTCTCGCTTATACCTAACTCTTGTAATACACCGGAAGTAAGCGTAGCGTTATATTATTAGAAATCAGACGATTTTTCTGTCCCAGTCATAATTACTCTGAACATAATTCAGCATAGCCGATTTAAATGTCTTATCTCTGCATTAAATCAATGGAAGAAAAATTATTCGATAATAATGGATGTAGTGTCGACTCAAGAAACATTAAAACTTTCACTTATAGTCTATTTCTCAATCGTCAACGGGGATTGAAGTTTATTATTCCATCCTCAATAGGTTCTTGTTATGTCACGGTTATTTAAAGTAGTACCTGCACTATCCCCAGGTCAAATGGGGATACCAAATGGTCAAAGCACAATCCCCAGGTGGTTCATAAATTTAGGCAATAATATAATGCAAAAAGGCACGAAGAATCATTTGAAAACTGCAAACAATTTAATTTTTTATGATACCTTCAGGGGGCTTGGTTAACTTGCATTGACCTGTCACTCTATCTCAGAAGTAACACTGTATTGCAAATACAAATGCTCACCCTTCCAGGACGGTCAGATCCCAATAAGATACCAGATGCAGGGACACTTATTGATTCAGCCAATAGAACTGCGGTGTTTGAGCTTTTACCGTAACAAGCTGGAGGCAAGATCCCGAATAAACTCCCTAAAGGTACTAAGCAATCACAAAATCGGAATTCCTGAATTACCTGAATTACCACTTGAATTACCTGAATTACCACTTCTTCATCTTTCGCCAGCCATGGCTGGATTGATTGCGTCACACACAAAAAAAAGAACTTAAATCAAAAAACCAATATTTAAAACAAATCTTACTTGATCAACAATGATGGCGGTGGATTAATGGATCCAAATCGAGGCAGAATCCTCAAAAAATTCCCCGACACTGTATAGTGGTCTTTTCTTCAGCCTAGAGGCCATCTCGGCAGAAAACTTGGTAGGTGACAATACTCAGGACAATACTGAGTTCTTCTTCCAAAGAGTTAAACAACTTTACAGCTAGGGAGGGAAAACAATTGGCAGTTTTAGCAAGGCGACAAAACGGTGCATTAATTAGGCCAGTGTTGCAAGTTTGATGGTGGTGAACCTCACCTCTAGATTCAAACAACTCCAGATTGTTCCTCACATAAACTAGACTGTTGTAAACATATTGACTGAAAAAGCTCATTATTCCTGAACTGATAAAAAGAGGTCTGCAGTGGTCATTTCTCTTGCTGCCAGTCAAAATCCTCATAGCTTTCTTTTGTAATTTAAATACTTTGGAGCAGTTAGGTGCATGACCCCATAAAATTAGGCCGTAGTTCAGATGGTTGTGAAAAAGGCCGTAGTATGTTACAATTAGGTACTCTTCAGAAATCTCAAGTTTTAGCTTTCGGAGCAAAAACAACACTCTAGAAAGTTTACTGCAAACATTGTCAATATGGTTATTCCATGTAAGTTTAGAATCTATCCAGAAGCCAAGAAGCTTGACTGATGATGTCACGTTTGGTTCGTTAAAATCTCCCCTTTTTAGGCTACAGAGCAAATGTTGGCCTCATTGACTTTAAGTTTATTTTTATTAAACCAGGTTGTAGCTTCCTGCACCATCTCTGCTACTTCCAATGAGATAACGTCAGGTTTAGGTCCCCTGCAAATAAGTGTAGTGTCGTCTGCGTAAAGCAGCGCTTTCCCGCCACAATGCATGCTGTTAATAAAGATCAAGAAAAGCAGTGGGCCCATCACCGACCCCTGAGGGACCCCATACGTGACCGGGAGTCGTTTAGACTTGGCACCCTTCAATGAAACCACTTGTTGTCTGTTTGTAAGATAATCATCAAGAGAGCTGAGGACCACACCTCCTATTCCATAAAGTTTGAGCTTATCAAGCAACAAAGAGTGACAAATGCTATCAAACGCTTTACTCAAGTCGAGCAGCGCGAGTCGCACCGAATCCCCCATCTCAAAAGCTTCGTTTACCTCAGACAAAAGACTAGCCACTGCAGACACTGTAGACCTAGAGCCTCTGAAACCATGCTGTGAGTCTGTAAATAGATTATTATTTTCAAAATAATCCATAAGTTGCTTCTTCATTACAGTTTCCATAATTTTGCCAAATATGGGTATGATAGAAATAGGCCTATAACTAGAGGAAGCCTCAGGATCGCCTTTCTTATATATTGGCACAGTCCTACTCACCTTAAGGAAATCTGGAAAAACATCCACTTTCAGGCATTTATTAATTACAATGGCTAATGGTCGAGCCAGATGGTCAATTATAGGTTTGATTATTTTGGCAGACATACCATAAATATTAGGACTTGCTGAGGCAGACATATTTTTAACAATTGCTTTAATATCAGTTACAGAAACAGTTTTCCATACCACCATAGAGTTATCTGCTAAGGGTACCAAACTAGGCCTATCAATTTTCGAAGCTCGAATAAAACATCTTAAAATGTCTAAAGTTCTAGAACTCGATTGATGAGATGGAGATTATCTTATTTAATTGAAGTTTCAAGACTATGTAGCATTATTCTTATTTTGTTTTGTGTTTGCATTTTTTTTCATTTTGATTTTTTGAAATACATTTTTAATAATATTTCTGAAACGCGATGCCCACGCGGCAGCACTTGTCACCCTATCATACCAGAAAGGCATTTCCAATTCAGTTATATACATTCCTAATACGTAGCTAAAATTTGACATTTCAAATAAACAACAAAAATAAACTTCCAGTTGTTTCTTTCATGTTGTCGTCTGTCGAGTGGACAGTTGTGATGGCTAGGAGTTTGCGAGGAGTCTCCCAAAATAGGTTAGTGTCTTGTTATTTTCCTCTTATTTTACTGGTATGTCCTTGTGTTGTAAGGGATCAAATATATTGCAAACAAATGTCAAAAAGACATTAAACATGTATGAGGATGTAAATATAAATGTATTATAGTATAAAAATAAAAATTATACATTTCAATATACAGGATTATAAAACCATATTATTTGTACAACATACATAAATGTGTATGTAGTTTCACGGAAGGCGTTTTTTGCAACAACAGACCCAAAAACAAAATATTATGATGGTCTCGGGCTTTATCTTACCATGAGACCTTCTTGGTAATAGCTTCTTCCCTACAGGTACATTCGATAAATCTAGACCAGATTCGTTTCTCACGCTACAGTGTCCTGACGGTCTAACACGCACCGCGCCGTAACGCCCTCTACGTTGGCGTCACACGCAACCAAATACAACAGACACCCTCCGTGTTCCAATCTCAATCTTTTATACCTTGAGACAACAAACTACGGTGAATATGAAATATTTGACCTTCCAAAACACAACCCTTGCTGCCCCATCTTTAGTGTACCACGTTTTAATGGTTTTCCCCAAATGGGTTGAATTAACATTTTACCGCTTGTTAGTTACACAGGCACTGCAAAAAACTGTATTAGGGTGGGTTTGATCATAAATTTTGTCAACTTTTCTTGTATTTCGATCAAAATAGTGTCACTTCTTGATTATGCTAGTGATTAATGCAATACTGTATGTTGAGTGGTCAGACTAAAGGACGAAGGAGATTTATAAGTTTTTAAAACTGTTGAGGATTCCAACTTAGTTAAACAGTCGAACTGTTTACAGTTATTTTAAAGGTTGTTGACTATCTCAGTAGTCACTAGTGTGTGTTTAAAGTCCTTGCTGACTGCTCGAACTGTTAAACAGTTGTGCTGCAGTATTGTAACAGTTGTGCTGTTAATCACCGGAGGGTTCAAGGGCATGGGGTTTGTCTAGAGTCCTTGCTGGCTGCTCGAACTGTTAAACAGTTGTGCTGCAGTTTTTGTAGCAGTTGTGCTGTTAAGCACCGGAGGGTTCACGGGCTTATTTGTCCAGAGCGCTATTATTTGCGGTTGTTCTGTCCCGTCTCATCTTTTCGTCAATCAGGCCAAACGCGGATAGTGGCAAAGAACGAACAATACATTCGTGTTTTATTAGGAGGCCGTTACAAGTCCTCCTAATATGGATACCATTTTAAACATCTAAGTATTTATTTAAACCTTGGAGACATTATTGTGAAATATATATACATAAATATATATATGTATATATATATATATATATATATATATATATAATCGTACTATATCAAAAAGTAGAACGAAATACCCTTTTTGCATTATTTCTGCAACATGTTTCGACTATAATGTCATTTTCAAGCAAATATAACCTATAACATAAAGTGTTTATATAAGTATAAAAACAAATAAATATATAGAAAACGTCTTATGATACAAATAATTTAGAAATAAGTTTTTTGGTAAATGGTGATTTAGGAAATATAATCCGTTTGTCAAATATTTCTCAGTTTTCTTACAACTTCAAATATTGGGTTATTTAAAGGCAATTGACCATTTAATATGTCGGAAGGGGAATCTTTATAGCTTGATATACATAATATTCTTTGGCATCCATTTATTTTCCCTTCTTGAAACATTCTATTATTTTCATGTTTTCTTCAATTATGTTTCTAAATTATATCTAAATTTATTTGTATCGTATGACATTTTCTATATATTTATTTATTTTTTTACTTATATAAACACTTTATGTTATAGGTTTATATTTGCTTGAAAATGACATTAAAGTTGAAACATGTTGTAGAAATAAAACCATGGAAAAGGGTATTTTGTTCTACTTTTTGATATAATTATAATAATATCCCTTACCAGTGAATCACTCTACAATAAAATAGTATGTATTAATTACGATATTTACAGCTGAGTTTACACGGTTTCAGGTGAAGGGGTAGAAGAGCACGATGCAGGGAGCGACCCTGACTCTGCTGTCAGTGCTGCTACTGGTGGGCAAACCTCGAAGCTTCGTGGACAGCGCGGCCCTGTCGCTGCACCCCAACTCTGCAGATGACCTACAGAGTGAGTATCGATAGCAGACCTTAAATAAATAAACCTTTGTTTGTAAAACATATTAGATACAACTTTTTTAACTTGACTTGAAGTTTACTAGACTTTTCTTTGTTTGAAATTCATTGTTGGTGATGGTGATTTTATATTTTGATTAGGATTTTTGCGGACATTTGCCATCACTGATTAGTAAAAAACAAGTTTCACGACGTTTCGGGATCTGGAATCTGATCCCGTCTTCAGGTGGAAGAAAACCTAGAACATAACACGATTAGTAACACATAGCCAGGAAAACCTGGAGAAAAACACAGCTAAAACAGAGAACTGTAAAAGCAGTCACGAAAACAACAAGCTGAAAATAAAAACAATACACAAAATAACACAGGAATCACAGGTATCAAGAATCACCAGGCAGGAGAGAGCACGTCCACACCCAATCAGAGCTGAGCTGAGACTGGTGGGAGGAAAGCAAATGGCGGCGGCAACGGAAATGGCGGCGCCACAGCCAACCAAATCACGGCGCGCTACCGGTGGCGAAAACCTGAAACAGAGACATGTGATATGCAAATTCCGTGTGCCTGTTTGTGTTTTTTTTTTTTATTTTTTAGTTAATTTTTAACCTGATTTTGCCCCTTGGCCTTGCTACGGGTTAACATGTTATGAGAATTTTGAACAGAATTGTTAGTAATTACCCTATTTGCTGACACTTTATTTTCCCTGTCTTTCAATTCTTTGTTTAATATTGGTAGCCATACTGGCCTTATTTCAAGTGAAGATTGACTGATTGGTTGGTCTGCTAGTTTTATGTATGAAGCTTCAATTAGTTTACTTTTGAAAAAATGAGGTTCGCGGTGTACTATTTTTGCTTCGTCAAAATTCATCTGGTGATTTTCAGACCAGCAGTGTTGAGCAATTTTTGATTTATCCACTAAGCCCTTCCTCGTGTTATCTTTGTGTTCTTTGATTCTAACATTTAAAGGTCTTTTTGTCTCGCCATAATACGGCCTAGAGCAACTATTGCAGTTTATTCTGTAAACACAGTTTTTTGATCCCTGAGTGCCATTTTTTGGTTTGATTTTTACGAGACATTGCCTAAGAGTGTTTTGTGTCCTAAACGCGGTTCTAACTTTGAACTTCCTAGCAACTCTCCTAATTTTTTCCGATAATCCCGGCACATAAGGGATTGACATAGGAACGAATTTTTCAGTGTTTTCTGACTCATTGTGTTTAGCCCTACGGGTTTTGCACTTTCTTATTACGGATTAAGGGTAACCATTCTTAGCCAAATCTTGCTCTACTTTTTTGATTTCCTGATTTAATCCATCTTGATTTGAGCAAATGCTCTTTGCTCTGTCAAATAGTGAGTAAGCTACCCCTTCTTTGACAGATTTTTGATGGTTTGATTGAAAATTTAAGTACTGCCCTGTGTGTGTCTTTTTTCTGAAAACAGTTGTCCTAAGCGTGTCCCTATCCTTTTCTACGCACACATCCAAAAATGCTAGTTTGTTTTGGACTTCCTCTTCCATTGTTAGGCGGATGGAAGAAGAAATACTGTTAAGATGCCCTAAAAAGTCTTTCAGTTCATCGTCTCCATGCGAAAATACCACGAAGGTGTCATCGACGTACCTCCACCAAATCTTCGGTTTGAGTTGAGCCGAAGACAAAGCCTTTTGCTCAAACTCCTCCATAAAGATATTAGCAAAGATAGGCGACAACGGCGACCCCATGGCCATCCCCTCATCTTGACGGTATAATTTACCCTCTAGTTCAAAATAGTTACATTGAGTGCACAATTCAAGCAGTTCCATAATGACGTTAACAGGAAGTTTAGTACGTTCAGTTAGACTTTCATCTTTTTCGAGCCGAGACTCGATTATTTTTAAGGTTTCAGGAACTGGGACATTCGTGAACAGACTTTCAACATCAAAACTAACCAGCTTATCCGTCTCAGCCAGCACTATGTCCTTTGACTTTTCAACGAAGTCTTTAGAATTTTTTATGTACGAGTCAGTTTTTCCTACCAATGGTTTTAGGATGTCCAGGAGGACTTTAGACAGTTCCCTACACGGTGAGTCGCGAGAGCTAATTATAGGCCTAAGAGGTACATCAGTTTTATGAATTTTAGGTAACCCATACATGTGTGGGATTTTCGAGTGATGCGGTGTTAAACGAGTTCTTTGTTTATCAGAAAAAAACTGTTTATGCTTCCTAAGAGTGCTTGCAACTTTACGCTCGAAACTTTCTGTAGGATCTTTATTTAGTTCAGTATATTTACCAGCTTGGAGAGTTTCCAATATTTTCTCTTTATATGTTACTGTGTCCAAGACAACAGTAGCGTTTCCTTTATCCGCGGGCAATATTTTGATAGTATCATCTTTCCCAAGGATAGATACTGCCTTGATTTCCTCTTTCTTTAGGTTGGGCTTTGGGACAGGAATTTTATTCAGTAAGATGCTGGCCTCGCACCGAAACTGATCCCCCTGAGTCTCAGGGAGCTGAGACACAGCGGACTCAATCCCCGTAACAAAGTCAAGCGCCCTCACTGATTTAGGCACAACAGAAAAGTTCAGCCCTTTAGACAAAACGGAAATTTCATTTGAATTTAAATTTCGTGAAGAAAGATTCACAACCTGATTATTTGCATCATTAATCTGTTCATCATTTTTAGAGTTATTACTAATTTCGACAGGTCTTAATTTTTCTAGCTTTGATTGTTGTCTGGATTTAATATCAACCGATTCTTTGTCAAACCTATTTCGGATGCTTTGAAAAATGTTCTGAAACTCAGAACCAATTAAAGTTGCCAATTCAGATTTCTTATTTTCAATACTGATTTTGAGGGTTCTCTTTTCCGTACGATGAAAGTTTATTCTTTCAATTAGGAGAGATTTTGAAGCTGCAGACATTATTTTGCTGGCTTTAAAACTACTAAAAGGAGGTTTAATTCTGAAACTCTGCGGTATTAGATTTTCGAGTTTGCACTTAGTGAGAAAAGTTAAATGGTTGGTGTGCCTAGCCAACTTTAGGTGCATTTGTTCAAGTTCACTTAATTGATTACTTACTCCGGGTCCGTACCGAGAATCAATTCTTTGTTTGAAATTCATTGTTGGTGATGAAAAACTAATTGAAGCTTCATACATAAAACTAGCAGACCAACCAATCAGTCAATCTTCACTTGAAATAAGGCCAGTATGGCTACCAATATTAAACAAAGAATTGAAAGACAGGGAAAATAAAGTGTCAGCAAATAGGGTAATTACTAACAATTCTGTTCAAAATTCTCATAACATGTTAACCCGTAGCAAGGCCAAGGGGCAAAATCAGGTTAAAAATTAACTAAAAAATAAAAAAAAAAAACACAAACAGGCACACGGAATTTGCATATCACATGTCTCTGTTTCAGGTTTTCGCCACCGGTAGCGCGCCGTGATTTGGTTGGCTGTGGCGCCGCCATTTCCGTTGCCGCCGCCATTTGCTTTCCTCCCACCAGTCTCAGCTCAGCTCTGATTGGGTGTGGACGTGCTCTCTCCTGCCTGGTGATTCTTGATACCTGTGATTCCTGTGTTATTTTGTGTATTGTTTTTATTTTCAGCTTGTTGTTTTCGTGACTGCTTTTACAGTTCTCTGTTTTAGCTGTGTTTTTCTCCAGGTTTTCCTGGCTATGTGTTACTAATCGTGTTATGTTCTAGGTTTTCTTCCACCTGAAGACGGGATCAGATTCCAGATCCCGAAACGTCGTGAAACTTGTTTTTTACTAATCAGTGATGGCAAATGTCCGCAAAAATCCTAATCAAAATACTAGACTTTTGTTGTACAACATTTAATTTAATGCGCTAAATAGTTATCAAACATGTTTAAACAAACACCTGATCGCCCAAAAAGATAGTCGCCAAGAGTGTTTGCGCGGAGGATGTGATGTTGGCTGCTACCGCATGTGTTGTGATTTGCTCTGTTAGGAAGAAAAGAGCTCAACATCGCTTTTTGGCGCGTCTTTCGTTGCAAGCTAGGAGTAAGTACAGTGTAGCAGTAAAAGGTTAGAAAATTTAGAGCTAGATGACCAAGATTTGTTGGTTGGGAATTGAGGACTGATGGACTGATGGTAGCTTCAAAAACTTTTTACGAATGACTAGTGCCACAGATGAAGAACTATAGTTCTTCATCTGGACTCTTAACAAAGTTTCCAGTATTTGTTTAAATTTTATACATCGAGCATTTGTAACATTATACAAGATGTTTGCGCTACTTTGATAGACGCTTTACAAAACTTAATTAAGGTGAGTGCTAACATCGTGGTAAAATAAAAGAAAGGACTGAAACGGCTGCATTTCTGCGATACCTCTTAACTTATGTTATTAAAAAAATAGGAATAATTTGGTTTACACGAAATGTAAATATGTTCAATAAAAATAAACTTACAAACAAAAACTTGTCTTTTATGCGGTAGTATGAGGCGTACTGCGATATTTGGTAAAAAGTTTGACGTTTGAAGCAGGAATCAAACATGTACAAAAAAAGTTTATGAAACAAAAATTTCTTTTGATCTTTTCGACACGGCTTAGGAAACCTGCAGCCTGTTGGAAAAACACGATTTTTCGGTTTTAAAACACGTTTATTGTACAGCTTGTTCAATAATTTACATTCCTTTCTTAAACATTTTCACACCAATTAGTACAATTGGTTGTACAACACAAGTTTATAAAGCAAGTTGTATAGTGTAAACGCGACTTTACACGGTCAGTATTTACTCATACCAGGTATTTCGCTTTAACTGTTCAAAGATTTAGAAAACAATTTTTGAAAAAGTGACCATTGCTATAGTATCTGTAGTAGACATGTGATGCATGATTCTGCTGATAAAACTGAATTCGTTTTTCAAATATCATTATTATCAAAGTATCGGCAATGTTGTAGAGTGTAGATTAAAAAAATAGTCTATCCGATAAACTTTTAATCTTTAGTTCCCAACTTAACTTCGTTAAGTTTCTTCGATAACTTTTTATTCGCCTGGGCAGCATGACATTTTTGTTTTTGTCAGGAAGAGTTTGCTTGGTTACAGTAATTTCCTGTCCACATACTATTGTACAATATTTTTTAAAACAATAAATATATTATATTCTGATATAACTGACCGTTTTACCAGAAAAAAATTATCTACAGCATTTCTGAATGCAACAACTCAGTGTAATCTCTTACATTCTGTACTTTCATTTAGTAATTGAATTCAAAGAGCTGTTTTGGAACTTAAGTAATGTTTCAATTTTTTTTTATAACGATGAACTGAGTACGGTGGTTAAAAATTTGGTTTTAGTACTTATTTTATTAGTTCGTGATTTTATAATTTGGTGATGCGGAAAAGATAGTTATTTTAGAGATTTTTATGTTCCGTAAAGTCTTTTTGTTCCTTTGATTCAATTGTCACTGTGCACACTCGACCTAAACTCACGAAAAAAAGTTTAGTGGGTGATCACCAAACTAATGAAATATTTATATACTTGAGTATTCTTGAGCGCCGTGGTATCGTATTCGGTTCAGCAATAAAACAAAACTCAAAACATTATAAAAACAATCTTATTTTCCTCCACAGCTGCTTGAATTATTAATAAATTAAAGTGTACAGTTTATACAATACATTACACTCTGCACATAACAAGAAATTCCACGATCGAGAATTTTTAGTGAAAGTTTTGAATCCTATTGATTTTGATGTTGAAAATTTTAATTTCTTCGGATTTTAAGTTGATTTATCAATCTGTAGCCTCCTTTGTTCATGACATTTTTGTTTTCCGTACAAACTTAACTTATTCCATTGCCATAAGTTAGCCTGGCTTCCTTAATTACCACATTTCTGGAAAAGACCGTGATGTCTCAGCTAGCAACAAACTAGGTGGAGGTGGTGCCCTCATTGCAGATTAAAAACACTAAAGTTTCGTGAAGTATCAACTTGTTGTAAACAAAAAACCGTTTTTCTTTTGTTTTTATCATAGAACAAAGAACAGTTCAAAGACTCTGATTGGAAGGAACATACCTCCCAACCTGTCTTTCTGTTCATGCCAACTGTGTCCTAGTTGTGGAAGACGTTTTATCCTCGAATATATTTAACAAAATATTACTAATGGGAGATTTTAACTTGCCAAAAATTGATTAGACTTTTCCTGTAGCCCCAGCTCAACAACCTAAGTCGTATCGTCTCAAATAATAGTCAGCACGGCTGAGTTATTTTCTTTACCACAATTCAATAATATAAGGATTGAATTCAAGAAGTGTTATATTAGATCTAGTATTCACCTCAACCTTAGCAACTATCAGACGTGAATCCGCCGCTTTGCTCAAAGAAAATATTCACTACCCTCCTTCATGTATTACTTTGCCCTTTTTCGCAAAGGTGAGTGGTTGTCCTGCAAGCACTCCGAACTTAAAAGTGTGTAACGTCGTAAACGCTCGCCATGTCATGACTCAGCTGGGTTCAGAAACATATAACTATGAATATAAGACCGGGATGCGTCCTTGAAGTCTCTTTGTGATTTTGGACTAAGTGTCATAAAAAACACCCCAAGTCAGCGTTTGGGCAGCTCTTTTTTCCACAATTGTATACTACTGAACTCAAATTTCTTATTATATTGAAAAATATTCTACATAGACGGGATAAAAATTCTCTAAGCCCAACAATCTACTTCAAGTTATCAAAAGTTCGTAAAAATACATAAAATTCAGTTGTACTTAAAATATAACCAGCCCATATCAGTGTTAAGTCTCTGTTGATAAATCCTAATTTAAGTTGGTTTTTATATGGTATGCCGTAATATGGGTATGCCGTTGGAATAAATAAATAAATACAAACCTCATGTAACTGATATTTGTTTAGTGAAACAAAACTACTGAATGTATTAAGTTAATAACAATAGAACAGTTTGTTAATAAAATGTCTATATTAAAATACACGTTAGAAGATTAAGTAACATCGAGTTTTTGATATAAGGTAAACAAAATCTTTAACATAATATCTTAAAAACAAGACGGTCCTAAAAACAAAACGGCCTTAAAAACAAAAGTAACACACCGTTTGATTCAAACTAAACTCTGTTACTCGGGCCTTTCTTCTCATCACAGTCTACGTTTAATACTCGAAGGACATCATTTATGGCCAATAAACACGAAGCTCTCATACCCACAAGTAATGGAATTGGATTGGTAATAGTAGGCTCTTAAACGGCCGATAGGTTCAAATAAAAAATCTGTGTCTCACATAACTTACACATGATAAAGAAACACCGTACCTTTTAGAAGCGTCTTTTGTAGCTTCATCATAATGTATTCATAAATAATTTTGATTAATTCAAATTTTCTCTCTTCCCTAATGGAAATGAAATCGTGAAAGACGTATAGTCCTGGGGACACAGAACAGCTTAAGTACATTATTTACTTCTACTCGAATCATAAAAAAACAATTTTACATGAAAGTAAAAAAAGATTCCTTACTGTCAGAACCTAAAAGGAGGTCGAGCACGAGGTTGTGGGATTTGGTTCCGAAACTCCCAGTCTTGTAACTTGAATGAAGTTTTAAACGTTTGAAATTCAAAATAATAAATATAAAAAGCGCCTTCAAGCACAAAAATATAAATACATTTTGCATAAAAAGCTATAATAATTATAATTCAATTTACTCAACTATAAAATATCATGTCCAAAGTGCATGTGTCTAAATATTTATTGCAATACAAAGCAATTTTTATAAACATAATATTAAACTAATTTTTCATTTCATCGCATAAAAAATCAGTCAAATAGTAGTCATTATTCTGTTTACACCTGTTCAACCAAATCCTTGATTCCCTCGTTCAGTTTTACGTGTCCACCCTCAACACGTACATTGCCTTTTAAAACTCTTAATATTATTTGTGGAATCTGATCACATCTTTTTATTTTAAAATCAACATCTGAACGATTAAATACGAGTAATAACACACCTAAGCTACCGGTGTAATCATAGGCCATAATACCTCCACCGAAATGGAAAGGAAATTTATTTGCTAACCCAGACGTCAACGCTATTCTTCCATAACACGCTTTCGGGAATTGAAATGATGAATCTGTAATTATCAACTATTTAACACGTTTTAGAACAATGTATTTGCAAACACTCTGTATCACACCCCGCTGAGTGTGGAGAGCCTCCGAAACTGTCGTATTCCATTTTTTGTCTATTATGTGTATAAAGTATAATTCGAACTGAGAAAAATATTCAGTATAATTCTAAGAATACATTTCTGACCATTCAAAGTGAATTAAAGTTAATCATATTGGAGGGGGGGGGTTGCTACCTATATCAAGTCCCGTTTTTATCATTTTTATTTAGAGTTTTAAATGTTTAAAATTTAATTCATGTCTAATGACTGTGAATTCCGGAAATTTAATCCCCTATCATACTCCTTTTTGTTGTTAATGGGAATCAATAATCTACAGGGTGTTTTTTTAAACGTAACCCAAAGCTTTATTTTATCAGTGAACCATTATTCCCCCCCAAGATCCCCGGATTTGAGCCCACTTTATGATTTTCTTTGGGGATACATAAAAAGTAAGGCAAACGAAAACAATTCACAGGATATTCAGCACCTCAAAACGAACATAACAAATTTAAAGTAAGAAGTTCAAAGGCGTGCCTTGCAACACGTGTTCAGGAATTTGATAGAGAGAGCACAACTTTGTACAAATGCCATGGCGGAACAAAAAATGTAAACTAAACGTGATCAAAATTAAAGAATAGGTTGTAAAAAATGTAAAGATTAACAAAACAATACTCATTCCATATTTATGTGCCTCATTCAATCTTAAAAATGGGTTGCGTAAAAAAACACCCTGTACTATACTAGTTCCTTAATGTGGTTGTGTTCTAAAGAACATACGTCTTACAGACAGCTGAGACCATTTCAGAGTAACAAGGTGGTAAGTAACCGAAACAAAACAAACGTTCCTCGGAAAGTTATACATAACTGTCTTGATTGTTTTTGACGGTCCTAAAACGAAACGGCCTTAAAAACATCCACATCCCTACTTTAGCAATACGTCGTTTTAGGACCGGACGTGGGCCTTGTCTGCGTAGTCAAGTCATTTCATATTGTAATTGCAACTATTAAAACTCAGTTGGATTTTGGGCCAATAATAAATGGTCTCATTTAGGTGTAACAAGATATAAGATAGTTCAATATGCCAGCATAGAAAGATCACGCTTGATTTATTATTTCGGCGAGGCGTTATATACTTGTTTGAACAATTCTATGTAACAAGATTAAACAAGAACGTTAAGCCTCTCAACTAAAACTATTATTGGATTTAGAGCATCGCATAACAAGTTTATTACCTCCTTCCCAACATAGTAAATTCAGAAATCATCCTACTTTAGAAATCATCCTATTAAGACTCGCTCTTTCTTTCTTAATGCTACTGATATAAGTTATTCATATCCTCTCTAAACCAACTAAACCCATAGTAAAAAATCACACTGGACAAGATCCAAATAAGCTAAAATGGAAAAAGCTAACAAGTACTTATGTGTATAAGCTTAACAAAGTTCTTATATTGAATTAATAAAAGTTCTACAGCTTTCGTTTAAAAAGCTGCATAAAAGTAAAGCGAACCATTTAAAAAGCTATCGAGGTATCCGTGATGAGATTGAGTTTGCCCGGTCAAACACAGAACATCCACGACGCAGAGGCTGCTGTTTACACTGGCCACAATGTAAATTGTTGCTTCGTCCACAGACACTAATGAGCGTTTAACTGACAAATTCAAAATCATTCGCGGTTATTCAAGTCGATGCGACGGTGATGTTTGCGAACCGCCTATTAAATTTTGTATTTCGCAAAAAAAATCATAAGAGTTAAATTTTCCAATTCTTAAGACTAGGCCTACATATAAATAGTCTTTTTTAAAGTTTTATCTTATTAGGTTATTAAGAATTATCTTATTAGGGTATTAAGAATTATCTTATTAGTAATGTGTATAAAACAAAAAAGAAATCATATATTATGGCTTATTTCCCAATATATGAAGAGGTCTTTGAATGTACTCATAAAACATTGAAGTTGTAATACATACTGCATTCAAGCAGTCATAACATTGATGGTCTATAATAAACGCAAGGCAGGGCTGCATTCCGCTGAATATTATAGTCTGATTTGTTGACTACTGCTGTCATAATATAAACGTAAATGCATTAAAATAGTAAAACTATTGATAAAGTTATTTGTGTGTTCAGTGAATAAAATACAACATTGTCTCACGAGTGAAAATGTTGGCTCTCTCGCTTGCCGAGGGCTACAATTTTCAAGAGGGAGACAATGTGCTTTAATCTCGAAATATGCACATAATTTTACCCCACCTGCAAAAACATATACCCAATCTATAAACATCTACTTTATTAACCTAGTAATTTACTAACAATATTAATTTTGTTTCGATCTACAATTGGTGCCTGCATCCTTGTAGCTGCAACCATTCATGCGCCAGCGATCATCTGATTGTTGCAACATTCTTACACGTTTAATTCTTAGACGTTCTTACAGCCGAGTGTTGTAAACGTTATTCTTAAGTGATTGTTCCTGCCACTAAGTCAGCTGTTGGCACCAGCAATCTGTTGAGCTTCAACATATTTGCATGTCTACGTAGAAACTTGAAGGAGTTAGATTTTCGAATTATTGATTTCAATGTTATTCTTAAGGGATTTCTTTGTCTCCTAAAGTGATAAAACAGAGTAGTGACTTTACTCCTGCTGGGAGACAAAGTATTATTTTACTTATTTATTACAAAAGGAGTAAAAACAGCAGGTCGGGGGAGAATAATTTAGATTAACTTTCTTTTAGACATTTATGTTTCATTAAAATTACATGGGCGAACGAATATATTTTGGGGCCTTAATTCTCACTATGGCTGCCATATCCATAAATTCTGTAAATTATTTATCCTAAAATCAAACTAACAGCACTAATTATTGGCGTACCAGAGCTAGCATTTTGTACTGATTCACATTGACAATATGTATGGTTGGCCTATTAAACCTCCCTGTCATTTTCATAGCGCCATAATGTGCTTGGCTATGATTACATTTTAAAGCTAAAAATACGATAAATTTATCTGTTTTATTGAAAAAAACGATAGTTAATAAAAGTATAAACTGCACTATAGGCTCCATAAAAGTAAATATTCAAAAAAATAAACTTAACCTTTAATCATCTTATACTAAACCCACGTAAAGGTTAATGCAGCCCAATACATTGATGTGAATGTTCCTTTGTTGCAACTAGAAAACTTGGAGGAAATACGAATAGATCGTTAAATATGTCGATGATTAAGGTTTATAAATGTAAATGCTTAGGGTACACAAATACCTAGACGGGTTATTAAGGTAGTATCTTTGACTATTAATAATTTTAATAGACCTTCAATTCTTATGGCCCAGCTGTAGCTAGTTTTGGGTGACCCAGAACTGAAGTTGACATAGTTTGAATGACAAGGGGTTGACTAACAGAGGGTGCTTTTGTCAACCCCTTATTTTAGCTAATTACTTTAACATTTATTTTGCATAGCAAATTCCATAAATCAATCATTAATTGGCTATCGTTTGGTTTCTGTGTCACTAAATATTTATATATATTTAAGCGGATATATTACCTCCGCTTGTTACCTAAATTAATAGGTTACATCGGCACACTCTGTTGGTGATTCACTGTAACTATGCGCACTTTTAATCCTGGGTCACTCAAAACCTGGTACACATTTTAGAATACAGTGGAAGGTCTGATTCAGATTCAAAGTCAATGGTAGTATATTTCGTATTCAGATCAAAGCAGGACAGTAAGGTCGAGAACAGCGGGGTGTGCCCAACGGAACATATTGCTCATTACTATTCCGTCACGGCAGCACACCGAGGGCGAGAGATCTGTAGCTTCATTGCTGCTGGCGGCCATGGCAACTGTCATTGTGCAGAGACTTTTCATCACGCGGTATGGTAATAGTATATTGCGTCACTAGGCCGGAAAGTACTGTTTTACCGGACGAGCATTACAATTCCCGCGCTATTGCGGGCGAGTGCGGGATTTTCATGCGAGAACGGTTTCCAGTTCCTTTTTGTTGGCTCGAAAGTTAGCTATTGCCGGCCTAGGCCGGATAAATCAGCTGATTTGCAGCAAACTCGCATGAAAATCCCGCACTCGCTTACGCTCGCACGGGAACTAGCATGTTCGTCTGGCAAAACAGCAACAAATAAAAAAAGGCACGCAGGTACACAGGCCACAACAACAGGTACTTCCCGGCCTAGTAACGTAATAGACTATTTCATCAAACTACTCAGGAAAACATACTGAGAAAGTAGTAATTATGAGAACGACGTATTCCTTGCATAAACCAATACATTTCTCAATTCCTCAAACCTAACCTATGATAAACTAAACAAACATTTGCCACTGCTGCCATTGCGTCCCCGTCACTGCAGTAAGAAGGAGCAGGGTTTTGACTCGTTAAGAACGAATGACTCCCGTTCTCTTTTTTCATTGAAGGCTCTTTGATTTGATTAAGCTCTTTCTAAGCTCGTTCTTGTCGGTCGCCATATTTGTTAACGTTTCTTTTGTGGTCAGTATAAAAAATATGTAACTTAAGTTTGAATAAACTAGGCTTATCGATTAGAAATTGGATTTTAAAGGTTTTTGCTGTTTCGACTTAAACGACTAGACACTAGTTGATGTTCAATGCAGTGTTTTAGTCAACCTTTGAAACTAATCGACTAGTCAGTCACTGGTTGATAGTCAAAAATAAGTCTAGGGATGCTTTCATTGCTATCGTTACGTCGCTGGCCTATTTATTGACATAGTATTCTTAATTCACAGTATGTTAATTCTGGCTTGTGCCCTGATTTTAATCCCTAGCTGTTGAAGTTTCAGATTTGTTGTAATCTATGTAATTGCAAAATTTATTGAAAAATAAGTGATTTAGCAACCAGTTATGTTCAACTGGGCAAAGAAGAATTTTAATTCCAACGATGTCCCCTGTCCATGTTATATTTTAAAACCATTTTGAGAATTTGCCCTTTAATTTTTATCTCGTGATAAATATTGTAATATGGTTTATTCACAACACTAATTAATAGGGCCTGTTACTCGAAAACAGATACATACGAAATACAAGAGCAGAGAGCCGAATGTCATTGTCGTTCATGGTTCTTGATTCATTCCTCTTACATATAGAACAACCTACCCATACACGGAAAGGGAGTCGTCCCCCTGGACGAAGGAGTCTAAACCCTGCTCTTTCTTACTGCGGCGAAGGGGACGACAATACATTCCTTCAAAAAGTAACCTTTAAACATGCAATAAACGTTGATTTGCAATAAATAAGCTGATTGTTTACTTCCGTTTCCTGTAATCGTAGTTCGGAAAACTTCCGGCCTAGGCCGAAAAGTAGGTATCGGCAAAGGGTAACTTTCGAGCCAACAAAAAGGAACGGAAAACATATTCTTTGTTTGAAATTCATTGTTGGTGATGGTGATTTTATATTTTATATGATTTTATATGTCATTGTCGTTCATGGTTCTTGATTCATTCCTCTTACATATAGAACAATATACAAATACATATATGTTATAAATGGAAAACATATGTTTCTGTGTCAGTATGATGAAAACAGCTATTTTCAGTGTCAACTGCGAATACGGAAAGTTACGTTTCCCGGCCTCGATTTTTGTTCCTTATGGCCCCTGACACTAGTAGCGCTGAGCGCTATCCTTCAGAAATCAGCCTTCCTGATCGGTCAGTTTTGGTCCAGTATCCAATATTTTAAATTGGATGTCCTCAATAATCGATTGCGTAAAAGTAATCACTGTTGCCATTGTACTGCAAAAATCAACTGAGCACTGACAGTTAAAATAATAAATATTGATTGCATTTTGATGAAAAAATATTGTTTCTTAGTTCAGGTCTAAAGATTTATTCAGTGCCTTCAATAAAATTTGGTAAACTCTTTTCGCTGATGAAATATCTTGAGGTAAAGTCGAACAGAGCAACAATAAAAAACTCCCTAGTCACATTTTTACTCACGATGAAAAGATTTGAAGTGAGGTTTTCATTTGGGGAACTAAATTGATCAATTAGCGGCATTGAGTGAGCAAACAAAAGACGCGTTGTACGAGCTTTTGATTTGAGTCGTTCGAGCTTTTCGGTGTTTTAACTGCAGGAATTTTCACACCCATATGATATACAAGGTGACCGGAAATTATGGTAAAATATTTTAGTATATGATAGTAGAGGTAAAAATAAGAAAACAAGTTTATATAAACATATGTCCTAAAGTGCTTCGTTTTCCGTCTGTATGTCTGTCTGTGTTTTTTACATAGTTAATTATATCTCACGATTTTATTAACGTATAAACTTCAAACTTGGTACATAGATGACCAATATTACGAACTATTTTCATAAGGAGTATAGAATTTTTAGTTTGTACCATTTCAATTAATGGCAACTGTTTTTTGTTTTCAAAGCTAAATATCTTAAAACCGTAAATAAAAAATGTTTAAAAGAGACAAAAAAGTTGTCAAATTCAATCCTTTTATTTCTGATACTAAGATTATAATGACCGGATGAATAATAATGGAGAAATTGTAAATTATCCGAATAAAAACATACAAATTTCAGTCGGTAGGCCTACGTACTGAAGAACCATGTTTTTAATCAGAAAAGTAACAATTTCTCCGTTATTAGTAGTCCGATCACCATAATTTTAATATCAGCGTTAATTGTATTAAATTTTGCAACTTTTTTGACCTTGTATAGTTGATCTAAAATTTGTGGTTTTTAAGATATTTAGCTTTGAACATAAAAATAAAAAATCGCCATTTAAATGGTACAAAGTAGAAATTCGTTACTTCTAACAAAAATAGTTCTTGATAGTGGTCATTCATGTATCAAGTTTGAAGTTTATACGTTAAGAGGTTCGTGAGATAAAGTTAAATGTGAAAAAAACAAACAGACATACAAACGGAAAACGAAGCACTTTAGAACCTATGTTTACATAAACTTTTTTTCTTATTTTTACCTCCACTATCATACACAAAAATATTTAACTATAGTTTCCGGACACCGTGTATTTTTTTGCATTCCCTTTCATGTATGATTTTTTCTATTTCTTTATCTATAATAATGTTACTCCTAAGACTTTCGACGTATGTTATCTTCTCGAAAAGCGTATTTCAATTATTCTCATTGACAGCCTAAGATCACTAAGACCCAGCGCGATTTTCGCTCGAGCTGCTTGTCTTATCGCTTAAGCCTCGCCATCTGCTAGTGTTGTAGTACGCCTTACATTTCAGCCAGCCTTACAGGGTCATAATGGGCCAATACAATAATCTATTTCAACATCTAACCGGGTCTTTTAAAAAGTCGCTTAAGTCACGGCCAGCGGGCTTTGAGTATTTGGCGGCCAGTTAATTACTTGCCAATTTAATTTAATGTAAAAAATAAATCGTACGATGTTATTTATCATGGCCTGCTGTTAGTTACGTGATATAAAATTTGGAAACCGGTAGTAACTAAATAGTTTACTTTTTTAAAACATTTCGATAACCTTTTTTGAGTTCATTTGACTATACAATTTTTATTTTGAGAATCAGAGTTAAGCCGAGCATTAATTTGTTTTACAATGCAATAAAGAATTGTAACTATTTACGGTGAGGGTTAAGCACCCAGTTTCAAAGGCAATAAATCTAACTGATGTAGTTTTACGACTCACTGAGAGGATACGAGTGCTGTTAAACACAAAATAATTATAAAACACATAGGATCGACTGTAAAACCGGAGGTAGGAAATGCTTTTGTTTAGATTTGATGATCGCATTCTACTTTAAAACTATTAATAGAAGCGTATTAATATCAACAAAAATGTTCCAACTATTATCCAGTATTGTGTTTATGACTTGTATTTGTTTCAATTGATAAAAAAATGTCCAAGGTATTTTAGGGCAGGAAGGATCGAGTTGACATGAATTTACTGTAAGAGGACACAGTGGCTTAGGTATCGATGTGAGATAAAATAACTTCACTGTAAAGGACGGGCGGAAATTTAATTTCCAGCATGTGATACAGCTCAAAGCAACAAGAATGTGAAAATTTAGAGAAAAGGCGGGCAGTTGGGTAGAGGAGGGGAGAGGACGAGTGGCACAATCACATTACAGATATAAAATGGATCTCTTTGGGAAGTTGTCTTAGTCTGGCTCAACAGCAAAACAAGGATTTTTGGTATTTAATGTTGTAAACCATTTTTATGTTACTTCCTGGTCACTTAAATTTTATGAACTGTAAACTGTACATAGTTTTGTAACCGTATATATTCGGTCAAAATTATTCATTTAAGTGACAAATATTATTCTTATATGATTCAAACATGTGTAAAATTATTCATATCGTGACGGAAAATGAGAAAACTAAATTTAGCTTATATTTACTTATAGGTTTATAGTTTAAAGCTTGGTTTGAGTTTCGATACAATAAAATGAAGTTTAACCAAGGTGCTAGTCAGTCATTAAATTGGTTTTACATAGAGAAATTACATAAAAAATGTAAGAACTAAAAATGGAATAGCCTATTATTCAGGTAAAGTTATATTTACTAACCTCTTTAAAGTTTGAAAATGACTTACTTAAAGAGATTATGTAATATACTGTACTTAAATGCAGTTAGGCGGGAACAATTGTTAAAAAATTTGAAATTAAATATGTTTTATACCCTTTTTTATATATTTCTATTCTCCATTTGATTGGTATGGGATTTTCACCATCCTCCATTGACTCCATACTTTTCTACAGACTCCATGCTCTTACTTCTTTCCTTTCCCTGACATCGGGCACGAAGGCAAATGTCTCATCCTGTCGTGCTCGTTTCCCATCTTCGCTGCCACTCATCTAGCGTTTCTTCTCTGAGCAGCCTCTAGCTTTCTTTTATCTCTTCTTCGCTTGAGTCTTTTTCGACCTTAGGGTCCGATGGAATCACTTCAGCTGTTACCCTCAGAGCTTCGTGGAACATTGTACTGTGTAGAAAGAGACATCGTAACATTCTCTGACACATTGGTATGGATAAACCACGATGATACACTTTTGAAACAACTATTTTTAATGTGTATCTGTAATCTGTAGTTTTACTGTCACTAAATAAAAACATACAAACAGATCTTAAAAGCATAAGTTAAAAATTAAATAACTATGTAGTTGTGTATGTGTCCTGTGTGCAATTCTTGTTGTTTATTCACCACGCAATTTTCCTATTTTTTTATCTGTGCTATGACCGAAATCCTATATCAGATTCCATACCTGGAAAGTGGTGGACAAAAATAAATCTGGTTATTGGATTGTGTACTTTCTACAAAACAAAACTTTGAGAGGATATCGTGTCCCACACAAAGTTCGAATAACGTTAGATTATATACTAAATCCACCGAAGAATTCTCTGAAAAGGACAAATCCTATTGAAAATTTGTCACGCATAATAACTTTTTCGTCGTATAGTGGAAATCCGAAACGACAAATACCAACAGGGTAAGCGTAACGTTACGGCATTGTGTGTAAACCTAATACTATAATAATCGAATCAAAATATAAAAACCATTACAATTATATAAAATATTTAGTAAGTTATTTTTGTAGAGTAAAAATTATTTTTAAATGACGGTTGAAACATATGCATTTATATTTACCTAAAAATAGGTCTTATTTTAAAGTTGTTTTGATCCCAATAATTGGCTATTATGCAAATTACACTTATATGCATGCTTTTTAAAAATTAATATTAAACGCAAAAATCACAATCTTTGTCAAAAATCAGAGTCTTAACTATTTTAAGTATAATTGTAAGTAATTCCCAATGACCACTACCATAAGTGGTCTGCTTTTTTTCAATATGACTTAATTTATAATTATTTATCAGGGAATCACCTATTATATTGTACCCAGTTTTCTAAATAATCGATTAGTGGACTCAATAGCGAACACGACGAAACATTTGAAAGTGAACTTTGCTGTACCTGTGATAAATTACTAGTAAGTTGAAGATGGTACTCGACAACTCTTGAATTGTTCGCTTTCCAACTAATGGCCCCTGAACACGCAGCGAGAGATATGAGCCGACGGTATCTGGGTACAGGAGTGTCGTGACAGTCCATCCGCTGGGCTGAACTGAGGCAACGACTTTAGATACAGTTTTTACTTTTATACTCCTTTGATTTACCCTATAAGGAGGATAAATATTTAATTTTGGAATTTTAATATAGTACACAAGCTAGGCCAAACTCAAATGAAATTTTGTTGTTACCAACCAAATTAAGACCAATAAAATATGACATGATATAATGTCCTTGCATACTATCTCAGTATATACTTATACGAACCTTTGCCTTTTTATAAGAAAATAATAAAATAAGAAAGATATTACATTTCTGGCCATCTCTCATCTGGCACTTGAACTCGTCTGGAAAAGCGTAGAAAAAGAATTAATAGAGACAGTTTAAAGACAAACTTGATTCTGAAGCAAATTATGAAATAAATGTAGGCTAAAACATGAAAATTCAGAGGCTAGTTTTATTAACATCCTTTAGCAAAAGAAATCATAATATCTTATAACTTTTGATAGTAAGTTATAATTTCTTTATAACTGCGCAGCTTCGAGGAACATTCTAAAAAATTAAATTAAATGAAAAATCTTTTATTTATTCAGGCAAAGTTACAAAAGTGTTCTATAAATACTTAAATCTAATAAGAAAACTTAAAACTATATTTACAAAAAAAAGTAAATTTTGCTCAGTCATACAAACGTCCATCCATCAGCAACCACGCACATGACGCACCCCCCAGGACGCACTGGCCAAGGACATCCGCTGAAAGTAAAACTCTTTCATTGCCACCACAAACCGACGATGACTTTCTAGGGACTGTACTGTAGAGAGAGACGTAACATTCTCTAACACATTGGTATGGATAAACCAAGAAGACACAATTTTGAAACAACGAGAACTAGTCTTTTTTTACATATTCATGAAGTATACAACCAAACGAAGAACCACATATTTTGAATTTATATATTATTTAATTACATGAGCAAATAAACTAATTTGTGAATCATAATTTAACTTACTTACAATTATCTACGAGTATGTTCAATGCTAAGAAACCAGTTAAAAAGTGAAATGAAACATTAACGGCTTGAGCTTTAATCTAATTGCCATTGCTACTACTACTACTACTACAGATCAGTCAGTACCATAGGCTAAGGAATAACTAAAACAATAATATACATATATGACTTGTGAAGAAATTGTATGTCATTATAATAAAAATCAGTATACTTTGTCCCCCCACTGTACAAAGTATATGGAGAAAATATTGTTTCCGCCAAATATTTCGAATTCGATATGTCAGTGGAAATACTTGTTTTAGTGTTCCCAGGATAAAAAATGGTTTTCTTAGTGTCCGTCTGTCCATCCGTCCGCTCTCGCTTGGATGAGTGCGAATGTTAGTTAGTAGAGCTAGTGTTATTCTTGGGGAAATTTTGCTGATTACAAAGCCACTGCAACCCGTTTAAAAATATTTATTCGTTCTTAAGGTAATAGGACTTTTTTAATTTTATTTTCATTCCATTTGAACATTATGCATTGTAAAAATAAGCCCATAAAGTAAAATTAGAGCTAGATAATGACAAGTAACCACCAGTGGTAACTGTTGAATAATTTTGACGTAATGTTAAGAGATTTAAAATCACGAAGGTCATTTAGGTTCCCCCATTTTAAAATGAGCTAACTTATTTCAAATATATAGGTGAGTAAACCATCACTTTATCTAATTTCTCACGCTGAGTTGAACTCCGTTATTCGTTTTGAATATTTATTTTGTTGTTTATTAGATAGTGCCATTTTTTGGGCTCTACAAAAAAACCGTACCTTTTATAACGCCATTGCTCTTTTCAATGCCCTCCGTGTTTTTCTGATGTATGAAGGTGACTAAGTTATTTTTAAAAGAAAACTCAGGGAAGTTTTAAATGAGAAATGTTTATACTCTGTTAAAGAATTTATTGAGGGTAGTTGGTAAGCATAATATATTGTCAATTTTGGCATTCATTACTATTTTAATTGTGACGCAAGCCAATGCATGTTGTAATGTTTTATGGCAATAAAGAATATTTTACTCTGACTTTGACATTTGACTCTTTGAATGGCATGCATTGATAAAAACGAGCAATTTTACCAAAACGAAAAATGATTATGCAAAACAGATTAGGGCATCCAACTCAGCAAAAATAAAATAGTCATTTGAAATTTCATCTCAACAATTAACAAAAATAATACCCCCGTTGCAGCAGACCTGCATACTCAGCGAATTTCAAATGCAAAAGAGCATATTTCAATCCAACATGGCGAGATTTGACATGTTTTTGTAAGCTCCATAAGAATAACATGAGAAATTAGTATGCGGGTTTGCTGCAACAGGTATGTTAAAACTGGGTGGTTTTAATTCAATATTTAGTGGATCTGAACTAGAAGAAGCCATATACCAAGTTTTATTGAGATATGTTGAGGAATAAGCGAAATATAGAATTTTACTTATTCCCATAGGATAACATTTGGACAACGTACTGTGTTTACCACTTTTAATGTGTCGGTAACCAATGGACATAGAGCAGTGATTCAAAATACAAAATTCTTTGTTTTTTGAGCTGAATTCAATGATGCTAACAAAATTCTCTATTTTTTAATGTTGAAAATGTGCTAAATTATCTATATTTTTCAGTGTAAAAAACTAAAAACCCATTTTTGGGGAGGTTTATCCCCTTTACCACCCCTTCTGGTAGTCCGATCGGGCTGGCTTATGAACTCGTCCGAATAATTACTTTATACCTCCATGTCAAGTTTCATTAAGATCGGACCACTTTTGCGAGAGTTATCGTGCTTAAAAATGAAAATGTATGAAAATGAACGAATGGTGTTTTTTGCTTCTGGGGGCACCAAAACGAAAAGTTATCATGGTCTCGGACTTAGTTCTTACCTTAAGTACTACGGTAACAGCTTTTCCCTATAGGGGAAATTCGCAAAAGGCCTACAGGGATGTTGTACACTTAGTAACAGTTTCGAGTTAACGTACTTCACCGAAAAGTCGTCGACATGTTCGCATCACCATTGTATGGCTGTAGCCAGATATAGAATAATGGGTATTGTGTCACTTTATCCCGCGTCTCGACAAAGGGCAGCCTGTCGCAGGCATTGTCTGCTGAGTCGGTCTAGAGTCTGGGGGAAAATTATTTCTCGTTGTAGCAATACTCTTTAACATTAGTAGGATGTTTTAAATTACATTGTTTGATTGTATTTTCATGACATGGAAAACTTAGTAAGCGAGGACGTTTTTATATTTTGATCAGGAAATTTTTGACCGTTGCTAAATTTTAAAAGAATAGTTAAAACGTTACATATATTTTTCGACGATCCTTCGACCAGTCATAAACGAGAAAAAGTCGGATGAAGATAGATAAAAAATTGGCCCGGCGCTCGGAGTAGGCTGGGGGCCGCGCCGCATCTCATTGAGATAACTATTTATTTAGACCTATTATGCTAAAATGTTCCTCTTTTTTAACCAGAAGGCATTCTCCTTTCTTATTATTGTTTTCCGTGGTAATTTATAATACATTTCCTAATCAAAATATAAAATCACCATCACCAACAATGAATTTCAAACAAAGAATACATTTCCGTTCGAAAATGGTCTTGTTATAGTTTTTTTGGTTTTTATAATCTAATAGTTATAGTTTTCTTAATAATGATTTGGGACTTGGAAAAAATAAAGTAAAACATCATTTTCAACGTCCATATATTTTTAATGAACTAAAACGTGAATTACATGCTGTATCATAAGAAACAAACTTATGCCAAAAATTGCTGAATAAAATAAATTTTTTAAATAATAAACTTTATGCAGCACGATGCGGTGCAGGAGTAAACGTGGGTGCCTTATGGCGTCTCCAATTCTAAAAATAAAAAATATTCGCATGTACCATTATTATGCGAAGTAATTTTAATCACGAAAATTTTCATGTTGAACACGATTAGGATTTTTAAAATTTTGTTTCGTTTCCCCAAAAATAATATAATAAATCCTGGAATACCCATGAGTATTATTTAAAGGCCAACTATTTATTTGACGTATATTAGTATATATAAATCAAATTCATGTGCAACGATTACAAGTTTAATTTTACTTCACTTAAAGATACATAATAATGTATGTAATATCTATACATTTGCACGTTTTTTTAATATTCAAGCATTTAAACTTGAAGTTATTAGCTAAAAACCCTTTCAGCTTAGAAGCATGTAGTTATTTCTAGCGACTCTAGGAAGCAAATGATCGCCTTATGTAGTCCCAATGATCAAACACCATTTGACTGACTAGTTATAAACCTGGAGGTTACTTACAGACTGCGATTTCATTTACAAAATAAACAAACAGAACCGAAATTGGTCAGCCGGCTGTTTAACACAGTAACCATAGCGACGGGAGCGATGACGTCGTTTCTATTTCCGGCCCGTCGCTGTCAGCTGATCGCATTCTGTCGTAGAGCAGCTTATGAACTCGAGATTCTGTCAGGACGACATTGCATCACCTTGTTATGAAAACAACTTTCCTCGAATTCTGGAAAGGAATTGATATAAATTGTCTGCGTGAAACTCACGCAGAAATTTAAATTATTCTATTTTCGAATGCTAAACCCTTCTACAAAGCATTAACTAATAAATAAAATACCAGAATCATGCAAATTGGAATTTTAACCCGAAAAATCTAATTTCAATAAAACATTCATTGTTGGAACCATTTGTTATTTTTTCAGTATATTGGTTTTGAATTCTTTTAATGGTTATGGTCTCTTTTTACATTCCACTTGCCCCACCCCCACATCGGTCTCAGGCCTGTGCGTGGAAGTTATCAAGCAAAGCGAGGAATGAGCCTGTATACAATACAAGGGTGAACAGTGCCCCCCTACGTATAACACACGTAAACATGTTGAATATTATACGTGGTTGTCTCGGGCTTAGGACTTACCATGAGGCCTAAGGTAATAGCTTCTTCCCTATAGGGGAGATTCGCTAATACAAAACGCAAATTGTAGTATAGCTAGTGGTCACAAGTGTCAGGCCCAACAAATGTTAATTCCATGAAATTCGGTCATAGCCATCTCTGATAATTATTCAGACATTAAAAGAGCCGACATTTTAAGCTATTCTTGTGTCGAATGAATTGTGCTCGTCGATCAATCGGCGACAGCGCCCCAATTGAGGTTCTTTTCCCGCGAGTCCAATTTTCCAGTTAGTTATCCCTTCATTGCTTTTCATTCATGGTGCAATTGAAGAATAAAAACCAAACGCTGAATGCACACGTGTTTGCAATGTCTTTGTAAATATTATTTTGCACTCGTTATCTCTTTCTAAGTACCGTGCTTATTATTTGTCCACGAGCAATGCCAAAAGCACTGTTAGTTCAAATATTTATGCAGATTTCGCAATACGACTACCGTATCTATTGAGGGCATACTTCAATTAATGAATGTAATTACAATTTTAAAGGTATAGCTTTTTGCTGACATCATGCTGTTGTTTCAGGTGCTTTCAAGAGCTCAGGATCGAGACCAGTGAGTATAAAATCTGTTAAGCTTCCTGAAATTTTTTATGTTTCAAAAGTACAAAATGACACAAAAGGTTACGTTACCTTGTTGCTGTAGTGATCCAAACCTAATCAGGATTACAATTGTTTCGGTGGTAAACCAAATTCTTCAGATCCAAAATATAAAAATATCAAATTTCGTTCATAATGAGGGCGTCAACACGTGTGAAACAACTCTCGAATTGTATTATGGATCAAAAGAAGGTGGTTTACCATGGACACAATTGTAATCCTGATTTCGGATCACTGAAACAACAAGGTAGCGTATCCTTTTATTTGTATATTTTGAGTTTCGGAGGATATTCAAAAACCAAAAAATCAGATTATGTAAACAAAATGGAAAAAAATAGTCTATCCAACACATACAATACGTTGATAATCTTTTAAAAACATCTTATTTTATAAGTTTCATACTAATCTGCCTCCTCAAATAAACAGCCTCAAAGATTAAAAAGAATACGTATACTTAATAGAAAAACCTATTTGTTCCCTCCAACATCTTTTTTTCAAACGGATATAAAATCAAACCTACGTTTGTGTCATGAATTGGCATTTGGATCCTATTGTAGCGTGAACGTTGACGCCATTCATGTATATTGCTATCTATTGACTGTTGACTTTGACGACCTATAATAATAGTGTTGGCCTCTGGCTCATGTTTAGCTTTGCTGCCATATGTTTCTAGACATTATTCTTCATTGATAAATTAATTTAAATGTATATAAACTTTTCATTTATAAATTAATTTAAATGTATATACACTTTTATAGTGGAACAACCATAAATAATAATATATGCCATGAACTGACTCCAATTATTACGGAATTTCAACCACAAAGAAAAGTCAGCGGATTAAATTACTATGGGATCGAATGCAATTAAAAACTGTAAACCATTAATTTAATTAATTTTAATGGTAAACGTAACTTAATTTAATACGTTAATTAGATTTAATAAGTTATGTTAATTAGATTTACTGTAATGGTAATTGTAACCAAGGTATGTTGCAGTATGTCTTACGTTTCAGGACAACCAAGCCTTAGACGAAGACGTCCGTGAGCTGCACAACCTTAAGCCTTTCACTGACAGTAAGTTTTTTATTGTATCTAAAAATAAGTAAGATAGATTGAACATAAATTACTCGATTACCTTAAATTTTATGAATCAGATTCTTGAACATGTTATTATAATTTATATTTGGCAATGAAGTGTTATAGAGAGTTTTCAAAATATGTTTAATTTGTAGGTTAATTTTGTAAACGTACATTGTTAGGGGCACGGGCCAGGGAAAGATTGCGTTTGTGGGGAGGCGCTTGGAGACGATGATTTACTACTAGGCCAATGACAAGAGGGTGACGTTGTCACATCTCCCCTGCATGGTACTACCCGGCCAATGACAAGCGGGCGACGTTGTCACATTTCCCCTGTATGGTACTACCCGGCCAATGACAAGCGGGCGACGTTGTCACATCTCCCCTGCATGGTACTACCCGGTCAATGACAAGCGGGCGACGTTGTCACATCTCCCCTGCATGGTACTACCCGGCCAATGACAAGCGGGCGACGTTGTCACATCTCCCCTGCATGGTACTACCCGGCCAATGACAAGCGGGCGACGTTGTCATATCTCCCCTGCGTGTTACTCGCCGCGTGCTAATAACTAAATACTAAATTGTTGTACTGGAAAAAAATAAAAACTGCAGTATAGGCGTATGCATGTTTAGTCCTTTTTAAACGATTATTTTGGTGAAAAACTACATTTTTGAACAGGTTTAACGGAGATATATTGATTTATATGAATATATGGATTTCAGTCAGTCAAAACAGTCTTGCACTTGTTAAATGAAAATAGTATCACTATATAAGCTCCATTACACAATCTTTGCATATAGCACATTTATAAAATGAAGCAATACACATTTTAACCCAACAAAGGTGAAAAAAATCAGAAATAATATTTAGGTTTTTTTCATTAACACTTACGAGGTACAGTCAAAAAGTTCCTGGAATGAATTTTTGTAGACATATAGCGCGATCGCCAGCGATAAATTTGTCTTGCAGGAGTTGGTACGACTCCTTGGGAGGTAATATCGGTAGAGTTGGCATAGCTGACTTGTCGTAGTGCAGCATTAGAAAGCGCTTTTCGTGTACCTGCAAGTCTACGTTGTCGGATTTGTGAAAAATGGCATTTCATGAACAGCACACGAACATTGTGAGACTCAGCACCCAGTGAGACTCTTGAGTTGTTATTTCAAGCTTATGGAGAAGAAGCGATGAAGAAATCCCCCAATATTTTCTTCATCAGCGTCACCCAGTGCGCTAATCATGAAATGCCATTTTTCAAAAATCCGACAACCTAGACTTGCAAGTCCACGAAAAGCGCTTTCCAATGCTGCACTACGGCAAGTCAGCTATGCCACCACTACCGATATTCCCTCCCCAGGAGTCGTACCAACTACTGCATGACAAATTTCCCGCTGGCGATCGCTCTATATGCCTACAAATATTCATTCCGGGAACCTTTTGACTGTACCCTATATCTCAGGATTTAAAACTGTAAAACTATTAGTTAGACAAAAACTAAATTAATAATTGTTTTCTTCTATTCATTGATCTTTTATTTCGGAATCCTTAGATCAATACACATTGGTTGCCTTGAGTAATAGAATAATTAAATTATATTATTACTTGCATTTTGCATTCCTGTTGACTTATGACTTACTGTTGACTGTGAGTTATTTCCTGTTATAATATATTATTGACTTTCTTCTCGCCATTATATTGTGGTGTCATTCCGATTATGTGATACGTTTGAAAACAAATACATAATAAAATAGTTATAATGTTGTAGTAAAGTGTTATTTGAATTGTAAAAAACAAGATTTTAATAAATTAAAAAGTGCTAATTATATGTATAAATAAATGATTTTTTGAGATATTAAACAATACTACTATCAGGTGTCTCTAATTGTATATATTTTATTAATTTCAACTAAAACTGAGGCTTTCAAAGAATATAAACATATTGAATGAGGTTGACCGTGCCGGGGGTGGAGCCGAGTGACTGGCAACCCTAAAAGTTCAATATGACAACGCCGCGCTCTCCTTCTATTGGGCGAAGCCCGAACGCAATTTTCCTTGGCCCCAGTTTTTTTGTTAGTGTCATTCATCGCGCGTTTTGGCCCGACTAACTTTCTGTCCACACTTTTTATGCTCTACTCGGTGCTCCTTTTAAATTTATTATTCTGTTATGATATTTTACGTATTTTCCCTGATTCATCTGTAATGATATAGTGTTTAGGTAGGCTTATATCTCTGTGTTTGGAATGCGCATTCTTACAATAGTAAATGTATACAAAATTAAAAGAATATATCTTTGTCACTTCCCTACATATCGCCACGCTCAAAAACCATTTTTGCAAAAAAAATAAAATTGCCCATAGCTTAAATATTTTTTAAGATACGAGACTGATGATGCAAGTGATGTATTTGCATGAAATGTTAGGTAGAATCTAAATATTTAGTCAAAAATGCGATGCTATGCAATTTATGGTTTTTTTGTGAATAATGCCCAAGTCCACAATTTGAAATGCCAACATGTGAAATTTTATTTTTCATTGGAAATATATTTTTCTGCTGATTACGAAAATACCACATATGTGATATTATCTTCATCAGATGCGTTTGCAACTAAAGAAAATATGTTTTCATAAATTATAATGAGCTATAATATACTAGATTCATCATAAAAATTAAAAATATAGAAAGCAGCTTATTAGTACTAAACAGCTGATTCAGTGAAAACAGCTGATTGGCAGCGAAAAGCCGTTTTACGGACAAATATGCTTCTTCATTTTAAACAGTTGATTTTTTTGTATATTACCTTTCCACTGTTAATCAGTTGTTTCTAGTTAATCAGCTGTTAACTATAAATCAGCTGTTTCCCTTTTCTTTATTGTTATTATGAATCCAATACATCATAATTCATTAAATATTGTAAATTAATTTATGTTTATGATAATTACTTATTATACATGATAGTGGGTTATGATAAATTTATCATAACCAACTGTTTTTATATAAATCAACTGTTCCCTTTTCTTTTTTTCTATTCTGAATGTAACTACATTCAGAATAGAAATAAAGAAAAGGGAACAGTTGATTTATATAGGCAACAGCTGATGGATTAGAATCAGCTGATTAGCAGTGAATGGCTTATTTACAAACAAATTAGCTGTTTTAAATTAAGGTGCTTAGTTGTCCATAAAACGGCTTTTCGCTGTCAATTGGATGTTTTCAGTCAATCAACTGTTTAGTACTAATCAGCTGTTTTCTATATTTTTAATTTTTGTGATAAATCCAGTACATCATTTCCCACTATCATTAATACAAAAAATATTTTCTTTGATTGCAAACTCATTCAAAGAGGAAAATATCACAAATGTAGAGTTTTTGAAATCAGGAGAAAAAAATATTAACTGTAAATGTAATTAAATGTAAATACAATTTTAAATGTTGGCATTTAAAATTGTGGACTATTGCATTCTAGACTAATATATTGATTATACGTACAATTTAATGTAAATTTGACCCCACTTACAATCTCGTATCTTAAAAAATAAGCGAGTTACAGACGATTTTAGTTTGTAGGCAAAATGGTTTTTTGATCGTAGGAAAAGAGAATTATTTATTTATTAATGATTGTTGGTCGAACAATTTTAATGGCTCATCACCATTTTACTTGTCCTACTATCAGGCATTACTTTGCTAATCAAACCTGCCTCATATATATTATTGTTTACAAGATCATAATGGCGTGCACAAAAAATGAACACACTGTATACTACAGATGTATTTATTTGTTATAGACGCCTTCATAATACATTATTTTAGAGTAACTTTGAAAAAACATAGATATATAGCTTTGAATTTTCCTGACTAAAGCACTGTGAACACGGAACAGTTGTTCCTGGCGGCAGGGGAGGGTTCATGTTTAATGCTACCAAACGAGAACATGCGTCCATGAGCGCAGTTGATACAGTGCTTGCTTGTATTCACTTAGGGGTGTGGCGATTCAGTCCGACTGATTTAGCGCTGTAGTTTAGACCTTAATTTTAATACTCTCTGAATATTCTATCACAATTCATTCCATTTACATATTTTTTGAAATATTTCGTTATTTGTATAGAATTTTTTAATCGATTTTTTTAAAATGTTTTAATTTTAACAGTTTTATTGTTAAAAATATTTTACTGTGTACCACGTTTATAATAGTTGAAAATAATTTCAACTTTTTTTGTAAACGTTTTTGATATTTAGATTTAATTTTTTAATTTGTTCCAAGAATGAAATATATTCCCCTCTGACTTGCCAATCCGATCCTTACAAAGTCATCGGGCTGTATAACTACATTGAGTGATTCCTCAAGTAATAAAATACAACCTCCGAGTTTCAAGTTGATTATGGATGTATGTAAATAGAAAAGTGTGATTATGCAATAGCAATTCAAAGGGAAGACCTCACCAAAGCTATATTCATGGGTGAACGCCTGTAATTTGCCCGTAGTCAAAATGAGTACAGATCACGGCGCTCGACGCAATCGAGCTACACCACTCGTATGAAATGGAAACATAAAAACCGTCCTAGATGGTAGGAGTACAGTGGTGGTTTCCGAAATACATTTTGTGTTTGGATTAAAAACGATCAAATTTCCCTCATATGATAGATTGTTAATTACAATATTTGAATAAAATTACATACTATTTTAGTCACTATTTCGCCTTCTAAAACTAGTAAATACAAATACAAGTAATTAATTACACACCTTGAATACCTTGAATACCTTCTTCTCCATCAATGACCAGCTCTGCTGGATAGACTGCGTCTTATAACTAACTGACCCCACATAATAGTTCACATAGTTCGTGTGCTTGACACTCCGGTAGGTCAAGTACACGAACATAGCAGTCTCGGAAGCGATCATAGAACTATAAAAATAGGCGATCTGAGCGAACCTTGTGGCGATAAAGTAAACTAGCACTACGTCAGCGTCGCCTGCTTGAAAGGAATCGAAATACACAACGTGGCATTAATGGGAATTCAGGAAAAATCCAAATATAATTTTGTTTATGTTCTTTAATCACTGACGAAAAATATTAAGTTTAACGCAACAGTTATTTATGAACTTCATGCTGCAACGGGGATATTTCCAAAATAAGAGTGTGTTTGCAAAAAATAGCCGATTCATACAATTTGCCCATCTTTAGGGAAACAGAAATAGTCATAACGATACAAGTGTTTTAAATTTAACCCTTTCTCATTTCAGTCCGGGCCAGAATCATCCGCTGCCACCTTAAGGATACGACTGACCACTTATAAATTACAGTACAGATATAATGAGTGATTAAAATTAATAATTCCGTTTGTCAGTTCATAAAGAAAAATTATATTCACTTTCTGCGAGTGAAGCCGCGGGTATCTGCTGGCTGAAAAACATGTCTTTAAAATCACTACATCAAACACTTTAAACCTTATCACGGTTGCAAGACAAAAGTTAAAAAAAACCTATAAATTGTGAAAAAAAGACTCTAGAAAAAATTAATAACTAAAAATAATGTATCACATTACCTGAACTTAACTTAGCCTGCTGAAGAAAACACGTCCACCAGATTACTTACGTAAACGACTTGAACCCACCTAGATCTATATTACTCAAATTTAACAAATCACTACTTTTTCTATTGTAAAAATCCTCTTAATTTTGAGTGTTAATAGCTTTATTAATATTATATTAAAGAACAACGATGTTTATTGTTTCTCTAATAAGATTGCATTTAATTTTATGTGCTGTGTACCATTCAAAAATGATAATATTTAATAGCCATATGAAACTTTTTTGAGGAAAGTAAGTTAAAAATACTGGCAAGTAAGTTAAACAACTTAGTACAACTGAACAAGTTATTCTGGATGTTCATCTCGGCTCAGATATTATATGACAGCGAATCGGTTTTCGTGTTTCGCCTTTCTATAGCTCCATCAACATTTTTATGATCAGTTCTTTGTGAAAACATATTTGTACGTATCATTACTTGTCATGTTTGACTTTTACTACTTTTAATAAACTTTATGGAATTATTTTAAGGTATTTATTTTACATAACTACCATTTGTTGGATTTGAATATACAGGATGATAAAAAAAGAATGACCCGATTTAAATCAATTATATTTATTTTTTAAATGCACACAAAAATTATTTTAAATCAAATTATTCATAGGAGCATCAAGTTGATGATAATTTCGTCTTACAAACGTTTTATGTACCCTCTTGTAGGGGCTTGGAAAACATGTAGAAGATAGCTTAATTTGTCTCGAACTATTAGCTAGATGTCTTCTTGGACTGTAGCTTATGTATCTGTTACCCTAATTTTAAGACCATCAATTTTACCAGCTAAGAGAGGAACATAAACACAATCTTTAATGTATCCTCACAGACAGAGTTGTACGGTGTTATGTAAGGTTATCGTGAAGGCCTGAAAGACAAAGCCGTGTCACACGATTCTAGATGAAAAAGCTAGAAACGAAGCAGACATCTGGCGAACAGTTTGCGATTAGTTCGACTATAGTCTAGATCTCGTCCGCGCCTCTAAAGGAGGCCACATAGAACATTTACAATACATTATCATAAAGTTGATGATTCTAATTTCATGTAAAATTTATTTGTGTGCACAATTTTTATGAAAATGGTTATAATTGATTGAAATCAGGTAATTCTTTTTGAATTATCCTTTGTTTTTGTCGTAAGATATGATTTACTATAAATTTATTGTGTGTAACATAAGTTTATATTTATTTTTAAAACGCCAGATTTTCCGGGACACCAAGGAAATATATCAATCCCGGCCGGATCAGATTTTTGTGTGGGAGTCATGTGTAGAGATTGTAACTTCTTTTCTTCGCTGTAGATGTCTATTGAGAACTGTTTCCTATTCGGCTCGGCTATCAAAAATGTAACTAAATCGTTTTCCGCCCCTAATCGTTAATCGTGAAATAAATTAATAAATAAAATATTAAACAGTTATTAATGATTTGCCTTTTAAAAAACTAATATTGAGCATTTACTACCAGTTGACTGATGAACTGATCGAAAAGTTAACGATTGCCATTAACGGATTTTGTCGATATTTGCCTCCTAAACCGCGCACTAAGAGCCTAAAACCACCATCTAATTTTGAACTACCAAAAATGACAAGGAAAATTACATCGCATGATAATCTGTTTTTATACTTCACCTCCGTTAAAATCTGTCAAACACATTATAATTTGGATAGGGTACCAGTATTCATGTAAAAAACCATCAATTACAATCATCATTCTTTCAGGTTCAAACGAACATTCACCCCAAATTCACCTAAATATGAATTGGGTTACGTTTTCACAAATTTCCCTTATTTGTTCAACACGTTGTAAATTATATTGACCGGTATGTTTGAAGAAAGAGATTCATGTAATAGGCAAAGAATATATAAAACTATACACAATATCAAAGGTATCGTGAAGCGTAAAACAGCGTAAACAGTAACTTAAAAGGCAAATTTTACGCCTTCAATAACAATTTAAAGTTTGTCTAATGTAGGGCTAAAGGTAAACTTTGATCGGCTGAAATGTTTGACTGATTCATCCTCTTGGGCTTGCGAATTTACGGCATTTCGTTCTAGTCAAACGATTGGTATATATTAACTCTTCCTTACGTTTAATTTTCCTCTAAATCCTTGTAAACCGTCACGTTGAGGAGGAAGACAAATTACATCATAACATTCTTTCAGGTTCAAACGAACATTCAACCCAAACTCACCTAATGAGTTTAGTTTTCATTAAACACGAAACAGTGTGTACATTTTAATCGGGGCTACGGGAATATAAATTGTAAGGTCCACTTTCATTTCGCTGATTATTCCGAAGCTCCCGACTCTGAATTAAAATGTTCAACTTACTTCGGCTCAGTCCTTATCAAATACCGCCCCTGCCTATTAAGGATATTAGTTCTCCTGGAAGATAATAACCTGTAACAAAGAGTTCCCCTTCCTTAAAGCAGAGAACATTATAAGAAATATTGCAATTTACACTGTTATCGATGTTACTTATTTCACATGCTTTAGGAATACAAGTTAGTTTTCATAAACAGTTGAGTTTAATAATAATTATTTGTTCAAATCGCTATTTATTTCGTTTAATTAAAGTACACACTCAAATGACTGATAATGTCAATACACTTGCTCAAATATTGTACATAAAATTAAGTTCTCGGGGATAAGATTGCTGAAGGGTTTATGAAAATGTCTATTTGTTCGTTGAACTTTTATTGAAGTGAAAAGTTAATTAAATAGAAATTTGTATACAGTTGAATTAAAAATTGCTAGAACTATTTTCGTTTCTTAAAACAGTTGTAGCAAATTTATCATGTTTGGGAACTTCTTTTAGTAATTCAAATTAACATGCAGTTATATAAAATGTTGTGACATTTCTCAACGAATTTTTCTTGTGTTTCTACTGAAAATATTATTACATGTTTACCTTTTTTTACATACCCCTCAAATAGTTACAAAAAACCACCAAGTAAATATAGGAGGAAGTCAAAGGTTGGAGGAAGGTTGAGTTAATTAATGTTGACAAGTTGGTAACGAGCAACTCACCCGGGAGCTGGGGTTGACACACCAAAGCTTCTTCCTACACTACTGAGTGGCAAGAAACGCAGTAGAGAATACACCAACAGCTGTTGTTTAGTGGTGGGAGAACGGAACACGGGATAGAGACTTCACCAACAGCTGCTGGGTAGTGGCTGGACAGCGGAACACGGGGTAGATACTACACCAACAGCTGCTGGGTAGTGGCTGGACAGCGGAACACGGGGTAGAGACTACACCAACAGCTGCTGGGTAGTGGCGGGACAGCGGAACACGGGGTAGAGACTACACCAACAGCTGCTGGGTAGTGGCTGGACAGCGGAACACGGGGTAGAGACTACACCAACAGCTGCTGGGTAGTGGCTGGACAGCGGAACACGGGGTAGATACTACACCAACAGCTGCTGGGTAGTGGCTGGACAGCGGAACACGGGGTAGATACTACACCAACAGCTGCTGGGTAGTGGCTGGACAGCGGAACACGGGGTAGAGACTACACCAACAGCTGCTGGGTAGTGGCTGGACAGCGGAACACGGGGTAGAGACTACACCAACAGCTGCTGGGTAGTGGCGGGACAGCGGAACACGGGATAGAGACTTCACCAACAGCTGCTGGGTAGTGGCTGGACAGCGGAACACGGGGTAGAGACTACACCAACAGCTGCTGGGTAGTGGCGGGACAGCGGAACACGGGGTAGAGACTACACCAACAGCTGCTGGGTAGTGGCTGGACAGCGGAACAGGGGGTAGAGACTACACCAACAGCTGCTGGGTAGTGGCTGGACAGCGGAACACGGGGTAGAGACTACACCAACAGCTGCTGGGTAGTGGCTGGACAGCGGATCACGGGGTAGAGACTACACCAACAGCTGCTGGGTAGTGGCTGGACAGCGGAACACGGGGTAGAGACTACACCAACAGCTGCTGGGTAGTGGCTGGACAGCGGAACACGGGGTAGAGACTACACCAACAGCTGCTGGGTAGTGGCTGGACAGCGGAACACGGGGTAGAGACTACACCAACAGCTGCTGGGTAGTGGCTGGACAGCGGAACACGGGGTAGAGACTACACCAACAGCTGCTGGGTAGTGGCTGGACAGCGGAACACGGGGTAGAGACTACACCAACAGCTGCTGGGTAGTGGCTGGACAGCGGAACACGGGGTAGAGACTACACCAACAGCTGCTGGGTAGTGGCTGGACAGCGGAACACGGGGTAGAGACTACACCAACAGCTGCTGGGTAGTGGCTGGACAGCGGAACACGGGATAGAGACTTCACCAACAGCTGCTGGGTAGTGGCTGGACAGCGGAACACGGGGTAGAGACTACACCAACAGCTGCTGGGTAGTGGCTGGACAGCGGAACACGGGGTAGAGACTACACCAACAGCTGCTGGGTAGTGGCTGGACAGCGGAACACGGGGTAGAGACTACACCAACAGCTGCTGGGTAGTGGCTGGACAGCGGAACACGGGGTAGAGACTACACCAACAGCTGCTGGGTAGTGGCTGGACAGCGGAACACGGGGTAGAGACTACACCAACAGCTGCTGGGTAGTGGCTGGACAGCGGAACACGGGATAGAGACTTCACCAACAGCTGCTGGGTAGTGGCTGGACAGCGGAACACGGGGTAGAGACTACACCAACAGCTGCTGGGTAGTGGCTGGACAGCGGAACACGGGGTAGAGACTACACCAACAGCTGCTGGGTAGTGGCGTGACAGCGGAACACGGGGTAGAGACTACACCAACAGCTGCTGGGTAGTGGCTGGACAGGGGAACACGGGGTAGAGACTACACCAACAGCTGCTGGGTAGTGGCTGGACAGCGGAACACGGGGTAGAGACTACACCAACAGCTGCTGGGTAGTGGCTGGACAGCGGAACACGGGATAGAGACTTCACCAACAGCTGCTGGGTAGTGGCTGGACAGCGGAACACGGGGTAGAGACTACACCAACAGCTGCTGGGTAGTGGCTGGACAGCGGAACACGGGGTAGAGACTACACCAACAGCTGCTGGGTAGTGGCTGGACAGCGGAACACGGGGTAGAGACTACACCAACAGCTGCTGGGTAGTGGCGTGACAGCGGAACACGGGGTAGAGACTACACCAACAGCTGCTGGGTAGTGGCTGGACAGGGGAACACGGGGTAGAGACTACACCAACAGCTGCTGGGTAGTGGCTGGACAGCGGAACACGGGGTAGAGACTACACCAACAGCTGCTGGGTAGTGGCGGGACAGCGGAACACGGGGTAGAGACTACACCAACAGCTGCTGGGTAGTGGCTGGACAGCGGAACACGGGGTAGAGACTACACCAACAGCTGCTGGGTAGTCGCGGGACAGCGGAACACGGGGTAGAGACTACACCAACAGCTGCTGGGTAGTGGCGGGACAGCGGAACACGGGGTAGAGACTACACCAACAGCTGCTGGGTAGTGGCTGGACAGCGGAACAGGGGGTAGAGACTACACCAACAGCTGCTGGGTAGTGGCTGAACAGCAGAACACGGGGTAGAGACTATAGCAACTGCTGTTGGGTAGTGGCTGATCGGTAAAATAATGCGACTGCTATAGGCCATAACTGTTTTGGCTGGTTTGAACCATCTATTTAGCGATGAAGCGAGTGTGCTTGGACCTCGGTTCCGGTATGTTAGTGCTCTTGGCGTATTATTATATCAAGTTTGATGTATGCTGGATGGTTTGAACTGAATTTCAAATAACACTCAGTAGACGTGCGTGTTTAAATAATTCTTAACTGAATTTCTGTAAACACTAGTCCACCATAGTGATTTTCCGCTATAGTATGTGGAAATAGAAGTTTTTTCGTTAGCATGCAGGCTCAACTATGAGCTTAATTTAATTGTTTCATTCTGGTTGTTTACAGGGCTTCTTAATTTTACAAAAAAGTCATCCGCATTGCTTTAGTAGAATTTTTAAGATCATATTAAAATTACTATTTGTATGATGTAAAGCTAATAAAATTTGCATACGAATCGTAAGGTTATATGAAAACGTAATGTTCTATGACTATAACAATGATGCACACTCTTGCTTGATTTCAACAGTCATTCCATTACCTAGTTATATTACTGTACCGAAAACCTTTACTTTTATACATTTTCTTGTGATTTACAAAACCTTTTAATTTTATAAAACAAAACTACAGAATATGATCGCTGAAATTATCTTAATTTTACCAATTAATATGTGTTACGCCTCTGAAGAAGATTTTCATTGAAGACAAGCTAAAACTAACGTTATTTTGTAATCACACTTTTAAAAGATTGGAAACCTAAACATACGTATACGCCGTGCTCTCATTTTCAATTCCCAACTTCTATACATAGTATAGGGATATTGTTTTTGACAAAAGTTTCGAATTTAAGTTGTTAGTGGATATATGCGTTTTAGTCAGTGCTCCCTGAATCCAAATAAGTGGTTTTCGGAGTGATGTCTGTCCGTCCGTGTTTGAGTGTGTGGATGTATGTAAATAAAGCAAGATACGACAACAGAGGTCCGTTTTTTTGAAATTTGGCATGTAGGTATTAAACCACGGTATATCCAGGTATTCTTTATTTTTCTCTCGAATTTTTGATTTTTAAGGCTATTTATCCCATAAAAACGACAAAAATCGAAATTTTATGTGTTGAAGGTGCAGCTAAAGTTATGTACTTACACAGCAATTGTAACCATGTTTTTGTGATTTTTAATGTTTTATTTCGATTAAACCTGTTATACCTTTTGTATATTTACTAAACTATCATGCAGATAAACATCTATGCTTTAAATTATCGTTTCGATGATAATATCGAAATTTTGCTTTGGTTAACATAATTGCGATTGCAAGTATCGAAAATTATAGATTTTCAAATCCGATCTTAACGGGTGGAGATGGATTCTAAAGTTTGGCCATTTGTGGTTCCAGATCTGATATCGATGCAGAAGAGCAGCTCGCGGGTGTTCAGCGAGGTGAACGGCCACCGCGAGGCGCACCTGGAGAACAAGCAACAAGGTAACGGCCCAGCCCTCCATAGACCAATATGTTCTGAGTTTACTTTGGACCATTCTATACGAACGACAAATGCGTCGCGTTACTAGCGTCGCGCTAAATTTCGTTTTGCAGGTCAATGGAGTTACTGTGTAGCATCTATACGGGCGCTATTGCCGCGCGCGGTAGCCCTGCTCACTCGGCGTTGACGCTTTCAACGCGACCTGCCCTGCAATGAACGCTATTAACGCGACGGCATTGCCGCGAGGTTCCTTCTATACTGACGCAATTGCCGTCAGCGTTGTAGTGGGAAGCCCAGCGTTCTCGTTGTGAATCTGCTTTGTGAGCTAGTGACATTCGACTCAACAATGTTCGACACTGAAAAGTTTATTTTTGATATAGAGAAAGACCCACCAATTTATGACGTTAAGTCTAAAGACTATTCAAACAAACAAATCAAAGCACAGTGTTGGATGGAAGATTGCAGCAGCTAGATAAGTTGTAGCAGAGTAATCTAATGTAATAAAAATCCAATAATCAAACATTCTTTAGCAAACTGTTTCAAAGTAAAGCTAGCCCTGATGTAAAAATTAATTTATGGATCAGTGAAAATTTAAGGAGAGGATACACATATTTCTTGTTTATTTCTTTATTTGTACATCGGCGGAACAGTTATTATTCAGGTATTACGTGCATTAGGCCTAAGCAAAGACCGTAAACCACCCCTTGTTCATCACCCACTCGTACCTAAGCCTAGGCAAAACTGGTTAAGCGCGACGACATTGCCGTCCGTATAGAAGGTCGGAAGGATAGCGCGACGGCACAAGCGCCCGCATAGCGCGACGAGAGTAGCGTTCGTATAGAAGGTCGGTTTTCACTACTGGGCGTTAGCGGCTTTAGCGCGACACATTTGTCGTTCGTATAGAATGGGCCTGTAGCATATATACGGGCGCTATTGACACTTTCAGTGCGACGATACGATAGGTATCGTCGAATACGATGCCCAGCGCTCTCTTCTCTCAGCAGGATGGATGCTGCTTTTCACATTTGTGTCTCGTTTCAAAATAGCACCACCGATCTGACGTAAAAGCTCATCGAAGGAGGCAACTGACATCCGGTAATATTGAAAGAATTTATCCTCATGTTGTCTGTGGTTATCAAAATTGACGTAAAAAGCACCCGTAGACAATCTGTCCCTAAGTCCCCCAATGCTTATCATAATTAGAATACACCTCGAGAAGGAATTGAAAGCCAGCACACCCGATGTGAACAGCGTCCATGTTGGCATCTCAATAAAACTGGTGTGACCTCGGTAAGTGCGACGACATTACCGTTCGTATAGAAGGTCGGTTTTCACTAACGGGCGTCAGCGCGACACATTTGCCGTTCGTATAGACGTGCCCTAAGTCCTATATTTTATGAGTTGGATTTGTTGGCCACTTAATACGAACGACAAATACGTTGTGCTAATACAGCTAACGACCAGTAGTGAAAACAACATTCTATACGGACGCTATTGTCGTCGCGCTATGAGGACGCTATAGTCGTCGCGCTACGCGGACGCTTTTGCCGTTACGCTATCCTTCTTCCGACCTTCTATACGAACGGTATTGTCGTCGTGCTTACCAAGGTCACACCAGTTTTGTTAAGACGCCATCATGGACGCTGTTCACATTGGGTGTGTTAGCTTTCAATTTCTTCTCGAAGAGTATTCAAACTATGATAAGCGTGAAGTTATTGGGAGTCATCTCGTCCCAATCCTCGAACATCGCTCTCCCGACTTCCATCGAACACTGTGCTTTTATTTGTTTGTTTGAATAGTCTTTAGACTTAACGTCATAAATTGGTGGGCGCTTCTTTATTTCAATAATAAACTTTTCAGTGTCGGACATTGTTGAGTCGTATGTCACTAGCACACAAAGCAGATTGACAACAAGAACGCTGTGCTTCCCACCACGACGCTGACATCAACAGCGTCCGTATAGAGGGAACCTCGCGGCAATGCCGTAGCGTTCGTTGCAGGGCAGGTCGCGTTGAAAGCGTCAACGCCGAGTGAGCAGGGCTACCGCAATATACTCAATACGCAATATACTATAGGGCAATAGCGCACGTATAGATGCTACACAGTAACTCCATTGACCTGCAAAACGAAATTTAGCGCTACTCTAGTAACGCGACGCATTTGTCAAGTGTCCGTATTTTTTGTGTCTGCATTTTTTTATGGCGTCTGAAATTTACAGGTTCGATTGCTAAATTGATGCAATACATGTAGGCCTAGTGCAGTATTATCGATAGAAGAAATGGATGGTTTTGTATTGTTGAACAACTAATTTAGAGTAGTTAAATATTTAAATTTTGACTTTAAACTTGCAAACCATCCTGTTTTTGACCACAGCCATCTCAAGTAATACAGCCTGGCCTCCGAACTGAAAACGTCGCTTTTTCTAGTTGCGCCGCAGCTTTGTTACCAGAGATAATTTGTCTGGGGTGATTTGATGATTTGTTGATTATGATTTGACAGCACGAAAATACCTTGAATTTGAGAAATTCGATATAGTACTGTTTAATCTGCCTAAATAAAACTAATGTTTGAAAATGCAAATTCAATTCAAAATAGTGTATTGTCCGAGTCGAATAACATGGCCCACTTTATATAAGCCGATCCTGCTAAGCCTACCCTGCCTGCCGCAGCCTGTCTGTCCTGGCTGCTAGTTGGGGGCTGCCTTGCACAAGGTCGATGCTAAAATTAACATTAGTCTTATTGGTTCTTTTTATTTGAATCGGCCTAGTAAGCTTTACAAGCCAATCGATGTGAAGAGCTATTCAGCTATCAATTTAGCTATTCGTCGTGAATAAATAAATTACTTCCCCAACCACTGTCAATGGTACTACGACAGATGTTCCGCTCGTCAGAACCCCATCAGGTCTAAGTATGCAGCTACATAAATAATGTAAAAGTACTAAGTACTCCAGAACTTTTCAATATTTTATAACAAGCGATACCGTTAGGATTTTGTATTATTTTTAGATAAACCGTGGAGTACATTTACTAAATTGATGCAGTTAAATATGTAGACCTGATGAAGTTCTGATGAACGAAACATCTGTCGTAATACAGTTAACAAGGATTAGATAATATAGATCAATTAGTTGAATATTATACAGGCTGTTTTTTGTTTGTTTTTTTTTTTAACGCAACCCAAAACTTTATTTTGTCAGTGAAGGATTATTACCCCGCAAGATCCCCGGATTTGCCGCCACTATATTATTTTCTTTGGGCATACATAAAAAGTAAGGCCTACGAAAACAATCCATAGGATATTCAGCACCTCAAAAAAAACATAACAAATTTAATGCAAGAAGATCTAAGAGGTACCTTGCAACACGTGTTTGGGAATTTGATGGGGAGATCACAACTTTATACAAATGCCAATGGCGGATTGTTTGAACACAAAATGTAAACTAAAAGTGATCAAACTTAAATAATAGGTTGTATAAAATGTAAATATTAGTAAAACAATAATCATTTCATATTTATATGCGCATTATTCAATCTTAAAAATGGGTTGCGATAAAAAATCCTGTATGTTTGTTTATAAGAAAGATAAGTGAGAAGAAAAGTGTAAAAAATATTCGAGTGTCGGTTATCTGTTGCAGTCAGCCAGAACGGTGAGAAAGTGGAGTCGATGGAGGTGATAGCCAGTGCCAAGCAGGAGCCGGGGGCTACGCCCTCCACCCAGGTCCACGCGGAGGTGGAGGTGCCGGCCCGGGGCATCCACCGCACCTTCGACTCCCCCGCCCCCGCGCCCGCGCCCGCCGACAAGCGCAAGATGTCCCTCCGGCCCGAGCAGGACGACAACATGGTCAGCGCATGTTCTTTTCAAGCAACCCCTACTTTAAGGCCATTTAGCTTTTTACTTTCTCCCCCTGTACAGAGTTTATGGGGAAAGTATTGTTTTCGTAAAAATTTTCGAATTTGAGTTGGTGGATATATTTGTTTTAGTGCTCCCTAAGCCTAACTAAAATCGTGGTTTTCGGCAGGACTAGTAGTCCTGGGTTTTCGGAGTGGTGCCGTCCGTCCGTGTGAGTGTACATGTGTTTGGATGTGTGTAAACAAAGCTAGAGACGACACCAATGATCTGATTTTCATGAAATTGGACATGTAGGTATAAATCCATGATATCTCCAGGTGTTTTTTTTCATTTTTGGAATTTTTTATTTTTAAGGATATTTACCCCATAAAACCCAATAAAAAACTATAAAAATCCAAATTTCTCAAACACGGCTCTAACGAGTTTGGTAACAATTTTATGGTGTTTAATAGTTAAGTTAATAAACAAAATGACTCCACCCGCATGTCTGAAAAATTCAGGTTCAAAAGTTATGGGGGTTTAAGTGTTCAAAAGTTAATGTTTTTAAAATTTCACAAAATCTGTAACTTCTAAAGAAAATATTCTTGCAACCACTTAATTTGGCTTGAAAAATTAAATAATCCATTATCTTGAATTATTAGTCTACGTCAACTGGCTGCGGAGATAATTGATATTTTAGTTTGGCGGTAAACGCTTTACGTTGTCTAATGTTATTCTTATGGCACATATTTAAAAAACCTATATCCCCGTAAATTACTAACCGATTTTGATAACATGCGGTATGTATCTGTGAAATAATTAGGTGTTAGTTTGTTTTATTTCATCATGTAAGTTTTCTGGTTTTAAATGACTTAAAAAGGGAGAAAGTATGTGTCGGTTTCCTGATACCGTATATTTTTACTCTACGTGGTTCCTGTCCTGTCTATTATCCAATCTTATACTCACAAAACGACACTCTATAATGAATCCTTCGCTATTTCTACTCTAAGGCTCTGGAATGCTCTCCCTGGTTCTTCAAAAACTCAGATTCTTAAAGTGTTAAAATTCGGGATAGCCATGCTCGGTTTGGGGCGGAAGTCAAAGATTACTGCGTCGAGGGCGGGGGTGATGGCGTGTGGCGATGGCATGACGGGGTAAAAGGCGACTAGTGTGTTGTGTGATGTTTACTTGTTTTTTTAAGCTTTGTTTTTAAAACTTATGTACATATCTTTTTGTATAGTCGTTATTTTTTCATTACTATGTTACTTTAAGTTTTAGTCGAAGTTAAGTGGCAGAGATGACTTAACTTCGCTTCGTCAATAAAGTTGTTTTTAATTTAATTTCATTTCATTACAGACTCTGGCCTCTCGTAGACATGGTAGTGATCGTTGATTTAAATTTATGATTTCTATCGATTTTGTAGGGGGCAAGACAGCTGCTAGCCGTTTATTTACTTAATACGATATACTTCTCGCTTAGATCTTTAACGTGAGCGGAAAATGAGTAAGGAAATGGAGTAGCCGATCTCATAAAAAAATCATCTCATAAAGCAATAGTCAATCTACCTCTAAATATTGTCTCCTGGCAAGGGAGTAGTTGCAAACAACCGGCTGATGCAGAAGCAATGCACTTGTTTGAATAAACATTCAGTGGTCCGTTGAAATTGATCGAGCCCGACACAACTACCGCGACAAGCTTTATCAGGGGCAATAGAACCACAGGCTTATGGGGATTTACTTGTTTCCGATGACGTTATAATCTCCTCTGAGTGTTTACATGAGTTTCTCTATGTGACTTTCAACTGTCAGACACAGCTATTGAAACAGGTATAACTATTAATTAAAAGTTTTACCATTTTCAACTGTTTTTCTAACTATAATTGTAAACCATTCTTCCTTGGTAAATTTATGGTTGACATTGACTTGCCTGATGCTGTGGGCAAAACAACAAGTTAATTTTTTCATTTTCATCATGAAGTTATGTAGTTAAGCAAATATGTCTACCAAATACTACGAATATATACCATCAATGAATAATTGGTTAGTTTGTTAGATATACAATTTTGTAGTGACTTCAGTGTATATTATCGCTGTAAGCATAATTTACAATAACATTTTGCGTACAAATGTTTTATATGTAATTTATGCACCGTGGAACCCCACCTGTTGAGTTTAGAAGCTTTTTCTCCTAGTAATGCGCGCGTGAGTAAAATAATAATTCGCCCCCCAGTGGCAGTAAAGTATTTTGACGGTATTTTTGTTTGGACACATACTGTAACTATAGGGACATGTCGGGCAGTTGATATAAAATCTTTGTTTCAATTTAAATACAGTACCCTCGTTGCAGCATACTTGCATACTCAGCGCATTTATAATGCTGTCGGGTTTACTTTGTCTCTCGGCAGGAGACAAAGTAAACCCATAAGAATAACATTGAAATAAATAATTCAAAAATTAGAGCGCCTCCAGATTCCTACGCACACCCGCAAATATGTTGCAGTTCGATGAATTCAGACGCTAACACCTGATTTAGTGGCAGGAATAATCAATTAAGAATAAAATTAATGACAATCAGCTGTGAGAACGACTAAGAATTAAGCATGTAAGAACGTTGCAACAATCAGCTGATCGCTGGTGCATGGATGGTTACAGCTACCCGAATATTTATTATTGCAGATGGGGGAAAAATTTTGTGCGTATTTCGAGAGTTAAGTACATTGTCTCCCTCGTGAAAATTGTCGCCGTCGGCAAGCTCGGGCACCGACATTTTCACTCGTGGGATAATGTTTTACTTTACTCACCCAACATACAAATAACTATTACCACTTGCCAGGTGATATCGTCACTGTATTAATTAAGGGCTCAAGCTGAATACTTTAGGTTTTATTTTTTATTTGTCTGAGCTTGAATTGTTTATAGCCTCATAAAATATGTGGTATTTTGTCACGATGGGCGAGCGTGATTTTGACGGTATTTACTTTGAGGGAATCCAAAACTGTAGTTGTTAAAAAATTGTGTGCTCTTTGTAATTTGCGACTTTATTGCTTAACAAGGAATAAAGACCGGATTTACGTACTTCATACGTACCTATATAAAAAAATATCTATAAAAAATTAATTATTGATCAAAATAATAATAATAATAATAGTAATAAGTATAATTTATTTCACCAAAATATACATATACAAACATTTAAATTACCAAAATAAATAATTATTACATTTATTTACAGAATAATACAAAAATACATAGAAATGTTATGGCGAAATAAGTAGGAATCCCCTAGGTTTCCCCGTGTTGGGATCTCCATAACTTGATTGTTACACAGTATTGACATGATATGACAGAATACAGAATACAAATAAAGTTAGAAATATAAATTTTTCAGACTTTTAATGTGCAAATATATCTGTATAGAAAAATTTAAAAATCCAAATAAAATCTTGAATATACAAAATACATAAATCCAAGATTTTAACAATGAATGTAACTAAACTATAAATTACAAACCAAGAAAATAAACACAATAAATAAATAATTAATTAATTATGCATAACCGAACAGTAAAAGAACATCTATTTTACAACAACAAATTTTACTACAAAATTTTTTTTTACTTTTTTTAATTTTACTACAAAATACTACAACCTCTCAGAAATGAGCAGAAAAGTTGCAGCAAAATACTTTTTCAATGGTCAGTCACTTAAAAAGTTCTCCTAATGTAATTGTAGTAATTGAACTTATTAACGGATTATTCCGTTAAACAGCTTAGTTGAGCTAAACAACTTTCGCCCTTTACAAAGCTTACCTTCTACACATTTATAATTGTCACTTTTATGGACGAATAAAAAACTAGACATGTCAGTATTTTACATTAAACATATGTAAAATACTTTCATTTTTACTTTTATTTTTAAGTTCAATATTTAAACAAAATTTTTAAAAAGTTTCAATCGGCCACATACGAGTACTTTGCTTATATATATAGTTCTGTCGTAGCTCCTTGCTGTAATTGGGCACTTCATGAAGTATCCAATGCTGCCCGGGCACTTCATGAAGTGCCCAGCGCGCCTGAACACAGAGTAACTCGATTATTTCAATCAAAGTTACAGATAAAACGACCAGATATAAAGATGTGGAACGAAATTGGACACTTCATGAAATGCTCGAAGCTCATTGGAATCATGCTTTAACTATCGGGACATGTCGGGCAGTTGCTATAAAATCTTTGTTTAATTTAAAATACTGTACCCTCATTGCAGCACACGTGCATACTCAGCGCATTTCTAATGCTTAGAGTCATACTTAAACCTAACTTAAGCGATATATGTCCTTTTTATTTCCTCTATAAGAATATGATGGCAAATGAGTGTGCAGATCTGCTGTTGCAGGTATATAAGAATTTGAAGGTTTAAATAAGTATTCAGAAAGACACGGGTAAGGCTGATCCCAAATTTTATCAAGATATGTCAAAAAATAAGTAAGCATATGCAATTTGATTTATTTTCCATATCTGTAGCGTTCATGCTATCGTTCTTGGAAATATGTTTTGGATAGTGATTTTTGGGTTTCAAAGATTTTTGGGTTTCAATAACTGTTGACTATAACTTGGTTATTTCTTTACAATAATAGCAACCACTTATCCTAGAATAAATTAAAAAACGAAATAAATAATTGAGGTTCGTATAAAGTTTTAAAATCATTACTGTGGCTTTGAAACAGCTATAACATTAAACGAAAATGTAAAAATCTTTCGGTAATGCTTTATTGAAAATATATATAATTGAGAATTAAGCATTCGCTAGCAACCTATTATCTTTGAATAACTTTTAACAGTTATTGATTATCTTTTCAGTCAAATTCATTATAATATGAATTTCGAAATGGTCTTTGTCTTAAACTTTTTTTTAAACAACTGGTGTCTTCAAGGATAGAATAAAAGATGTAAAGTATGCATTACTGAAAAGATATTGAACAAACGGTCACGCTACATAGATTTTTTACTTTTTCACGAGCAAATAATACAAAACCTATTACAATATAAAAGTCTTGATTTTGTGTTCATTCATTTACAAAAACATAAAGACAAACTTTTGCTTTAATTTACGTTAGTTCCAATACAATTTATAAAATAAAACAATTAAATACAATATAAATGTTTTAAAATTTTGCACCAAAGAATTAATTGTAGAATTGTTTGTATTAATTCGTGCACTGAAGTCTTATTGGCTTTTTCTATAAATTTGTTTTGGCCTGCTATATTTTGATTTATTATAAGTTTTATTGAGGGTAATTAAGTTATTACAAAATAATTCAAAACATTGAAAAAACTTTACAGAGTTAATGTTAATTTTGATATTTTAAACATAAATGTGTTCAAAAAATAGATAAAATATTTTAGTTTAGTTTTTAAAGCATAAAATTTAAATTGCATTTTGTCTGGCTTAGTAGTAGACAATCTTATCGACAATGTTTTGTAATATTCCTCTAAAATTTTCTTATTTTATACGTTAAAAATAATACATCGAACACTTCCATCAGTGAATAAAGGTGCTGCTATACATACACGTCACGTCACGTCACATCGCGTCCACTTACGGCCAATTCGACGATTCCGGAGGGGGTGCTATACATATTCGCATCGATTCACATCGATTCGCATCGATTCGCATTTTTAAGTTTCTAAGAGCCGAATAGCCGAGTGGATGTCGGTGTAAGCTATACATACACGTCACGTCACGTCACGTCTCGTTGCGTCCCAATTCGGCCGATTCGGCCGTGTATGCTCTTCAGAGCATTCGCGTCAGGCCGTGACGTGACTTATCGTGACGTGTATGTATAGCCAGTTCCATTTGATAACACAGGTTTCATTCACATCGAAAATGGGCAAGACGTGTCGTGACGTGACGTGTATGTATTAGGTGCTGCTATACATACACGTCACGTCACGTCACGTTGCGTCGCGTCGCGTCCACTTTACGGCCAATACGGCGATTCCGAAGGGAGTGCTATACATATTCGCATCGATTCGCATTTTCTAGTTTCTAAGAGCCGAATGGCCAAATGGACGTCGGAGTAAGCTGTACACACGTCACGTCACGTCGCGTCGCGTCGCGTCCACTTTACGGCCAATACGGCTATTCCGAAGGGGGTGCTATACATATTCGCATCGATTCGCATTTTCTAGTTTCTAAGAGCCGAATGGCCAAATGGACGTCGGAGTAAGCTGTACACACGTCACGTCTCGTCACGTCGCGTCGTGTCGCGTCCCAATTCGGCCGATTCGGCCGTGTATGCTCTTCAGACCATTCAAGGCGGGCCGTGACGTGTCGTGACGTGACGTGTATGTATAGCCGGTTCCACTTGATTACACAGGTTTCATTCACCTAGAAAATGGTCGTGACGTGACGTGACGTGACGTGACGCATCGTGTATGTATAGCAGCACCTTAAACCGCAGTTTAACGTGTTTAAAGCAAGTCTCCACATCAGAACTGGGCACATAACGTAAAGCAATAATTTTACATGAGCCTTACGAGCAGCGAGCTATCCAGTGATATCGATAGTTTCAACAATGTTTAAGCATGAATCAAGTTGGCAACACTGAATATAAACATATGATGTATAGCTTGCTGCACTGCAGATCGCTGCAGGTCGGGAAACTATTCCACAGTCGCTCACGACACGACTTTGGCGAAAACGTGCAGAAAAGTGGCACTTGGCACTTGGCAGACTTTTGCATAAATAACTATTTAAGTTAAACGCACCAGTAGCCGACACTGCTCTAATGCCTGACAGTCTTGATTGATTTGCCTTATAATGCGGTTCCCTTATAATATTTTACATATGATTAATTTTTTAAATTATATTTATTTTTAGTGTTTTTTATGAAGAAATCTGTATAATTTAGCTAATGTTAAAAAAGGCGATTATTTGAAGTGTTCGCTACTCGACAACATCGCTTTTCGGAGTTTGTTCTTATCAGAATCTATAAGAAGGTAGGTTTGGTTTTTGTATATTAGTAAGCATTATAAATGATTAAGTTCAGTATTTGAGCCTCAAATCAAGTAAAATCAACTTAAATCCTAAAATGAGCATACAACAATATTTTCCATAAGAATAACATGGAAAATAAGTAGGTTTGCTTCCTTGGAAATCTGAAATTTAGATATTTTTGCAATAATCCAGTAGATATTAACTAGATGAAGCCATATACCAAGTTTCATTCAAATATGTTGAGAAATAAGCGAGATATAGAATTTTATTTATTCCCCATAAGGTTAACTTTGGGACAACGTACTGTGTTTACCACTAGAGATATCACGATAACCAATGGACATAGAGTAATAATTCAGATTATAAATTATTAATTTTTTCAAGCTGAAATCAATGGTTCAAACCAGGATTTTATAATTTTTTTCTATGTAAAAAATCCCAAACACCCATTTTTTGGAGTGGTTTATCCTCCTAACCCCCTCTCCCCTTCCAATGGTCTGATCAGGCTGGTTTTCGAACTCGTCCGAACAATTACTACTTTACGTCTCTACGCCAAATTTCATTCAGATCGGACCGTATTCACACGATCTATCGTGCTTAAAAGCGCACAGACATATTTATGAAAATGAACGAATAGTGTTTTTGGCATCTGGGTATCCTTAAAACGGGAAGTTATGATGGTCTCGGGCTTAGATCCTTCCATGAAACCTACGGTAAAAGCTTCTTCCCTATAGATGATATTCGCTATTATACACATATGATGATTTTACACTGAAAATTAATTATGATTTCATTATAACATAGGCAAAACTATTTTTTGACAGTCAGAAATTGGAACATGGTCATGGGTTTGGTTAATTTGAAAAAATTGTTAAAACAAAAAAAAACATTTTATTAGGATGATTTTGGAAACCAAACTAAATTTAGAATTATGTACCATGTATCTCTATTCTAAAGTTAGAATAATATAGGTTAAATCCCTATTTTGACGAAACCGTAGGTTAAAATGCGGTTTCATAGGCGCTAGTGTGTTTTCCTTATGTTAATTTTTTGTTTGTTAAAAGCTTATCTCTGGCTTGAGACTTAAAACTTGTTCGGGTCTTAAATAACTCTTTACATTATTGGCTTTTATTTTAGCTTTCGATCATTAAAACCAGATAAGCTAGAGATGAGCTATAAAGCTCAAAGCGATATAATTGTTTTTTTTTTATCGGTTCTAGTCAAAGATTTTATATTTCTGGTCTGAAATCACACAGTAAATTATAGGCTTTCATTCGAATCAACATTAATAAAAAATCTGACTCATTTAATTAAATTTCATAATTTAACTCCATCATTAAACATACAATCTCTTTATTTTCGTGATATAGTTTTTTTTGTGTTTGTTTCATAATATAGCTTATACTCCAGTCCAAACAGAGACTCAAAACTCGTTAAGGTCTTAACTACCCCACTAAATTATTTGATTTCATACGAGCTCTTGATCAAGTGTGCAAGAGACTAAGGCAGGTATTTTTGTGTTCAGAAAGCTGTTGTGCTTTGCTTCCACTGAGCAACTCATTACAGATGGGATGGAGACCTGTCTGGGGTTATTAGAGTAAGTTTTTAGGTTACAAAAAAATATATATATATAAAGTTTTTTAGTTACCCAAGTGAACGTCATGATCAGACGTCTTCATCACCAACAAAGGTCACTTTTCCTTCCATTTGTATTCTGGAAACTTTGTCATTTCTTCACAAAGACGTCACACTATTATAAAACATTTTCTTTCTCACGAGTATAAAACAAGAAGTAAACCTAGACATGTACTTGGTATACCTCTTGTCTACATCATTATTTCAAAAACATTAAAATATTTATGTTTTTGAAATTACTATAGTTTCTGGGTTTCAAAGAAGAGCATGATTGGCATCTTCAGGAACTAGCTGTAGAACACACTTATTGTTAAGGCATGTTACTGATTAAATTATTTTAATGTTTTATAAAAATAAGACATGTATTTATTTTTTTACTTATTGCTGCATTTTTGTATATTGAATATTTTTAAGAAATGGCTTGTTTTCGCCAAAGCTTTGTATGACTTAGCATACGTTAATTATTTTAAAACAAGTGAATTGCTAGCTTTTCATTAATTACTTAATCATCCGCGGCTTGGCCCGCTGAAAGGATGGCTAACTTTAATTTAATTAAATTATGTAATATATAGAGGAAACGTGACGCCTCCTCATTTCAACCTGGGGTGGAATCTCCAGCTCCAACCTAAAGAGAATAATTTAACGCCTAATGATTAAAGTACAGATATATTATAAGATCAGATGAAATAAGTGCATTTGTTAGTTTATAAAAATTGCACACTACATAATTTAATAACGTTTCCTCCGTGTATTTTTCAGTTACTCGAAAGATGGGTAAATGATATTAATTGGCTATAATTTACTAACACACTCTTAATCTGACGTCACACTCGAGACTAAGCCTGCTGCAAAGTACCTGGGAGTCATGGTCGACAGCAGACTGTCTTTCGGCGAGCAGATCCAGCGCGCCGCCGACAAAGCCGCTAAGGGTGTCGCTGCCCTTGGTAGGCTTATGCCCAATGTCGGCGGTCCTCGTTCCTGCAAGCGCCGTCTGCTCATGACTGCCGTCCAGTCAGTCTTGCTGTACGGGGCGGAGGTATGGGCTCACGCACTCGAGAAGCGAGTCTACCGAGACCGGCTTGCCCGAGTCCAGCACCGAGGAGCTCTGCGGGTCGCTTCGGCCTACCGCACAGTCTCCGAGCCTGCTGTGATGGTGATCGCCGGAGTCATCCCCGTCCTCTTTCTCGCGAGGGAGAGGCAGGCGATTTACCGGAGGAGGCCTGAAGTGGGCCGGGAAACAGCTGCCAGGGAAGAGCGCGATCGCAGCTTCGACTCCTGGCAGCGCGACTGGGAAGCCGAGCCGAGGGGACGTTGGACCTTCCAGCTCATACCTTCCGTCCGACCATGGGTGGAGCGGCAGCACGGCGAGGTCGATTACTACGTGACCCAGTTTCTTTCTGGACACGGGTACTTCCGAGCCTATCTGCACCGGATGGGCAAAGTCGCCAGCCCGGACTGTCTGTATTGCCCCGGCATCCCAGATACGTCCGAGCACACCTTCTTTCAGTGCGACCGTTGGCACGTCCGCCGAGCCTCGCTTTCATCTGAGATCGGCGTGATCGTCAGCCCAAACAACATCGTTGGAGCTATGCTCCAGGGAGAGGGCAACTGGAACTGTGTCAAGCACTACGTCCAGGCCATTCTTCGGGCGAAAAAGGTCGACCACGGTCGGCTTTAATCCTCAGCATTTCCCCACGGAGGTTGCCCTAGCGGCGTAATATCAAAGGCCTAGCCCGAAGTAATGTGTGAAACAGTTCCAGGCTAGTGTCCTCGGTGCCGAGGGAGGTGGTTTAGTCGGTAGTTCACGGGACATCGAGCTCGTGGGAGTCCGACACTACTGAGGGGACAACGAGCCCCTCAGTGTGCGTAAACGCATTCCACCTCCTACCCAAAAAAAAAAAAAAAAAAAAAAAAAACACTCTTAATCTGCAATTTAGTCATAATTATACAGAAATCAACTTATTAATAATTTATAAATTAGGTTTACAATTGTGTTCGAATAAAAAACAAAAAATCATTGCCACTTCAGGAGTTTGAGTCCCTGAGATCTTTAATCACCCTGTGCACTCAGCAAGTTTAGGCCGCATGTGAATATGAGGATATAAAACTGTAACCGATGACAAATAATTGTGCTAAGAGCGGTATCTTTACTAAAAATCTGAATCACATTAAAGATCGGATCACCCATTTAGCTGCCAGGGGCGAAAATGTTTTGTAGAAGAAATCTATTTGTTGGACGGAACTTAAATCCCTATCACCCAAAAACCCTTCTAAAACTTTCACTTTTGAAACCCCCGTTTCTAGTGGATGTATATACTCTAATAGGAATCCATGCAGAGATGATTCAGGATTCTAGTATGAGTACTTCAGGTCGCGGGTGGTCCAAAAAACGAAAGTGGTATTTTAGTGTATTTTTAAAATTCATAATAGCGAAGGATTAATTTTGATACTTTTCCCTTCGTCTCTAGTGTTTAAAATACACTACGTTTCGAGAGGTATTGAAACTCCTCTCGTTTTTAAGTGATCCTATTTAAACTTACATTAACCTACTTATTTCTATTTAACCTACATTTTTGGGTTGTTTGTTTGTTTTTTAACATATAATTGACATTTGTCCAACATTCAACAGCACAGAAATCTCACTCACCCAAAAATTCATATAAAACACATTAAACATAATACGGAATATACAAAAAGAAAATTAAAACAAAAAACATATTCCTTACTGGCGGCAATGCCTCCAAGCTCCGGCGGCACGACACGCACACACATCTACTCGTACTCAGACAATAACGAGAGGACTTTCAATACCTCTCGAAACGTAGTGTAGTTTAAACATTAGAAGCGAAAGGAAAAGTCCAAAAATTTAAATAATAGTGATATTTTAGTATTTGACAAATATATAGTAGATGAACATAGTGGATTTTTGTATTTTAATCTGTTAGTAAATTGAATTTTGTGCCTCTTTGCACCTTGAAATTATTCTGTAGTCCCGTACTACTAAAAAAACGTTATCATAACGTATTCTTTGCGGTTCTCCATTCTTCAAACCTAACCTATAGTAAACAAACATGATACACATTTTGCGTGGTATTGTTGCAGCTGTCAGCTGTTCACTTACATCTATTTCTAATCAGAATAAGTTTTAAATAATTACTAGAGGTAGTGAGGTGTGAGAAGAAGCTTGGGTGTTTACAAACAAACCCAGATGAACTTGGATTTTCCCAGGAGGGGAAATAAATATTTACATACGATCAATTGATTCAACAACAAATTTCTTGTGTCAGTCATGTGTTACATGCTAAACAAAAAACATGTCACCTGTTTAATGTTTGTTATTCAAAGAGCAAAACATTGTTTCTAATATAAACCCACATTTTGTTTTGGATTAGTATTTTTTATCTACCAGACTAGTAGCGTAATCACATGGCTTTGTTTACTTCCACGTCATCAATGATTTCTTCCCCTCCTCTGTTGAAACTTCAAACTCAAGCTTCTTCTCATACCTCACTACCTCTACCACCACTTATTTTTGATGCTCCTACAAAGTAACCTAAATACCTTAAGAAGAAAGTTGCATTAAATGAGGTTGTCTTGTTGCCACTGCTGCTAGCACTGCCAGAACGTTGTTCTATTTTTTCATGTACCCTTAAATATGCATTAAGGGCCTTATGACTCCAGTGCAATATCGCAGGCGAAATATGAACCAAGCAGTTCAAAAGCGAACTGAAGCGCTCGTTAATGCACAGCGGAGTAATCTAAAGCCACTTTAAAATTCTTCTCTTTTGTTAGTTTATTCCATCCTATTATTCGCTCTTAAACGCAATATGAATTGCTCTGTACCATATTTCACCTACGATATTGCAATAATGTCATACGACCCTAATTTTGCTGTATTGCAACAAACTAATTGTTTACTCCCGTTTCCCGTTCAAAGTACACGGTTAATTTAACGAGCAGTTATTGTCAGAGTAACTTCCTTGCGAACAATGAGGCATAGTCAACACCTGTTTTTGTATATTAGATGTATAATTAATCTTCATTTTACTTGAGCGTGTCTCAGACTTCGACATCAATCATCAATAACTAAAAAACCGGGAAATCTCTGAGTATAATATCACTATAAAGAACTGCAAGCTTTTTTAAGAAATAAAGATATAAGAAAAATAATCATAAAAATACACAATATGACTTACTTTCTATTGAATTAAATAAATATTTTAACCACAGGAACTTGGTAAAATTGGATAGATATAGATAAAAACTGTCTTTATTCGTCGTATATTGATGTGGGTACCATAACTGATGAACCGTTTAGTGTCAGATGTTTAGAATTTAATCGTTCTAAAATTAAACGTTACTATTAAAAGTTCAACGCTACTATTTTTACATACAACATAAACATAAGTGAATTTTAAGCATCGTTAATAGCGATGGATACGGATAGCAAGAACACCAAAGTTTATTTGATCGGCGTTAACTTGAAATTATCAGATAATATGCAAATGTAGGCAGGGGCTCGGCTGCAGCGCCGGCTGAGACGGCTAATTATTCACCAATCAGGGGGGGTTTGCCAGCTGGATCTGGAGGCTTAATTACACTGGCTTTTCCTGGATGATCATTCCCTTATGAACCCGGATTAGGGATGATATTGCGCTGCTGTTTGCAGAGCGCAATATTGATTCAATTTTCAAAACACTACGACACAATCGCCTGTTTTACAAACGTAATATGGGGGCCATTAATCATGTGATCGTTTATTTACATGAAACATGTAAATATCTTTTTAAATAATACGTAATAAATGGTATCAGCAAACTTTCTCGCTTGAAGCAAGAAAATCTACAATAAAATAAATTTACAATCATCCCACAAATACATAGCAATTAACGGAGATATCGGTTTTCAAATATTTGAAATAAATATTACATTTGACAACGTACTGAGTTTACCGCCGAACGAAAATAGCAATTATCTACGTCACGAGTTGACGTAGACTAATAATTCAGAATAAAGAATTATTTATTTTTTCAAGTCTAATTTAAAGGGTGAAAGTATATTTTCTTTAGAAGTTACAGATTTTGTGGTATTTAAAAAATATGAATTTTGTTAACACTTAAACATGAGGGCAATTCATGTTTAAACTTGAAAGCCTGAATTTTTATAGAAATGCGGGTGGTGTCATTCTATTTGTCATCTTAATCACTAAAAACCATGACATTTTTATCAAAACCGTTAGAGCCGTTTTTGAGGTATTTGGATTTTTGTCGTTTGTTATGGGTTTTTATGGGGTAAGTGTCCTTTGAAATAAAAAATAAAAAACATTTTCAATGTCCGGAGATATCACGGCTACCTACATGCCAAATTCCTTGAAAATCGGACCACTGGTCTCGTCCCTAGGTTTGTTTACATACACACAGACAGACAGACACCACTCCGAAAACCACTTTTTTCGGATTCAGGAAACACTAAAACGAATATTTCTACTAAAAACCCAAATTCTAAAATTTTGACGAATACAATATTTTCTCCGTGTTGAAAAAAGCGGTGTCCAATAGGCTCTAAATAGACAACCACGCATTTTCATTGTTGCCGTTGCTGTAGCAGCCATGACAACGAAGTCGTCTCATCCATCATTATCCCAAAGTCTCGTTTTCAAAGGTTAGGTACTCGGTTGTATTGTTGTAGTTTTATTTCATAATGCGGTGAAAAATAGCGATCACAGCTTTAGAACGTAAAGGCCCTCTATTGTTTCAAGTTGTCAAGCAAACCCTAATTACAACAGGCAAATTTAATGTTATTAAAATGATGTAAGGCTCTGTAGTTTTTAGCTGTATTTTTTTCATTTTAGCAACCGGTCACACAATTTTTTAAAGTGGTTAGTTTAATTTCTCAAAAATACAATGACTGTGTGTATATGTTTGTTTGCTACTGGAAATAAATTAATTTACTCACTTTCTGCCCTAGGTATGAAATATACTTTTCTATAACAGGAAATTACTTTGAATTGCACTTGTCTTGTTTGCTCCAAGTTAAAATCAACAGGTAGATTAAATAAATGCTGACTAAGTAAAGACTGAAAATTTCCAATACTCCTAATATTAAACCCCGGAATACACAAAGTGTATCATTTTCTTTATTGTGAAGTTGGCTACTCTAAAAACAAATCAACAGGTTTATTGATACATTGATTATTCATGGGTAAGGTAAACATTACTTTGAAGAGTTTTAAATGAAATCTACATTAAACATTATCATGCGGGATATTTTAACATAGTATTGACAATTATTGTTATTTGTTGTAGAATTTTGATGTTTAAATTTGTTTAACAAAATGTTCGAATCTAACAAACTTTAACGGTATGTTTATTTTATTAATATAAGTAATTTTTTATTTGAATTAACCTCGTTTATTCGAGGTTGAAAAGTAGAGAACAGTAGTTAAGATAGCAAAATACCATATTTAACTTAGTAAGTTAAAAATAGTGGAATGCAGTATGCGCTCAGTTGATAAAAACGTTCATCATCTTAATATGCAGATTTTTCCCCTGCAGAAATAGAAACATACCATGTAGACATCACATCTGCAGACATGTTTTTGCTTGCCTAGAACAACAGGAAAGTTTCACAAGGTAATTTAAACCATCCGTGATTCTGATAGTATGCTGAACTCTGCACTTAATGTCAAACATCGGTGTTGCTTCGGATGTTTTAGTTTCGTTAGATAACTTCATAGAGAGGTATTTTTGACTAGGGCAATTAAACCAGAGTGTTGAATTAACTCTATTATTCAGCTCTTATAATGTTTTTTTTTAACAAACGGTTTATCCTTTAAATGAAATATTAATTATGTTAGAATTGTAATGGAGTGTGAGTGAAGCGATGTACACAGCAACTGACAAGCATCAAGCTTGATTTTATTTCTGAGAAGTTTTGTAAAAGAAAGTCAAGTCATCAAAATTACTGACAACGTTATGCAACCTTAAAGTGGAGAAATGTATATTTTTCAATCGAAGCAGGCTGTTGGATTGGTCGCATTTATAACAGAAGGTATATTTCCTATTCTCCATAGCTTTAGATTATCTCAAAAATGTTTAAAGTTAAAGACTCTATTTGAATTTTACAGTTGGAGGGATACCGTTCCTATGCTGGGGTCCAATACTCCCCTCTGGACATGGCTGAATATGTATTTTGGACTGGAGATGAGAAAGGTGTAACAGCTGCCATCGAGGAATTTCTGCAAGACGGCCTGGTAGGATATATTTAAATACTTACTCTCTCTTATTCCCGTATACAAGGTTGGGCGAAAGTATGAAACATTTTGAATAATCTTAGATTATAGTCATTACGTAACGAGACATTGCAACCGTGTATAACAAGCATTGAGATATGATTTACCGACATTTTGCATGTGCAGGACTGCCCACAATGGAAGTTATAAATTTCTTAACTGTTGGCGAACCCAAATCAAATAAAAAAATTTGTTATTCATCATCATAAATTTACAGATAATTACATTATGTACAGGGAAAAAAATCACATGGGTCGAATGACCTGTGCGTGATCTAAATCCTTATCTGGCTGCGTTGTAGTTATAAAACGAAAATATAAAACAGAAGCACTTTTTTCATTGAGAAAAAACTAAACAATCACAGTTAAAGAAAGACAGAATAAAAAAATAACTAAATAGAATGAAAAATAAAAAGGATTTGGAAAACATTTTTGTTAACAATGTAAAAATTTTATTTTGTAAAAATGTAAAATAACTCTGAGAAATTCATTAACCCTGAGATGAACGTCATGAACCCTGAGACGAACTTCATTTAAAGATCCTTAAAAATGGAACAAGCTGTAAACTCGGTTGCAAAAGGAGGTTCAAAACAGACGTTTTAGGTTCTCAAAGATTTCAATATTTTACTTTTAAACTGTGGGAAAACGTCTGGAGTGTCATGAATAACACATCATATATTCCCTCTAAAATAACAGGGGGGAGGGGCGTAAAAGAAACCACATGGTTCCTCGTTAGGAGTAAAAAAATGAACCGTTACATTCACTGGTTTATATGATAATAAAACACGTTTATAGTAAAATAAAATTATACATTTCATTAAAAAATTATTAGGATAAAGACAAACGGCACAGAATTGATTAAAGAAAATGTCTGAACTTAGCAATTCCTTTTCATTGTTTGAAAAAGGTCGATGCACTAATAAGGAAAGAGTAAGAGAGAGAAGGAGGGGTATCTCATAGTTTATGGCAGGATTTGCTATCCTTAGTGGAGACAATTGCCTGTAAGAGTCTTCTTTATTAAACCTCTTTTGTGGTTCACCTCTGCTTTTAGTCATTGTTCTATTTTTATCTCTGCAAGCTCTACCTCCAAAATACGGACTGACAATTTCTTGGTACAGACTTCAAATAGATTTACTCGAAGTAAAATTCTGGTTTTTATTTGAAATGAACTGATTGAACGAAGTATTTTTTACCATTCTCCGACAAAATTGAGTGGTTTTTACCTCATGAGTTGAGGAAACTGGAGTTTTATTTTCTTTATCGGATGAAATAGTTATTTATATTTTAGGCGAGTAAAGTGGGTATTTCTCACTGAAGCTCAACAAAGCACAGCGTATACAGCTTTTGTTTAAACCTAATTTTAAATCGCATTTTGAGATGAATTCAGCAAAGAGATCTTTTACGGGTGAAAACACCGCACATTGAGATAAGGTTAACAAAGTTCGTGAAGTATTTATTTCCTAAATGCATATAAATCGATTGCAACAAAGCGAAAAATATCCTTCAACTCAAAATATTTCCCAAGGCACATTGAGTACATATTATTTTGAGAACTGGAGACACTACACGACGCCGTTTGCAGCGGGTTTTTGGGTAAATTTTGGGGGTTTGGTGAATTGGCAGAAAAATAGGCTTGAACCTAATGCTAAATTGATTGACCTGACGTAAAAAATATATTGAATCATTCAATAAACAGTATTGTTGTATTTTTAAGTAAGTAATGATAACGTACATGCTTTTCGGGACCAAGCATGAACCGGTTTAACAACTTTAAAACTAAATAAGATAAGTATAAGACAGGTAACGTATATATGAACACGTTGTGATCATTCAAAATTGAAGCTTTGACTTGCCCATATCATATTAGAATCAACACAAATAGGTACCTCTAGTTTGCGCAACTCTTCTTACCTTATCAACCAGCAAGAAATTGTCCAATTTTATGGGGATTTGTATTGACCCCAATTTTTTGGAGTTTGTATTTGAATTGTAAGTTAAATCCAAATCACCCAATTCTCTTGGGAAGAGGGTGAAAATGTTCAAATCCCAAAAACATCCTTCTTCGTTTATGAAAACATTACGCGAAGATAATCTTTCTGCGTCCATAAATAAAAAATATCACCGGGGTGGGGCTTTTGACACATGCTTTTGCTTTGCCGTTAAATGCAGCAAAGCAATAGTTAACTATTACAGATTACACTTTTGTATTAGCATTTCTCGAAATATGTTTCAGATGACACGGGAAGAAGCAATTGCTTTCCTTCAAGATATCAAGATTAATCTGGACTACCTCTCCAACCACTACAATGAAGAACGACTCCAGAAGCAAGAAATGGCGAAGGTAACATTTACATTTTTGAACTTCATAAGAACACTCTCTGTGCTGGTTAATTTATGAACATAACGTAATAAAATTATTACGGTTGATGAAAAATCTAAATGTGATGAAACTTCATAATTGTGTACTTAACACAATAAGAAAACATGTTGGCATAAATTACCAACATTCTTCATACCCATAGGCGACGGTGCATGATGGAAGTATTGAAAATCTCAAATGTAAGCTTATCTAGAAGTGTCACTAATTTTAGGGATATTTCAAATTCAAATTTAACACCGCAAACACGGTCGCAAAAGGATAATTCAAGTACAGCTTTTAGAACGTGTTATTATTTTACTACTTAAACTGTGGGAAAAGTTCAAAGCATTGTGAATAACTCAGAGAGTATCACGCAGAATGTAATACAACGTTTCAGTAATGTATTTCGTTCCATCCAGTAAAAAATATGGATAACACTTTGTTATCCATATTTTTTTGCATTCCTAGGGGACGATTCGTGAGGGTTATTCATCACTTTCAAGGTAGAACGCAAAGCGTTAGCTACGTCGCAAAAGGCGGGTTCAATTAAAAAGTTAGCTATCAAAATATTTAAAAATTACATCAATCAATATTTCTTGTACTACCTGTAGGTTTGGATTGAATCTAATTTGTGACAGACTTATTTTTTTGTATTCTAAATATGTCATAATTTTACTTTAGTTTAAAGCAAAGATCTTTAAAATGATGTTCAATTTAAGGTATGCTTAACTTAGTAAATTTCAAGACCTCCATCACTATTGCCGTCCCCAGGAACGCCAAAAAATATGAATTATTTATTATTTTACGCATCTTAATTCCGGATTCATTCACTATATTTCAGACTCCATTCCAAAGTTTAGTAGTGAAATATTGAAATATTTAAGAAGCTGTAATTAATTTCGGTTTGAATCACCTTTTTGCAACCGGGTTTCCGGGGTTGTATTTCACTTTACCTTTAAAATGAAGGACATCTTTAAGTTTGCTTGTATTTAAGAATTTCAAGACTTCAATCGAGTACCGACCGGACGATATTCAATAATGTACGTAAGTGATTGTGATTGTGAATTTGTAGTTGTAAGAAAAATTTAGTGCGTATTTCGCGTGTTAAGCTACTACCCTTCTTCACCGAAATCAACTATTGAGCTCAAGCAAGAGCACTTTACCAGCATAGTACGTAAATAAATATTTACCCGAGGAAGCAAAAAGGACTCCAGCTTCTGAACTCACGAGAAAAACAACTCACTTCTGTGTTTTTGGCACAGATTGGAAAGAGGTACTTATGAATCAGTAAATTTTAATTGTGTATTAGTATGTTAAGTTAAACTTGACATTTTTAAATGTTCAACATTTTAATACTTCTTGACAAGTGATATGTTATTTTTTGTGACCCTAAAATGGAATAACAAATCCCAAAATGCATATTGTCTGCAAATAATAACGTATGTAGCCTAAAATATTTTTAAAATCAGTTCAGGCGTCAAGAGAATAATTAATAAAAGTATTTTACTGTAAATAACACCTCTACAAATTATCAAGTCCAAAGAATTACTAGGAAAATATTTAAAACATAATATTGTATGTAGCCTACTGTTTAATCTTATTATGTTTAATTAACTCGTAAGAAAAAGGTAAAGGGCAGATAAGCACTTATTTGTCTTAAAAAAAGTAATTTATTAACTCAAATGTTTATACTTTGCTTATGAACCTTTCATAATCGTGGGCGAAACAACGACGAATACTTCTAGGACGAGAATAATTATAAAAGCTATCATACTACAAATCCAATTAAAAAAATAATGAGGAGCAATGGACAGCTGTGTGGGACTGGGAAAAAGTAAACTAAAAGGCTTCCTTTAAATTCTTAAATTCCAGGCAATGGACTGAAAAAGTATCTTTGTGAGGTCGAGCACCAAACAATTCTTGAGTTTGAATGAAAGAAAGTCAAGTCTTGAAGAGAAAGTTGACTATTCAATACTCCTTTCACATCTGATTAAAATATTTATCTATCGTTTAGTGCTTAAGTAAAGCGGACCAAGTTAAGTTTTATGAGTTGAAATCACTATTCCTGACGGACTAACTGACATTCTTTAAATATCATAATTGGAAAAAGTTCACTACTTTTTCTGTAAATTAAAAGAGATGAAAAATGTACTCTATCAGAGATAGTAAAAAATTGAATAGAAATATTTAAATTCATAAATAGATGTTTATGAATCATCCAGATGCTAGAATGAAGAATACATTCACCAAAAAACTTCATCTATTCATAAGAAAATATAATCAATACCATCATTCATACAAAAAAATCTATTCATCGAAAAACTAGCCGATAACTAGATATAATGGAATTGCAGTGTAAGAAGTGATAATTTACAATTATTATCGCAACGGGTTTGGAATTGAGCCTTCAGAGATTGTTTAAGTGTGGTAGAAGACAATGTAAGATACTTTGAAAATGCTCCTTAATCTATATTTTTTCATAGAAAGATAGCCAAACAATTACAAAATAGCTATTGCTTCGTGTTTGACAACTATCGGGGCTATAGTAATTAAAGACGTTGTGGTGTAGAATTTTCTCACATAATAACAGCTGAAGAAGAGGAGAATTTCATATTGCACAGCTGATAATTGAAACAGATGAATAAATACTTAAAAATTACATCATCTAATCAGCGATATGGTTTCGTGGTTCAGTGGTCACATTAATGAATTATTACGCTGCGCAGGTTTGGGTTCAGCTCTTAATGGCAACATGTATATTTTCAATTATATATTATTCAAATTGTTTTATTTAGATTGAAGTTATATTTTTTTAAATTTAGGTGAACTTCAGAAAATCTATTTAGTTAAATTGTTTTTACAAATTAACTGAATAAATAGTGTAAGCCTTTTGGAGAGTATTTTCTTTTAACAGCACTCTACAAAGTTGGGTTGGGTTTGTTTAGTATAATTAAGTTTTCAATCAATCACGAATACGTTTCGCGCTCGAAATGCATGAACAGAGTGCGCAGTAGTTCGGTAAGCAAATCCGGCTCCACAATGTAATGATACAAGAAAGATAAAAGTTTTACAATAAAGTTACCAGAAAAAACGGGATAAATTAATAAAACACGTTATTTTGGTTTTAACTTTAACTCTAAAGTTAAAGTTGGTATTGTTCTTGGTAAACTCTGTATTGTTCTTGGTAAACCAAGAAACAATACAGAGATGTTCATTTTAATTATTGTTGTATTATTAATGTTTATTGACAAATTTAGCTATTTTTAAAACACCATAATGTCATGGCTGCAATGTACCTGTTTGCAGTTTACACACAACAGGTTTTCAGCTCAAGGTGCCAGACGACAGTGCACAAAGGGAAAAGTTAATGGAACATGCTATTTCAGCATATTGCTTTGACCGTTTACCATCAAACTAGGTGTAAAGCATAAATGTTATACGAAATCAAATATGCCCTTTTCTACAACCTAAACATACAAATGTTGAGAAATTCTTTTTCATAGAGAGTCCCAATTGACATTATTCACTATATTCCTAGAGATCGTAAAAGCTACATAAATAAACTGTGTTCTTACACTATTAGGAAACAGAAACACATTCTAAACCATTATTAGACATATGTTCTATAATTGGCTGAGGAACAAGATATGAGAGAAAGTGGAAATACAGTGGAGTCCCGATAATTTGAAAGTCGGTAGTCCGAATCCCGAAACGCTATTGGGACGGGAAGTTTTCCCCAATCCTGTGTAAAAAATGGGTTAAACTTGACAAAATACGTGAAGGACTAATCGCAGGTTTTGGTAGGAATAACTTTGCAAAAAGTGAATGACCGTGAAAATCGATTACGCGTATTAACCGATCGCAGGAAGAACATTGTAAAATAGGCAAATGGCCGTTTGATTTCATCGCGCATATTTACCGTTCACGGGTATTCGGCGCGGTTGCGGAGGACGTAGGTTTGCTAAGACGATCGCGCGCCTTTATCGGTTGCAGAAAACAGCGGAAGTAACTCAATGAATATCTTTGCAAAGTAAACTGACGGGAGTCAAAATTAATCGCGCCTACTTGCAGATCGCCGGTAAGTAGCATGAACAAACTAAACACTGTGTTTATTAAATTATTTTATTTTATTAATAATTCCGCTTAGTCTGACATGCTCGCAATTCAAAATAAGTCCCAATTAATTCGGATTATCGGGACTCCACTGTATCAACATATCTGCATTCTCAGTGAGTTTTAAATGCTTCAAGTTAATCATTTACACTAAGCCTCACATCAGTAAATTCAACGTACGTCCTTAAATAAGCATGAAAATATATTATCCGAGAGAACAACATAGAAAGTGAGTATACAGTTTTGCTGTCACATAAATGTAAAATTGAAAATTTTATGCTATAATCCCGTAGATCTCAATTAGATTAATTCGCATACCAATTTTTTAATGTGTTGAGAAATAAACAAGCAATACAAATGTACTTACTTTCCTTAATGTTAACATTGGGGAGGTGAGTACGCAGGTTCGCTACCTCAGGAGTCTAAAGATTTGGGGGTATTTTAAGCCATTGTCGTAAGAATATAAACTAGATGAAACTACATAACAAGCTTTTTGAAGATACAGTAGAACCTTGATAAGAAGACTCTCAAGGAGATAATGAAAATATTCTTGTTATCACTCTTCTTATTGGGGTTCGTTTTATAAAGCCATTATGTGCAATTACAATATCAAGGAGACTTGAAAAGTGCACTTATTTCCGAGGTTTTTGTGTTATCGCTTGTCTTCTTATCATGGTTCTAGTGTATACTCAGAAATAAGTGGGATATAAAATAACCGATATAAATATGATGGTCCGATCGGGCTCGTTTTCAACATCCTCCGCAATTTTACCACTTCACTGAGATAAGTTAATTTCATTAAAAGATTAGAAAATTGTTACGAGAGCTAAAATTAAAAAAAATTTTATCTTGCTAACAGAATTATAGATGAAATACAAACGAAAGGTATTTTTGCATGTGAGGACCCAGATAGCGTCTTCCATATAGGGGAAATTCGCTAAAAGCAGAAAAGGATATTTCCTTAGACGAAGGAAGGATTGATAGCATTATTAGCATTACGAATATTACAAGGTCTTTGCAATTTTAAGGTAAAAATTTAACTTTTTTAATTTTTAATTTTTTAATTTTTTTAATTTTTTTTTATTTTTAAGGTAAATTAATTTACCTATGTTGGTGTATTAGCACCATCAAAAAAACTGGCAAAATGGTCAAAATGGGCCCAAAATGATATTTATTAGGCAAAATGGGTGTTTATTATGGTAAAATATTATCAGTATAATTAAAGAAGAATATAGAGAAGAATATGCAGTACTGCTATAGTAATCATCATTTTAAAACACCGACACTATATAGACGTGTTTTAAGGCGAATATGAATTTAAAATGAGTGAACAATGGATGATATGAAAGTGTTGTTACTGGCAGAGATCTGCTAATTAGTGGGGTGCCTGGAGCGTCAAGAACACAGAACACTCGGAATACACCAAAACATAATGAATTTTTTAGATTGAGGCGGGATTGTCTTTTTTATACTAGAAATTAAAATCTTTAGTTTATTTCGTTGCATTTTTGACTTTTTCACCTTTTTAACATAAAATTAACAGAGACAAATATTTATAAATAACATTCCATTATGCAACTAGTTTTAATTTTGATAATTCGTTTTTAAAATGTTGTCTTTTTGAGATTTGAAGAGAAAAATGTCAATGTCTCTAAATCGAAATGTCATAAAGAAAAGTGGGTTCAACCATTGAAATCAGCGTAAAAACTAGTTCTCATTTTTGAGTCAAAACACTAACTTCATCCTTTAAATAACTTGTCTCGTCAAAAACGCGGATTTAAGATTGTGACCGAAAATGCTTAATATACCTCAATTCATTTGGACGTGGTTCAGCAATAAGAAATTATGGTGATAAATTGTGGTTATCATCCGGCTTAATTTTATTTATTATGATCATAAATTATTATTTGCTTCACACCGTGATGAAATCTGTTAAAAATAAAAATATCAATAATAATAATATCCTAGAAACGAAATGAGATTTGAAGAAACGGTTTGCAGTATTATAATTTATGAAAAATTAAGTTTTAAATTATGGGTCACAACACCCTCTTTGCTTTTGAAAAAAATATGTTGTATCCAATATGGTGGATTCAAGATGGCGATCGAAAATTAATACTGAATGGAAATGAAGTACTTAATACCAAAATACTTACAAAGTTTGTCCAGAACTGTTATTGTTTAAAATTTCAGGAAAAATAAGGATGTAAGGCAATATGAAGGCACTTTGAATGGCAAATATACCTATATAGTTTTGATAATTTTGTGTTAAACTAGTGAAAAAATCAAAAGAGCAACAAAATAATGAGTAAAGATTTTTATTTATACACTGTATGAAAAAGAAAATCCCGCCTCAATCTAAAGAAAACACCTGATTTGGTGTATTCCTAAGTTTTAACCTCCAGCCACTCCGTTAAATTCAATGACCAGGATTATTATAATAAATTGCCCAATAATTAATGGCAGCTACACACAGTACATAAGTAGCATAAAGTGATGGAGGTGCAGAGTTTTAATAAGGGCTATCAAACAGGTGGAGTTTAGAACAGAACAAAGCGGAGAAATAAAAGAAAAAAAACAAAACAGACCTGAAAATGAAAGAAAATAAAACACATAGGTACAAACAATCGGCTTGTATGTCCCCAAGTACTGTTTGGAAAGCGAACATAACAGTAGGAAGTTTGATTTTAAGTAAAATTAAAATATATTGGATAAACTGATATACTATGCCATTGTCTAATAATTTTCGCTTCTGTGTAGTATGGTTACAGATTTTATTATTTCAAGGACCTAGGAAAAGGACAAAAGCATTATCAAAATTAATAAAGATGTTAGTTAGGGTTATACATAATTTACATATCTTATTCTATAGTAGTGTACTATGTCTAATATAGTATGCAAAATACTGTAAAAGTGAACATTGAACACAAAAGTCAATATTTTTGTCGATATTTGTAAATTATTATTTAACAATACACTGTGTAATATGTATGACAGAAATGTAAAACAATATTTATGTATGCACTGGATTTAGTATAATGACATACCAAAAACACGAATAGATAATAGTATATTTCATTAGAAGGACCTAAAGTGACGCTTTTCGTACAAGGTCAAGTTTTACAACCGAGGCTGTAAGCCGAGGTTGAAAAATGACCGAGTATCGAAAAGCAGCTTTAGGTCCGTGTGATGAACTATATTTTTCGTTATATTGCTCAATACAATACGTAAACTACTTAAGAAAACCAAAATGTTACAGCTTGTTTACCTTTAAAGATGCCTTCAAAAGATGCCACCGTCTTGTTCTTGCCATTTGAAGCAATCAGCTGATTGTCTGTTTCATTTGTGTTAGGGTAGACTGACAACAATGAACAACTATCGATGTATCGAACGCATGTAAAAATCGATTGGTGAAATGAGCGAGTTTCACAAATTGAGTAAACTGACAACAATGAATGTTTCGATAATAACGATGAATGTTTCGATTATTTGTAATCGAATGAATATTGTTCGATTATTACGACGTACTTGGCACTTTTTGACTTTTATAGTCCTAGGACTATAAAGAGTCAGCTGGTATCGAGTACATCAGCTGTGTAGTATGGTTAAAGATTTTACTATTTCAAGGACCTAGGAAAAGGACAAAAGCATTATCAAAATTAATAAAGATGTTAGTTAGGGTTATACCCTAACTAATAAATGGGGTTCCTAGTCAATTCCTAGGAATAAAAAAGAGTGTATTTAGGTCCGGAAAACATGCATTAAAAACATCTGTTTTTGAAGCAGTATAACGAAAAGATAATAAAAGTAAAGATAATAGAAGTTAATACTCTTACTTACATTAATTAACATGCAGGGTGAATAGGTATCATAAATTACCTTTTACACATAGCTTAACCTAGTAAGATATCTAAATTACAACAGAAACAAACTGTAAATTAATTAAAAGTTAATGTATTGATAGATTTCATAAAATTATGTTTTAGATTGAGCATTTCGAGCCGAAAGAGTCAAAATTATAAATCCCATAAATTATACTTGGTGAATGTGATGTGTTAGTGCGAATTGATTTCTAAATAACTATTGAAAAAATGGGCCAAAACTGGAGAAAATAGCTAAAACTAGGAAGCCAAAAGCATGAAATTGCGATTTTCTTATATTATAAGCAAAAGAAATTACTCCCAGCGTCATCGAGGCAGAAATGCACCAGCCCGAGAATAGTGCATTTTATATATTTATCTCACATTTTTTAGTAGGAGTAGTTTAACTTCTATTATTTCAAATAATCCTCAATATATTTCTATATACAAAAACTCAATATAAATGTCATGTTTATATTACAGGAAAGGGCAAAGGAGCTCCAGAAAGCGTTTAATTTTGAAAAAATGGCCGAATCAAAGCTATCTTCGCCTTCTGAATTGGCTGAAGTGCGCCATCAAATGAGGGAAAACCTTAGCAAGAAGAGTGCTGAAATGGAAGACCCTTTCAATCCTACAAGTAAGTCTTACTCACTGTTATGTACTTAAGCACTTGGGCTTACGAAAATCTTAAGCAGCTTAAGTCCCCGTAACGATGGGTGTTTATTTAAACGAGTTACACACAATACTAAAATTATCTCACCGTACCATTCTTCTTGATAGTATTTATGGTTTAAAAGATAAAATGTAACTAAAAAAACTTACCTTCTGCTTCTAAGCCAGAACTATGACCTGGCCATAAAAAAAAGATTCTATCACTTGGTGGCATAGCTCACGTAGGTCACGTAGCTATTAAAATGTATTTCATTAATGCAGTGGCGTACGCAGGATTTATTTTCGGGGGGGGATATACCGGGGGGGCCGGAGGGTATGGAATACCCCCCAAGGACGGGGGGTCCGGGGTCCTCCCCCGGAAATTTTTCATAAATTACAACTGTAAATTCACGTTTTTAGGCAATCTATAGAGGCATAACAACAAACAGAGTAACACCCGAAATTTAAACGGATTTGAGGCTGCTCAGAGATTTCTAAAATTTCTCAGATTTCTAAAATTCTGAAAATTTTAGATCAAAATGGTTTTACATAATCAAAGAAATTAGCATATTTATATGGTAGGCCTAACATTAAAAGACAGGTGAGAAAGAATTATACGTTCAAGAATTATACTTCTTAACCTTGGAAAAAATATTTTGTTCTATTTAATCTCAAAGTAAAAACTATATCTCGCATTCTCATTTATTGCACACCTGGGACCTTCTGGACCTGAAATATCCGGATTCTAGATTATCCGAGCGAGGTTGATCAATAGAATTAGAAAATGTAGGTTGTCTCACCTCTGTAGAGTTTCTCAAGTCCCAGAACGCAACCGCAAAGCTATGATGTACATGCAAGCATTGAATGTCGATAATAATCAATGACATATTAGTGGTAGGCTACGTCGAATAGTGGAGACCACCGGAATGAATTTGATCTTCAAAATTTGACAGACTTATCACATATCTGCTTAGATTTGACGGCGAGTCTTGGTTTTCACGCAACGTAGGCAGATTTTCGTCTGCCGCGACGCTGCTACGAGATCGTCCGACAGACGAATAGTGTAAAGACGACGGTGTAAAGTACACAACCGTGAAAAGACGACAATATTCGTCTGCCGCATTTTAATATCGTGATTTTTTTACCATGAATATTTCACGAAATATGATGACTCTTTTGCCACATCTGACGACAATGGCGATGGCGGCAACATTGCGGACTCCATGGCCACTGCTGTCGTAAGAAGTTTTTGCTTGCCTTATGTTCTTATGTTCCCGCAAATTACTCACGATAACCACAATAGATAAATATACCCTAATCCAATATATAATCCCCGAATCAATTATCTTTAAAATAATAGAATGTAACCATTTAAAACCCTTATAAAAGTTTATTAATTCATGTGTAGTGTTTTACGACAAGTTTAGTGATACCACCACCTTCATTATGAACGAAATATTAATTTTCCCAAAAATTTCCCAACATACCCAAATATTTCGGGGGGGGGGGTATATCCCGATATCCCCCCCTGGGTACGCCCCTGCATTAATGTACTTTTTGTAAAGAGAGTAATAAATTAGTTCCAGTTTATTTTACAGCAAAGCTTTTCATTGTTTTTATTGTATTTCTAGTTTTTTATGTATTTTACCTTAAATAAATTTATATAATGTTGAAACTACACAACACTTTGGGAGGACGGGAAACTTGTGCAGTTATCAAGGGGCCTTACCACATTTAAAAATTTATCACAAACTGCTTCGCTGCTTTGGATTTATCCTGTAGGGAAGAAGCTATTACCGTAGATATTATGGTAAGACCTAAGCCCGGGACCATGATAGCTTTTCGTTTTGGTGCCTCCAGATGGCAAAAACACCATTCGTTCGAAATCAAGCAAATGTTTCCCATAGGGAGAAGCTATTGGCGTAAATGTCCTGATAAGAACTACTTCCGAGACCATGATAACTTTTCGTTTTGGTCATTCAAATTGGGAGGGCCCCAAAAACTAAAAACACCGTTCGTTCAAATACATTTAAGCAGCTTCGCCCGCTGAAACAATAACTGATTATCAACCGAATCATATTATGCAATGTTAGTTTTCACGAATGATCAAAACTAGTCTGATTTGAGTTATAGTTGTGCAATTACAACCTCAAGGTGACAGCTGGTGATTCCATTCCAGCTTGAAATGAGAAGGTGTAAAGTTTTCTCTCAAATTGTTTCCCTTAGGATTAGCGAATTAAATTAATTAGCTTCCTTCCATTTACCACCAGAGAGAATGACAGATAATTCGGGATATAAAACAAAATAAACGCTCTGGGCGGATTTTAGTCTTGATTCATTTACGAGGATTTCAAAATCATGTCATATCTCGCTTGCGATGGATTGAAATGTGGTTTTTTGGATTTGAAATTCCCCTAGTATGCATTCTGATGCGATGAGAGTGGTTTATATAAATACATCAGCAAAGAACAGACAAATTAAAAATAACGCAATACAACATTACAAGAAACCTACATCAAAATGTATCCAAGTATTTATATACTAAGTTATATATATTTTAGTAATCGTTAATATCCGTGTTAAATAAAACATCCCCATCTCAGCAGACCTACATACTCAGCGAATTTCGAATAATCAAATAAATCACTTAGGTGGAGCGTCAAATCAAGGAAAATCAACTAAAATCCTAAAATGAGCTTACAGCAATTTCCGCCACAATAATAGCACGGGGTATGAGTAAAGCAGGTTTGCTCCCATGTAAAGGTGAAATCATGAGATTTTTATTGCAAAAGTCCAGTAGAGATATCTACTGGACTTTTGCAATAAAAATAACTTCATCTAGTTGATAAACTAGATGAAGTTATACTAGTTATATAAGTTTTATTCATGTATGTTCAGAAATGAGGGAGATTGTATTATTTGATTTATTTCCCACTTGATGTTACCCGTGGCCTTGTAAAATATTCTTAATATTTTAGATAAGGAATCAATTTAGATGTTAAAATCAAGCAGCGGGTAGTTAGCTGCAAATGGACACGTTACAGCTGACTAAAATAAATGACAAACAAACTCATGACCTTTCACACTTATAATATTAGGAGGATAGGGTTAATCTATGGACATGGAGGGATGACACAAAAAGTTTATTTTCAAGCAGGATCCAATGGTCCAAACCAGGACTTAATGATTTTTTTCCATGCAATAAGTTCCAAGAACCCATTTTGGTTTTTATTATGATCTCGGGCTTAACATGAGACCTACTGAATCAGCTTTCTCCCTAAAGGGAAATTCGCTAAAAGATGTAGGTTAGTTAGTGTAGGACGGTCAGTGTGATTAAGTGGAGTCGTTTTATAACACGAGGAGTTGCCTCCGTGTTACCTCTCGAAATTTTGTGCACTACGAGAGTTTGAAATCCAAAACGAATGAAAAGGGGTATACATTTTCCTAAGGTAACCTGTGCTATCCCTACTTGATTCTGTATTTCCAAAAATACTTTCTCCGCTTTTCCTAATTTTCGGAAAAATGCAAAAAACAATGTCACTATATTCTTATCGTAAAATAGAAGTATATCTCATATCAAGTTTATCAGCTTAAGTCAGGGATATAATTAATTAGTCAGGGATGTGTAGCCCTTTTTAACTTATATTCATTGTTATTCATACTTACAATTTATTGAAACTACCATGATTTAAACAAGGTTAAGACTTGATATACGAGGTACAGTCAAAAAGTTCCCGGAATGAATTTTTGTAGACTTTTAGCGCGATCGCCAGCGGGAAATTCGCCTTGCAGTAGTTGGTACGACTCCTGGGGAGGGCATATCGGTAATGTGGGTATAGCTGACTTGCCGTAGTGCAGCATTGGAAAGCGCTTTTTGTGTACGTGCATGTCCAAAATGTCGGATTTCTTTGTTAAGTGAACAAATTCGATGCATGTTCAAATGATCATAAAGAAACACTTCCATGTGATACATTTACCTGAAATGCAATTTCATCGATCGTTAATTTCCGAGTTTCATGCACAACTTGTCGTACTCGCTCAATGTTTTCGTCATTAACTGATGTTTGAAGGTCGTCCACTACGAGGGTCATCCTCAATGCTTTCACGACCTTCACGGAACCGTTTGTGACACTCATAAACTTGGCTTTTCTTCATCGCCTCTTCTACATTAGCTTGAATTAACAACTCAAGAGTCTCACTATGTGATTTTTAAGTTAAATACAGAACTTAATGTTCGCGCGCTGGTCATGAAATACCATTTTTCAAAATTCGACAATGTAGACTTGCAGGAACACGAAAAGGGCTTTCCAGTGCTGCACTACGGAAAGTTAGCTATACCCCCACTACCGATATGCCCTCCCCAGGAGTCGTACCAACTAATGCAAGTTGAATTTCCTTCTGGCGATCGCGCTAAATGTCTACAAAAATTCATTCCGGGAACTTTTTGACTGTACCTCGTAGAAATACAGGAAGGGTTGACACATTTTATCAGAAAATATAAAAAAAATTTCGGATAAGGCACGATAAGAGCAACGTCCGGCAAGCGACAGGCTGTGGGTGATGTAACTCACTTTTTGTCAAAATTTAAATAGGTTTAATTGCCGTTCGAAATAGTAGTTTTCATTACTAGTCTCGAAAGTGACCTATTGCGGGGCTCGATAGCTTTTTCCCCGCAATAGGTCACTTCCGAGACTAGTAATGAAAACTACTATTACATCATACTACTCAGAAAAAACATGTGTTTAATCATAACGTATTCCCTGCATTAATTATTACGTTTCTCAATCCTTTAAACTAGCCTATAATAAACAAACAAACATTTGCTGCTGCCACCACTGCTGCCACTACATTCCTCTGGAGTAACCGGTAAACATGCATTAAACGTTGGTTTATTGCAATCAACTGATTGTGTTAATTGTTGACTTCCATTATTTCCGTTTCTGGAAAATTCACGGTAAATTTACTTTGCGCTGCAACGTAAATTTAACGTGCAGTGATCGGCAAAGAGTAACTTTCCAGCCAAGAGTAAGGCACAAAAACAGAGGTTTCTGTGTAGTATGATGTAAAACATTTTCCAACCCGACACGACGATAAATGCGACAATGTGACCGTAATGGCCAATGCAAATACGTGTCTTGCGGACCTGTGCCCTATCCAAGTCGGTAGTTGGTATAGAGGAATCGGCGTACATCCTTGTGCGAGGGATGGGAGTGCTTCATCTCCTTGAAAGATGAGGTAGTTAGAGTCAGCAATTAGTGAGGATATAGTCAAATTCGTAGGATTGCTAGGTAATATTGTCGTACTGTGTTTTCCTCAATACATCGTTTCCTCGATACCATCTTGCCTCAACTGGGATAGGGCGTACACGATACAGCTTTGCATTCCTGGTGTTCGCAGTCTCTTGACATAGCACCGTGCGGCTATTTTATGTATATGTCGCAGTAAAACCAGCCATTTTGTAATAAGACTAGGATTTTTATAAAACGCCGCCTTATTGTAAAAAAAGTCTCATTTTCCAATTAGACTGGACACATTTAGGCATTATACAAAATGGCCATTTTGCCATAGATAAGTACAGCCTTTTTGCCGTTGTGCAATTATTTCCAAAAAGCCTGAGTTAAACCAGACGTTTTGTAATAAGGCTACCCGTTATTCAGTCATATTGTACAACTCATGCTGGCCACCGACAGCGCTCCTGTAGCTTTGCAACGTGCTTTGACAAAAAGCCTGAAGGGCTTCAAATGAAAATATATCATTAGGCTAACCAGTTTTCTGTAAATATTTAAATTAAGCAGATTTGACTATAATTAACAATCTGTATGTATATTTAGTGGGATATTTTGATATTTTTAAGATCGGGTTTATGTCCCTCCCTAAGCTCGCAATACTACTGTCTGCTTAGTTTCTAGCTACATATGCAGTAGCTAGAAACTAAGCAGACCTCTAGCAAACAGTTCATGAAAATTCCAGCTCTCAGCTAGTTGTTGTCGGAGCCTCTACAGGAGGGCACATAGAACATTTGTAATACATCATCATAAAATTGATGCTTCCGGGAATGGTTTGTTATAAAATTAATTTGTGTGCAAAATAAAAAATTAATATAATCAACTGAAATCGTGTCATTCTATTTGATTCACCCTGTACAACGTCGGTTTGTTTCTAGAATTTTACTTATGCCTTCGATCCAATAAAATTGTTGTTAGACGGGTTTTGGCACTAGGCCATCCTCAGTATCTCAACACTTTCAGGTTCACTTAGTTTCCTATTATCTTGGCTTCTTTGGTGTTGATCGAAAGCTGCGTCAGTTTGTTTAAAATAATTTTCGATTTCCTACACATGACACATACACAGAACACGCATACAGGAACATCAAAAACCGGACGTGCGCACGCGTTTGGGAGCAGGCTCGGAACTGAGGTTATCGCTGCAGACTTCCTTGTGGGATTAGACTCTGATCTCTGACGTCATTGCACTGTGCACCCTAATCACTCTAATTTTCCTTTTAATAATCTCGTCATAAATTGGATTGGCGTCAGTTTGGATCTTTTCGTTTAATATAAACCCCTCGTTTTCTTGTACATAAAAACCTCTTCCAGCCTGTCGAGTTTCTGCCCCTCCCTAGCCATTATCTTTGAATTATTATCTATGCTTGTGTGTTTATATCTTTCTTTTATTAAATGTCCCGCAAACTTGGGTTTTATTTGTTGCCCTCCTCCCTTCTTGTCATTATCTATCTCACTTGTATGTTCTTTGTATCTTATATTAAAAGTCCTGCCTGTTTGTCTAATATAATATATGTCTTAATCATCACAAGTTAGTTTGTAATACTCCAGAATGATTATAATCAGAGCTTTTATTTGATATTTAGATGCTCCTAAAATTCTTTGTAGATTGATATCAGATATGAAAGATACAATAAAATAATTTCTCTTAAATATTTTCCCGGCAGCGTTTTCTATTTTTAGATTACCTAACGGAAACATATTTTTTGGCACCGACTGTCAATTGTGAGGTAGACTGATTTGTCGGATTGTTTGTGTGCAGTGAACCGGGTAGCCTCCACGCTGACGGACGAGGACTACCAGGAGCTCCTGGAGCGGCTGCGGGTGGCGGACTACCTCTACACCGAGTACTCCCTGGAGGAGGTCATCTACCAGCTGGCCAAGCTCATGTTCTCCCAGTCTTTGACCAGAGGTATGTTACGCTGTAATTGTTCATTATTTGCCTCCTGAATTGATATAATCAATTGAAAAAAGGTTACATACCTTGAATAACTGAATAACCGTCTTCAATTCATGTAGTAATCTGTATGATTTCCTTAAGTTTCATCATCTGTGATGTCATTTTCAAAATCTTCATACAAGAATGGTAATTAATTATTCTCTTTGGTCGTCAAAAAATTTAAAACTTAAAAAACCTACAATTACAATAAAAATACATCTAACACAGGACACACACACGAACATTACCGGCCGGTACGGGAACGGATTCTAGACTGCAGTTATGTTGATAACTAGTCCTTGCCCACTTGACCTTGAATGTCACTGTTTACTCCAATCAGCTGTTGTCATTTAGAAGGCTGTGTCAATTCTTCACTGCGATCAAATAAATGATATGTTGGTATTAAACTTCAGCTTTTCATTGAGGACTTCGTTAGGAGAGCTTTTAATGAATTATAGATCTCATAGGCTTCTAGCGTATCCATCATGGGGCCTTTATTGCATTTGTGTAACATTTCCAAATTATTCTCTATGTTGTTTATATTATGGTTGAATGAAACTAAATGGTCAGCAAACTGTGATTTTTGATGGTTTGTTTGTGTTTTCGGCAAATGTTCTTTAATACGTGTTTTTAAACTACGACCTGTTTGTCCGATATAAAATTTGTCACAATCGGAACAATTCAGCTGGTAAATTCCAGTTTCCATAAATTTGTCACTGGTCTGTTTCTTTTTAGTTACGCTGTACACCTCGATTCACTTATGTTGCCTTGTTAAATTCAAAAGGAAATTACTCTGTAACGATGCAATTCGGTTATTTAGTTCTTTTGTAATGTCTTAGGCAACGAGTGTAAAATAGTCCTCTCGTCCAGTGTCCCCTCGTGTGAATTGTCCCCTTCGGATGTCCTCTCAAGGGTGTCCTTTCGTCCAAGCGTCCTCTCATCCAACGTGTCCTCTGCAGGAGTCCTCCGGGGGGTGTCATTTCGTCCAAAGATCTTCTCGTCTAGCGAGTCCACTGTGGGTGTACTCCCGGGGTGTCCTTTCGTCCAAGGGTCCTCTCATCCGACGTATCCTCTGCGGGTGTCTTCTCGGGAATGTCCTCTCGCCCAGGGAGATATAGTCCGGGATGTCCTCTGCGGGTGTCCCCCCGGGGTGTCCTTTCGTCCAAGGGTCCTCTCATCCAACGTGTCCTCTGCGGGTGTCCTCTCGTCCAGGGGATCTAGTACGGGGTGTCCTCTCGTTGGTTGATGACAAAGCCATCAGTAACCCTCTTAACACTTAGTACAGCCTCATAACATTTAACAGATGTTTTAAAATTTAGTTCAAGTATCGTAAACAATATTCTTTAATTATTTTTCAATTTCAGGAAGCTCTGAAGCCCAAGAAGCTTTACAGAAGTTCACTGGATTCTTGGAAGCTGAGGCAGAGAACGGTAGAATATCTCGCAGCCTAGAGAAGAAGGTGCTAGGTCAGTATTCATGAACATAACACAGTATCAGATACGATGGACTTTTTCCATTACCTCTCCACCTCTACATTATGATTTTGAATACAGATCATTCATCAGTAGTTGCCCTAATAATCCAACTGTTTATCTTTATTCCTCCTATTGATATTTTGATATTATTTTTGACAAAAATAAGCTTGATTAAATACAAAAACAAAAAATATAAAACAAATTAACATCCCTTATGGACATATGTAAAGGGCGCAAGGTTGATAGGATATGTCAAGTCAGCAAGTAGACTGCTCAACGAATTCATCCCTCCCGCAGTCCCGACCCACTTACGATTTCTGTATGTGTGTTGCTAAGCGATCATCTCCAATTTTGTTTATGCTCCTCGGCCAAAAAATCGGTCACTCTATTGGGGGTTTTAGGTAAGTTATACCGGATCGGTTGGTAAAAGTCGTTGTTAATTGGTTTTCATTTGTTAAAGACTGTTTGCGGCGCGGCTGCAAGGTATAGGATAAAATTAGGTTTTGGGGAAATCTAAGAGATAAAGGTAAAATGTATGTTCTAAGGTGACCGGAATATTTTTATTTTTATTTCAATATTTTTAATCCTAGCATAAAAATAGTGGTGGTGAATTAACGGGAATACATTCGATTCTATCTTAAGGAGAGACCGTAAGCCACGTTTCCACTCAATTTTGACCGTGTCCCTAGTCTAAGATAACCAGACAAACTCTCTTTGGACGCCTATTTGTCCCGTTTTAGCGTTATTTATAAAGATGCAATAAAAAATACTTTTCATTTCCAAAAACTCTTGAATAAAATTTCTTTTGTAGATAGAAATTTAAATTGTTATATAATTTTATTTCGATTGATCGTTAAAATTAATTATTTGGAGAATATCAATGCACATTTGAACAGCATTGCAGGACCGCATTAATTTACCTACTACAGACTACAGGTTTTAAAGCAGTCAAGTAAATATAATTAGATGGTAAAGATCAACAGGAATATCGTATAAATGTACGCTCTGAAAGTGTCTAAAACCCAACAAAAATGTCCTTAGTTTTTCAATTTTTTCGGGAGGGTCTCGGACCCCCTACACCCTCCGGAAGTCAGCGTCTCGTTTTGGCCTTCCCAAACTCTGGTCACCTTTCTCTAGTCACGTATTAGCAAATTTTTTTATGTTGTGCATTTTAATTCATGTTGTTGTCGACAGATGTCCTAATCGCTTCTTTGACGGATACGCTGTCGGAACAGCCAGAGCTGGTGGGAGCGGCGCGCGCGGGCCTCGGCAACAGCGACCTCAACAACCAGGCGGTCGAGAAGCTCCTGATGATGAACAAAGGCCAGCAGAAACCTGGTAAGAACACGGGTGCGGAGGATAGAGCGGTATTGCATAGGGAAGCGAGAAATGTGCACTCAGACAAAGGTTAGTCCTAACACAAAAGAGGTCATGAATCGTTGTTGTAACGTATTTTTTAAGCGTTTGGATGTAAAAGGTTAGATGCATTTACAGTAAGGATCTTGGGTTTTAGATGAATCAGGGGCGAACCCAGGGGGGATAAAGGGATATATCTCCCTCCCAAATTTCGGAGAACAGAAATTTTGGACGACAAGACAACCATTTTCGGGTACCGTGACGCGACTACGCGTCTACGCGTCGGGTAACGCGAAGACGATTTTCGTTTACCGCGACGTGACAAAGATATTTGTATACTGCGACAATGATATTCGTCTACCGCGACGTGATACTCGGTTACCGCGACGAGGATATTTTATAGACCGCGGCGACGATATTCCTCTACCGCGATGTCCATATTCGTCTATTGTGACGCGATACTCGCCTACCGCGACGATCTTATTTTTGTCTACCGTCACATTAGTACGGGTTTTTGTGAGTACCAAAATATCCCCTTCCCCCTTCTCATAGGATATCCCCCGAAATTCTGGGTTTGCCCCTGAGTTGAATGAAAAGTTAAGTAAAAACTCTGATCCATTGAACTTAACCACATTTATTTATCATTTGATGTTCGATTAAAAGCTGACGATGTATTGGTAAGTCCGTGTGGTTATCCAAAGCCACCTGTTATCCTCCTTGCCTTCCTGGGAACTTAATTCTTGGCGGAACTTGGATACCAGTCACGCCCGAGCCCTTGAGAGAGCAGTGTCTTCCAGACTTGTTTGTCTGGAAGACAAATTCCGTCTCTAATTAGGACGGGATCAGAGACTTATCTGATGGGCTCTCAGGGTCTGCCTGTCTGAAGGACATACCAACCTGGATGAGACACTCATTCGCGACACTGAGGGCTCCTGGGCGGTGGTCCTTGTCTGGGGCTCTGGGAGGTTGACAGCTTGGAGGGCGAGTCGTTTCTAGAGGAGCCGGAGGAAGAGTTGGGAATGCTTCTCTCTTCCTTCAGAGGTGTCTGACAGACTACATCATACCTTCCACATCTCTGCAAATCTTTCTTCCTTATGCTATAAAATATCTGGAAGGGAGACGTGAAAAAACAACTCTTCAACAACGTATGGCCTATATTAAGTTTTTGAAGAATTTTTAACATTTTAAAACAAACCTTACCTGATATCCTCTTAAAATAAACAGCTTGGCAGCAACAGGATGATTTCATTTGGATTCTTTGAGTGGATTTTATTCATTATACCAGTCTTTATACTAAGATTTTAAGTCCAATATTTGAGCTAATTGTGTAAAAAGCTTTACTAGCTTTTATTGTTTTGGGGAAGGTTGGTGTGGCATTTTATTCGGTAAACACAGTGGTGTTATTCTTTGGATCTCTATGATACATACATCACTGAAAATTAATGTTGGCCTGGTGAAATATCTGAATATTTAAATATCTGAATATCTGTGTTTACAGTCCTCTTGTAAACATTTATATTGCTACTACTATATACATACGCAACTTTTAAATAAAAGAAATATTTAAATAGGCCCACTATTTTCCAGGCTAGATGGAACCAAGACAGGTCTCGGAGGTCGTTCCAAAAACGGATCCCTATAACATGGGGGAAACCCCCCTACATATTGGACTGTACAAACGACTATGATGGTGATGTCTATACTTTCTGCTTTACCTAGTCCTGTGTGTGTCGGCAGGTCTGGACGCAGGGAAGGCGGGACCGAGGCTCCAGGGTGGATGTTGATGTTTATACTTTCTACTTTACTTAGTCCTGTGTGTCGGCAGGTCTGGACGCAGGGAAGGCGGGACCGAGGCTCCAGGGTGGATGTTGATGTTTATACTTTCTACTTTACTTAGTCCTGTGTGTCGGCAGGTCTGGACGCAGGGAAGGCGGGACCGAGGCTCCAGGGTGGATGTTGATGTTTATACTTTCTACTTTACTTAGTCCTGTGTGTGTCGGCAGGTCTGGACGCAGGGAAGGCGGGACCGAGGCTCCAGGGTGGATGTTGATGTTTATACTTTCTACTTAGTCCTGTGTGTGTCGGCAGGTCTGGACGCAGGGAAGGCGGGACCGAGGCTCCAGGGTGGATGTTGATGTTTATACTTTCTACTTTACTTAGTCCTGTGTGTCGGCAGGTCTGGACGCAGGGAAGGCGGGACCGAGGCTCCAGGGTGGATGTTGATGTTTATACTTTCTACTTTACTTAGTCCTGTGTGTGTCGGCAGGTCTGGACGCAGGGAAGGCGGGACCGAGGCTCCAGGGTGGATGTTGATGTTTATACTTTCTACTTTACTTAGTCCTGTGTGTGTCGGCAGGTCTGGACGCAGGGAAGGCGGGACCAAGGCTCCAGGGTGGATGTTGATGTTTATACTTTCTACTTTACTTAGTCCTGTGTGTGTCGGCAGGTCTGGACGCAGGGAAGGCGGGACCGAGGCTCCAGGGTGGATGTTGATGTTTATACTTTCTACTTTACTTAGTCCTGTGTTTGTCGGCAGGTCTGGACGCAGGGAAGGCGGGACCGAGGCTCCAGGGTGGATGATGATGTTTATACTTTCTACTTTACTTAGTCCTGTGTGTGTCGGCAGGTCTGGACGCAGGGAAGGCGGAACTGAGGCTCCAGGGTGGATGTTGGTGTTTTTACTTTCTACTTTACTTAGTCCTGTGTGTCGGCAGGTCTGGACGCAGGGAAGGCGGGACCGAGGCTCCAGGGTGGATGTTGATGTTTATACTTTCTACTTTACTTAGTCCTGTGTGTGTCAGCAGGTCTGGACGCAGGGAAGGCGGGACCAAGGCTCCAGGGTGGATGTTGATGTTTATACTTTCTGCTTTACTTAGTCCTGTGTGTCGGCAGGTCTGGACGCAGGGAAGGCGGGACCGAGGCTCCAGGGTGGATGTTGATGTTTATACTTTCTACTTTACTTAGTCCTGTGTGTGTCGGCAGGTCTGGACGCAGGGAAGGCGGGACCGAGGCTCCAGGGTGGATGTTGATGTTTATACTTTCTACTTTACTTAGTCCTGTGTGTGTCAGCAGGTCTGGACGCAGGGAAGGCGGGACCAAGGCTCCAGGGTGGATGTTGATGTTTATACTTTCTGCTTTACTTAGTCCTGTGTGTCGGCAGGTCTGGACGCAGGGAAGGCGGGACCGAGGCTCCAGGGTGGATGTTGATGTTTATACTTTCTACTTTACTTAGTCCTGTGTGTGTCGGCAGGTCTGGACGCAGGGAAGGCGGGACCGAGGCTCCAGGGTGGATGTTGATGTTTATACTTTCTACTTTACTTAGTCCTGTGTGTGTCGGCAGGTCTGGACGCAGGGAAGGCGGGACCGAGGCTCCAGGGTGGATGTTGATGTTTATACTTTCTACTTTACTTAGTCCTGTGTGTCGGCAGGTCTGGACGCAGGGAAGGCGGGACCGAGGCTCCAGGGTGGATGTTGATGTTTATACTTTCTACTTTACTTAGTCCTGTGTGTCGGCAGGTCTGGACGCAGGGAAGGCGGGACCAAGGCTCCAGGGTGGATGTTGATGTTTATACTTTCTACTTTACTTAGTCCTGTGTGTGTCGGCAGGTCTGGACGCAGGGAAGGCGGGACTGAGGCTCCAGGGCGCCAAGACGAGCAGCGGCGACGTGGGCTCGGTCATGAAGAAGAGTGTCGCCCCCTCCAACAAGCGCCCCTCCCCTTAAACTCCCCCTCCCCTCTAGACTAGCAGTTTTGTACCGGTATCCAAAGTAGCCATACAGTCTCGCTTCTAAAGAGCACGGCATATCAAAATGATTATTGTTTTATCTCAACGTATCCTCCGAATTAGACAAGACTTGTTTTGTCTTACGGGTCCAAATTCGAGTAGTAGAAATTTTGTCCTTTAAAGTCTAAATTCCCGACCTTAATAGAATAGACATAATATTTCCGTAGGATACTAATATTAAATGTTAGTGAATAGGTATGAATATTTTTGTCCTTCTTGTATAATACGAAACGGAATGTATAAGTGGGAGAGTGAATACTATATCTTGGATGTAGTTCTATATATTTTTGTACCGATTAGAACGATATCGTTTCTTTAAGATATGGCTGCTTGCTTCATCCGCTTTGATTTTGTATTAGCCTCTTGAGAGGTGCTTAACTAAATTTATTACAAATTATACGTTATACAATTTGCAAAGTGAATGTACTTTCTGGGCAGAGGCGACTTAAGAAACTCATTGAAGGGTAAGAAGATTTTATTAATTGTACAAAGGTATATAGATGAACTGCAATTGCTTTTCTTTTGCTTTTCAAATTACAAACGATAGAATTGTTCTGTTTACATTTGAGTGCTCTTAAGTTGTTAACTCATAAAATAAATTTCTCCTTCTTGGCCATTAAAATCTTTTACTTTTTTTGTAGGTGCATGGAATAAATTATTTTCCTAAGTTCGAGATTGTTGAACAAGCTTCCGTGGTAAAAAGTTCGCTATCAAACAATGATTGTGATGGAATACATTGCGCATACACATTCGGTTGTGTGACAATGAATTGACATGTTAAATACATATCTAAATTGGAGATATCATTTTAAAATTATTTTACTATCTTATAAAGTCTCCATCTTACAAGGATGTCATCTTTAATGAATCTCTTACCATTAAATAATACCATAAAAAACGTGATGTATAAACTTTCTCTAACTATTTTGAATTTTTAGAAAGATTTATATTTTATATTAAACCTTTTCTGTATTATAAATGGATAATCACCAACTAGAACAATGGTCATGGCTTTCAATGGAATTTTAAAGAAATGCGAGAAGAGGTGGCCGTAATAACAATCCTCTTATTATGTCTTGGTTTGGGTTTATTGGCGAAACTGTTAATAATAAGTTAAAATAACTGTGCTGACGGGGAAGTTTTTGAAGTTTTTGGTTTCAAGGGGCTTAGATCGCCCATTTGAAACCCAAAACCCCCTAATTTTAGGCTTATTGCCCCCCGCTACAATGGAATTAGTGGCGTTCCGATCCATTCACTAATAATCATGCAAATCATAAAAATTAATATCTCGACCGAATTTAACGGCAATCAGATGATAATTGCGGGCGACAGAGTGCTAAATCCAATTAAAGTAATGACGTGCGTTTAGTTAAATCACATATTCTCGATAAATCAGTTACCTTTTGTGCCATAGCTCTGAGGAAGGGCTTATCATTTTTTGATATTATCCTCATTGAAAAGTATATTAAAATCATATTTGTGGCTTTTGGAGCCCAAAACTTCAAATTAAGGTAATTTACCACCAATAATGGGTTAGAAGAGCTCCCTAGTTTTTGCCCAGCAATCTTCTCCAAAAGATAATTAAAAGGAATATTCCTACAAACCTTTTGGAAAATCGGACAATAATTGTGACTGCTACAATATCAGAACACATCATTTTATTCAATTCTTGTTCAAATGGTATTTTTCTTCTGGGGACCCCCACAAAAAAGCTACAGAGTCACGGTCACGTTCATCATGCCATGGGCCGGGTCGTGCCAATAGCTCCATAGAAAATTAGCTGAAACACTTAGAATTATTATAAATATTTCATCGTTATGGCGCTCCTTTGGCATCTTAAAATCAGTTTAACAGTTTCTCCAATATAACCTCTTATTGCTCTCATTATTTTAATTTTATGACAGCGATAGATAGATAAGTAGTAGAAACACTCAACTCATTTCTGTCAATCTTTGTCGCCTGTTTTCCATATGTACCTGCTCATTGTCTACTAATAACATTGGTGAATTAAATAAACTATATTGGTATGTGTTCGTTATTGCATCCAACCTTATTTATCTCATTTAGCCAATAGTCTCCTTTATCACACCTGATCTCAAACTATAAAATGAGAATAATCTTCTCGTTTTTAACTCCTTGATTTTGTCTAATTTAAATATCTTCACAAATTGTCCGATCGGATTCTAAGAAAAAATCCATCTTTGATACATTTTGATAGGAAAAATCCTTTTTTTTAATGGTGGCAATTCTTAGTTTTAAAAGTTTCATATCTAAACATTTAAATTGTACAAAAATATGGCAAGGTACAAATAAAATGCAGGACTCTTTTCCACTCCGAAACGTGTTTTTGGTTTATAGCATAACTAACTGGACAACTTTATTGCTGTGCATAAAAATTGCTAAAATTCCTAAAATTTGCTGCAGTGACTGGAAAAAATTAAAAATTTATCAATTATTTGCATTATAACCATATGAAAAATCTATACGTGTTTTGAAAAAAAGTCTTTCATTTCATGGCCATTGCTCTGTACTATTTACAAATTTTAGGCTTTAACAGCTAAAAACTTGCCGCAATTTTGAATTGGTACAGAGCATAAAATTGATACTTCGTACGAAAAACATTCCTAACGCTAATTAGACACAGAGAATTTGAAGTTGGTATCCCAACTGGCTTAAACGTTATGTCACATACTATGTTTTAAACCCATGCAGAAAGACAGACGTTAAATCAAAGGAATAGGGCTTAGGTTCTTTAGAATTGCTTTCATTTTTCGACCCAGTAAACTGGGCCATCGAGTTCGGTAAAACTTTTAAGGAACCTTTGTATACAGATGCTCACCTCATGTATACAGATAATTAATTACTAGTCGACATGGGGAGTAAACTATAAAGGGGTTCCTCAAGGCTTCGTTCTGGGACCTTAGGACCCCGGGACATTCTCGTTTTACTCTCAGTCAAGTGCCCCCCACCTGCCTTCACAGATGCACCACCTGCATCGACGCTCCCTTTTCACTGATGACACCTTCGTTACGGTGTCACATCTATACAAAACTCAGCTAGAAGGGACGGTACAGGCGGAACCTTTGTAACAGGCGGTTCTTGTGCAATGGAACACCTCCAATAGTAATGAATAATGAACAACTCCAAAAGTCCGCTTTTGCAGTTTGATGTTAGGTCAACCACCTAACAACACCTCAAAATTTCGGACTCGTCCGTCACTGTCTCTTCTGCGAGGTTCCTTGGTGTCGTGGTGGACAAAAATATCAACTGGGAAGATAATGTTTCGCTTCTCACCAAGAAGCTTCAATCTGCGTGTTTGATGATGATAATCCTGGCTGCGATTGTTGATCATGACACATGACTGTCTACACCAACCTTGTGAGTAGGGCTACCCTCCTTTGAGTGGACCAGAAAGAATGCAGCATTTAATTCCCAATACTACCCTTAAGCCCCACCCTAAAAAAATTACCAACTGATATATATGTGATATAATTTTGCAAGTTGGCCACTGTATACATGGTGAGTCTTCTAACCCACCCACAATGGATTATGCTGTAGACGAACGGCTTGACAAAATCAAAGCCAAGGAACAACGTAAAAATATTTTTTTTAATTAAATAACAGGGTATTGCAAAACCAGAGGCCATGATTTCGAGTCTCAGAACTTTTAAATGAAAACATATGTCATGATATACATAATTTTGAACCCCTAAACAAGACAAACGATTTGGTAAAAGCAGAACGCACTTATACAGGGTGTTTTTTTAACACAACCCATTTTTAAGATTGAATAATGCACGTAAAACCATGAAATAAGTATTGTTTTGATGATATTTACATTTTATACAACCTGTTATTTAAGTTTGATCACATTTAGTTTACATTATGTGTTCAAACAATCCGCCATTGGCGTTTGTATTAATATGTGCTCTCTCCGTCAAATTCCCGAGCACGTGTTGCAAGGTACCTCTTTGAATTTCTTGCATTAAATTTTTTATGTTTGTTTTGAGTTGCTGAATATCCTGTGAATTGTTTTCGTAGGCCTTACTTTTTATGTATCCGCAAAGAAAATAATATTGTGGTGTCAAATCCGGGGATCTTTGAGGTAAATAATCATTCACTGATAAAATAAAGTTTTGAGTTGTGTTTTAAAAAACACCCTGTATTTATTATTTTTTAAATTGCGCGCCGTTTTGTGAAAGATATTGGTATTTTCGGAATGCCCTGTATCTCGAGAACTACTGAACTTGTTATTGCTCTGTTTGAAAATTCTTAATCCTAATAAACTCAGCTTCAATTCCATATGCAAACCTACATTAACAAACGTAAACTGTTTTTAAAGAATTTTTTTATAGTGGTAGCTCTGAAAACACAAAACTTTTTAATGGCATCATGTCGAATAGGACTTAAATTTAAAGATCTTACAAAATCCTTCAACTTACCTTATCTTGGGTGGTTTTGTAATAATAAACAAAAAACTCTTTCTCATACAGTATAACGCCCATGTTAAATGTGCAGTACTCAAGGCATTTAAATGTCGATCGACCATCATTGAGTACTTCACGACATAGGCGTTATGTGGGAAAATGGAGTTTTTTATTACTACTAAATTACCAAAGGTAGAAAGGATGTAAGTACTGGGTGTTTTTTTAACACAACCCATTTTTAGGATTGAATAATGCACATATAAATATGTAATGAGTATTTTTTATTGATATTTACATTTTATACAATTCATTATTTAAGTTTGATCACATTTAGTTTACATTATGTGCTCAAACAGTCCGTCATTGACATTTGTATAAAGTTATGCTCTATCCATCAAATTCCCAAACACGTGTTGCAAGGTAGCTCTTTGGATTTCTTGCATTAAATTTGTTATGTTTTTTTGAGGTGTGAACTGTTTTCGAAGGATAATTACTACTAAACATATCTGTGGCAAATTTCATTCCGATCAGACCATTTTTACGAGAGTTATCGTGCTTAAAGACACACACATCAAAAACGCAACCCAAAACTTTGTTTTATCGGTGAAGGATTATTTGCCCCTAAGATCCCCAGATTTGGGATAATTCAGATTTTTTATGGATCCCACTAAATTATTTTATTTGTGGATACATAAAAAGTAAGGCCTACAAAAACAATTCACAGGATATTCAGCACCTCAAAACAAACATAACAAATTTAATGCAAGAAATTCAAAGAGGTACCTTGCAACACGTGTTCGGGAATTTGATGGAAAGAGTAAAACATTATACAAATGCCAATGGCGGACTGTTTGAGCACATAATGTTAACTAAATGTGATCAAACTTAAATAATAGGTTGCATAAAATGTAAAGATCAATAAAAGAATACTCATTTCATATTTATGTGTGCATTATTCAATCTTAAAAATGGGTTGCGTTTTTTTAAAAATAAACACCCTGTATAAAGTGAAAAGTTGTAGGTTTTTACAAGACCTTTAATCTGATATCCTATTTTATGTATGTTGCCATTTAAATTTTTTTTATTTTCAGGACTACCGTGCAAACATTTAAAGAAATTAAAAAAAATGTTAAAGAAACATTTAAAGAAATCTTTTTATATTAGCATGTCGTATATCAAATTAAAGCTGAGTTTACAAGTATTAAGAATTTTCAAACACAACAAAAATATGTTCAGTGGTTCTCAAGACACAAGGTATTCCGTAAATACAAATATTTTTCACAATAACGCCTATCATTTTTTTAAATAATAAAGATAAGTGAGCTCTATTCTGACCTAATTTTTCGTCTTGTTTAGAACTTTAAAATGATATACAATATGACATATGTTTACATTTACATATTCGGAGATTCGAATCCATGCTACATCCTTTATTTAAAAAAGGTTAAAATTATTTTTACGTTGTACCTTGTGTTATGATTTGGTGAGGAAAAGTTTTGTTTCGTCCTTTTATATCAAGCCGTCTGTCTATAATCTATTTAGGAAGTCTTAGAAGTTAGAAGACAGGGGTGACAGGGTCTCTCAAACTTATCACGGGCAAACTAGCAGTCCGATATGAAACAAAACTATTCCCGCTTAAATCGACCCCAAGGAACAGCGTAAAAATATGTTTAAGCTATTTAAAATGCATGGTGATCCAAAAACTGGGGGCCACGGATTCCAATCTCAGAATTTTCTATTGTAAACCTGTTCCATGTTATACATTATTTTAAAGGTCTCTACTAAACCAAAATGTTAGTGAAACAGAATCCAATTATCCTTAATAGTTTCAAAATTACGCCCATTTTTGTAAAAATATGGATATTAGCGAAATACTCTGTATCCCGTGAACCACTTGAATTTATTTTCATACTTATTAAAAATTTTGAACCGTTATAAACTCAGCTTTACTATGATATAATACCATTTTTTTAGAAAATTTAAATTAAAGAGAAACCTATTTTTGTTGTAAAGTTTGGTAGCCCTGAAATTACAAATGTCAAATAGCGTCATATAGCAAAAGCATATCCTTTACGTATTCAATCTTTTTCATCTCTTATCGTGTTGTTTTTATTTTATATCAATATTTTTTGGAACAGAGAATTTTGGGAGTGTAAATATCTTGTCATGTACCGTGTCACATTAAAGAAAAGCTAACAAGGATTCAGAATTTTGAAGTAGGATTGAAGTAGGGTTAATAGTTTAGAAAATACTGGAGTTTCCGTAAATAATAGGACACTTCACAAAAACTCCGTTTCGAAACAGATTGAGATAATTTATTTCTGTTTTCACCAAAATGTTCCTTCCAGCAAGACCTTTTAAATAATATTTACAATTTGTTATCGGTTTACTCTCGAATAATGATGTAGCAAACCCGTAATTTTCATTTCTGGAACACCCACGCAGTATTTCAGTTGCGAGGTAATATTTTTTATGGATTCTTCATATGCAATTTAGCGACGCAGAATTTTATTTTGCATTTATAGGTTAAACCGTTTCCCGCCACACTAGATGCACGGGTAGCCTTGGGCGACGCGTAATTGAACACTTCGTTGGAGTGAAGATTAAACCTATATGAGTGCTATGTTACACCTTCCTGTGGGAAGCTACGGCTACATCTACAGTGTATTATAGTTTAATTTCATAAGCTGTAATTCTGTGTGTAACCTTTTTGCGACCGGGTTTACACTGTTGTATTTAAAACGAGATTTTTGCCCAATCTTGATTTTTAGATAGTCTTTTGAAATCGAAATGTTGACGAATATTTTCAAACGTTGTAAACTACTGTCAGAACAAGGACAAAGCGCAGGTGAGGCGACTAATTGGCAATCAGCAACTAGCGCCAAAGGCGACACAGAGCAATAAATACTCTACAACTGTGCAGAAAGTAATGAATAATTCATCGCACTACGTATTCGGTTATAAAAACTTAATTGTTACACTGTTGAGTTTATGTGAGTGAATCTGCTATGAAATACTTAAATTGGTTATTAACAATTTTGCCTTTTTTAACCGGATAAAACATTGTTATATCGACTTATATTTTCTTTATTGAATGCTCTATGCGTGTACATTTATTTATTTCTTCTTCCAGTCAACCGTTTCTAACAGACCCAAATGAAGGGAGTTTCTTGTATGTCCTGCATGTTTATTCTACAGCCTCCAAGTGTCATTCCAATGGTGAGAGTCTTTTCTGGGGGCAAAACAAAATATCGAGCAATTTTGTTTTTAAATAAAATCACCAACAAATGATTAATAAGTTAGTTAAAGCTGTAAAATCATACAATTTCAATTACTAATCGTATATCAAAAGAATATTTTACAGTCTTGGCCAACGTCCTTTAAATATATTGACTTCTCGCGTGCTCGTGTCATCGCAAAAAGGTTTAAGCTTTCGACGGCGCTGCTACATTGGCAGCCAGCGTACTGCCGTTTCCTAAAAAAGTTAAACAAGCTGGATTGCTAAGTAGGTTACCTGATAGCTAACTTAATTTAGGTTAATCTAATGTGCATCTAGTCTTAAATATATGTAAATTGTCATAAATGTTAACAATTTTATTTTAGATTAAAAGAACGCGGTTTATGAATTATTAGGATGAAAAAACACATGGACTATTTTAAATCAGTATTGGATCGAATATTGAAAATATCGGAATTTGAACTTTTGATTACTATAGACGCTTTCAAACAAAGAAATTACAGAGGTAAAATTAACGTACCAACGTACCGGTACCGTTTAAGTTCCTTTCATAGTGGGTTGTTTACAAAATGTCGCCTAATAAGGGTTCACTTTTAACATCACATGGGCAGTCGATATTCATTAAGGATGTTGGTTCTGGTGGCCAAAACATGTTATTGTTAGTTTAGGTTAGATTTGGTCAGGTTAATCTGGGTTTGGTTAGGGTAGGTTCGGTTATGGTAAATATAATTTTGGTAAAACAGCAACAACACCAATAGGAAACATTTTGCAAAAAACACACATAATGTTCCCACGAAATTATTTCTCACACAAGGTACAAGTTAGGTTAAACATTGCAGTCGATGTGAAGGCCGGTTGAATTTTTGGAAAGACAAAATTATCTTCCCTGACAGATAACGTCGGTAGGATCGGTACGGTCGAAAAGTACGATGATGAAATCGACAATATGACCTAGTTCTTTGAACTAGGTTTTCTTTTCCTAGTTCAAAGAACACCCATTGAATTCGGTTTCAGCAGAAATAGATCAAAATATTCATCGTTAAGTAATAGAACAAAACTTTAATGCGGGACATACTAAAAAAGGCCCATTTGGAAATCATAAGCCTACTTTCTACACTATGAGTTTTACGACTCTGATGATACTTTATAGAATACTGATCAATAGAACAGCTTTACAAGCTTTATAATATATCGTGTGTATTAAAAATGCCAACGCCTTTTGCTAACTTCTTCATTGATGAAGTAAAAAGAACGTTCTTCCCAAACGTTCACTTGTCCAAAGAAGGAAGTTTTAATTTTTGTAAAAATTTCCATCCCATACACTAAATCACAAACTGTCGGCCGCAAATTTGAAATCTTTCAAAATTTAGGAAACATGGAAACATTGTTCAACAGATCCCATGTTGGTCATTGAGATTTATTTGCAAAGCCACGACGGAATGTGTATGTTTTAACAGTGTGCTATGGTTATGTTAAAACATCTTTATGAAGAACCATATTTTAATTTGACATATCTATGCTCAGGATTTACACAGAAACCTCTAGTTTATACCATGGTTCTTGTTTTGAAGGCCTTTAAAATTATGTTTCGCAAGTTAGACTTTGTCGGGAAGGGGTAACAAACTTTGACACGCCAAAACTTCCTCATTTGGTCGACGATACTATACCGTTTTAGCTTCATCAATAAAAATATCAATAAATGGAATTTGAAGACACGCTGTATTAATAATAACGTAGAATGAATCTTTCCGCTAAGAATTTCACAATAATTTTGTTACGGTTGCATAACCGTTACAAAGGTTGATTCATGTAATATAATGCTGAAGAAAGTCAGTGTGTTTACCAAATATTTGGTAATTGAAGGTATCAGGTACATTGTAGATATCAGGTTTTCCCGATCAGCTTTCTATCGGGTGGAGAGGTCTGTTAGTTTAGGGTGTTTAAAAAGGACGGATGTTTACAGCGCCCTCTCCACTAGTAACAAGTTATCTTTGTCACCAACACTTTAAGCATATACCTTACGTTGTATCGTTATTACACCGTATTGTCATGTTTAAATTCATTATTTATAGGTGACAGTGTGATTTCCCAGATGAATTCTATTTTTACGTAAAGGTAAGCTTTAGCTTATGTTACAACTATTTACCAGAATGTATATTTCACAATTTAATAATTGCATTTGTAATAATTTTGTGCATGGCTGCACTAGAGTATGACAAGAGTAACCAATTTGACAGAGCGCGACCAACACATTAGCTGCTGAAATTGACTCCTGAAGTCATGATGGATCACATGGAAACCATTTTGAACTTTGAATCCCATAAATCAAACTCATGTATCAAGCCTATTATCACCTGTCTAAAAATTAATCACCACTTCCGGAAACTAGGTACATTAAAACACATCCATTCGATGAATTATATTTGTATTTTATGAGTAGGCCTAATCCTATTGTAATTAATGAATAAAAGTCTACAACAAAATAAATTAATCGAGCTATAATTTTCCTTTAAAAGTTACGAGTGGAAACTCCTTGAAATCAATTGCTTTTACCGATGGCGACGCAATAAGTTTTATTAGAAACAAATCACTATTTCATTAATTACTTTTAATTACACTTTTACCATACTACTACTCATACTTCCTTACTTCTGATCTACAAATATTTGACATACTGCAAACACGTTTTACACAATTTAGTGCAAACTGCAGCATGAAAGAGACTCGGGTTTTCAAAGGCTGAAGGGTTCGCAATGAATGTTTTAGCCGAGCTCAAATTATTTACAGCTCCCCACAGAATGGAATAAACTGAGACGATGAGGTAAGGGGTTTTATTGAAGAAAAACCTATAATAAATCATCTCCATAAACATTTACCGAAAAATACCGAAAACACAATCCTGTTAATACAGTAGTTTAAGTATTGTAAATTAAAACTTGAATAGGCATTTTAAGAAATATTACCAAGTACCACTGTACATACCGGATGTCCCATAATAGTCACCTCTGACGTTTTCCTATAATTTGAACGATCAGTCCCACACCAAACCCCAAGTAATTAATTAATTGGGTAATTAATGCTTCATTTTCAGTGGGTATTCAGTTTTTGTCGCCATCTTGGATCCGCCAGACCGAATTCAAAATATTTTCTTCAAATGTAAAAGTGGCGTTGTGAATCCTAAAAATTAATTAATAAGAGGTTCTAATATCTTGCGAACCATTCAAAATATGGAGAAAGGATTGCGACGTTGTATTTAGAGAAAAAGTCTATTTTATCGGGTTAGCATTTTACGCACAGAAAACTAATCGTAAAACAGTTGTTTACTGAGGAGTAAGCTTACTTTACGCTCGCCAACTGATTACTTTACGCTCGCCAGCTGATGCTAAGCGCTTCAGCTGATTACCTTCCAAACTGACTGATTTATAGATTTGACTGAGCTTGTACGTTTATAACCTCACAAGCATAAATATCACATTCAGCTGAGTATTGTGGTTTTATTTACTGTATGGAATTTCAAAACTGGAGTTGAAGTGAAAAGGTTGTATGTATTTCGCGTGTAAATCGTCTTTCTCAACTTCGCTTTATTTACCACGTGACGCTTAAAACAGCACTGCGTTTAGTTCAAACGAGAAAAACGTACTTTACGCGCTTGATACATAAAAATAACTATCCAAGCTACGACAGACTTTTTCTCAACCAGAAAACAGTTTACAATTGAAACTCTAAAAGTTTTAACTATCCGAGTAGGCCTACAGATTTAGTCTCCACTTCCCAGAAACTAGGGTCGTTTCGCTTCGGTTAGCCCGTGTTAAGTGGTTTGTCTGATCAAAGGCACAGCACAGCTCAGTAGGTCTATCCTCTTTGAGGCGGATTACGTCATCTCAGATGCTTCCGAGTGTGTTTGAATTAGTTGTCTTTAAATGATGCTTAAGGTCGTATGTGTTTGTGGTCGTATTTGCTGCAATTCATATTTTGTTTGAAAGCAAATAATTAGAAGTAAATTCATACATTTTTTCATAAAATTACTAGTACTTTGGTATTATAAGGAGGCCACCCTCATACAGCGCGCTGCGGCGGTTGTGTTAAGTTAGTTTATCATAAATATGTTAGTAGGAGTTTCCTCATTTCGTTACGAATCGATACCAAATGAGTCTTACTTTTGTCCGCCAAAACCTATTGACAGGTGATGCGCGAACTCCGGTCAACGACCAGACCTGTGCCTACTTGGAGGGGATTTGGCGGGCTAAGTAAGACTCATCTGGTATCGTTTGATTTGTAACATAACAAGGGAAGTCCTAATAACATATTCATGATAACCTAACCTAACATAACTGCCGCAGCGCGCTCTGTAAGGGTGGCGATCGGATGTGGAAGATAGAGGCGGTGACGACTTGAACACTCAATCCTAGCTGACATCACTGCCTTCTGGGAGGCAGAACACAAATACCGTTCATCATAATTAAGTCAAATTTGGACAGGAAGTCGATTTAAGTACGTTCTTCCTGATGATGTAGTTATATTTGGTGTCCAGCAAAACAATCTCTCTAAAAAAACAGTGCCGTAAAATACCAAAGTACCAAATTACTTTATAAAGAATACTTAATTAACATAACAGTATTTTAATGTAGTTTTATATTACTCCGCTGTACATTTCACGAATATTTCAGTCTGTTTTTTAACGGCTCAGTACATATTTCGCCTGCAATGTTGTACTAGTGTCATACGATCCTCAGTAGTGAATCCACTATTGACTAGCGTTAAAAGAAGAAAACAATTGTTTTGTAGCGGTTAACCTAATTTACATAATTCAGATCTCAACTTCAGTTACACAATAACACCTTCATACATGAAGCGATTAGAGAGAGATTTTTCAGCATAAAACAGCCTTGTATACTTGTCTTATTTCCAAATTAGTAATGACTTTTGAACCTTTGGACACATACTGCAATAACATGCTTATAGGAATAACATGGTGTATATGTGCCCGAACGTTGTTGGGCACTATATCGACTTCCCCAAACAACGTTCGTTATTTACATTTTTGTAATTTTTATGGGCGAAACTTTATAATCCATTTTTCACCGTTAAAATCAAAGTTAAAAAAAGCATAGATGTTTATCTGCATGATAGTTTAGTAAACAAATAATAAATTCTCACACGTTTAATCGAAATAAAACATTACAGATCACAAAAACATGGTTACAATTACTGTGTAATTACATAAACTTTAGCTGCACCTTCTGAGTATTGAGAAAATACACTTTCATTACACTTCGATACTACCGACGCATTAAATTGTCTAGGTACGAGTCGAACGCGTCCTTCCGTTTATTATATCGTAGAAAAGATTAAAAACTGAAATTGTTGAACCAGGTAACGCATGTTGCTGATGAAATGCTAGGTTCGTGATATATCTCCATCCTTTTTACCTACAACCACGTTGGTCACACTGCCATCACTTCTATCACGTTTCATTCGTAGCGTAATACCACAAGAAACTGAATTAGTTAACAAAGCAAATTGTTGCAATCCAAGACTGATTGATTGACTCAAGGTGTGTCAGTTTCTCTAATTGTAATTCGATAGTAAAAGAACTAACTGCAACTGTCATTTTAATAAGCGGATAAAACAGAAACCTAAATTGTTTACTTCAAATAAGTTTCAAATCAATAACAATAAAACATATGTTCTGAAAGGAAATCGGTTATTTATATCAAATTGAAAATATCGATCCTTAACTTCGATTTTAACGTGGAGACGGATTCTAAAGTTTAGCCTTTATAGGAACTTTATGAGTTACACTATGTGCCCGGGCGAGCTGGGCGCGGAGAGCAGAGCGCATTTACAGTGTGCGCTCGCCACGTGTCTTTTACAAGGTTCTCATTGTAAATGAGGTTGCAAACTTGACTTTTTATTTGTATTTAAATTTAAATGGAGAGATAAGGTAAATGAATCGTCACTTTGTTTTTAAGAAAGACATAGGCAAAAGGTTAACTGATAAAACTGTTTAAAGTTTGTGTGTACTGTATCTAGCTGAAAATTTCAATTTTGACCTAAAGCCTATATTCTATTAAACTTTTCTCCGGATTTTTTACTGTAATATCGCCACGTAAGTCGCCGACACGACATCAAGACACGTAAGTCGCTGTCATGACATTTGACATGACATCATGTATGAGTGAAGGGAGGGTTGGGTATTGGATGGAAGATGGTTTTCTTATACTGACAAAAATCAGCTGATTCTTTTTTTAGGAATATTAATCAATAGCCCGATAATCATTGGCAGCTAGGTCAAATTTTGAACCTTTGTAAATGTTTCTTTGGGTATTGTTTAGGAATGATTCAGTAAGCTTCTATTACGAAGGGAACATATGTTACCTCTGTGCTACCCAACCGATATTGTATGACTGCCCCTATTATATCACCATTCCTTAGCGTTATATGAATTGAAATAGTTAAAACAAAATTTCTATGGCTTTAAATTTTTGTTCTTATTCGGAAAGTATTTAAAGATTATATTTTTAAGTCAATCTCTCCCTCCCCCAAAGCGCCATTCTTCAGACAAGGGAAGTCTAAAAGATCCCCTCATCGATCTCAAATTACCAACAGATTTGCGGTCTATTATAAAAATACATTTCAAATTTTTAACAACCCTAAATTTTTGGTAAAAGCGTTCCAAATCAATGGTTGAATACGAAGAACGTAAAAGGGAGGGTAAGCCGAAATGTTCGAGTCTGGCGAGGTTTTCTTATTTAACTTTCCCGCATCGTTTATTCTAGCCGTGAGAGCACCTCGGGGATCCCGCCACAAGTCTTGCTAAAAGCTTTTTACACACGCGACTGAGACAGAAACTGATGTATCTAATCTGCGGGTGACATCGCTTTTTAAATCCCATCTGAAGGATAAAACTAAAAAGAAAAGAAAGAAAGAAAAAAGTTATTTCTCAAATCTCACAGATAAATTGTAAGTTTTTCCATATAAAGATTAAAATACAAATGGGTCAAAGGTATAGATTCAAATATAACATGCATTAAAAATATATATACCTAGCTATAACCTCTCTATGTGCAATTTGAGAAATTTTACTTTCCTCCAAGGCGTAGTCTATTCGGAGGATTTATTTATATTTAACAAAATCTTGAAATACATATGGCAATAACGTTACTAAAACTTTTTTATCTGTAACGACAAAACAAACTAAATATATCTAAGTAATTAATCAATATTGTAAGTAAAATTGATATTTCAAACTACTGACATTAAATTTGCCATTATGTACAAATAAAATAAATTCACGATTCTATTTTGAAAAACGCCTTCCAAGCACCATTTATAATTTATTAAGAGAAATAATAAATTCAATAAAAAACTACTGAATATTAAAAAATAACAAAATTACTAAGCAACTAAAAGAGTTAATATTAATTCAAATGTCTTTCAACTCACCAGCATACTCACCTGCATACGAATAATACGAAGAATGAGTATGCAGGTTTGCTGACAAGTGAATTTGAAAATTAGGCTTTAATATGATATAGTTCAATCATACCATACCCCAAATCAGGTTTTACAAAGGTGTGTTGCGAAAAAGCGAGGTATAGAACTTTTTTTATTCCCCATAAGGATAACATGGGTACAATGTAAGGGGTGTTTTACCGCTTTCTTGTATCCATCTTGGTGACCAATGGACATAAAGCAATTATTCAGGATACTATATTGTTGGTTTTTTAGCTGAATTAAATGGTGTCCACCTAAATTAGATAATTTTTTATTGTTATACATTAAAACGAAAAAAGATTTTTTGTTCATTTTTAGGGGAAAATCGCGAAAAAACCCTTATTTATAGAGCTCTGTAACTCGGTACCTGTTAAGAGTACAAAGGAAATTTACTTTACCATTTTTGTAGCAAATTTTATAAGCTTTGTTTTGTATGAATAAAGTTTTATCTCAGACCAACCTTTTCCGAGATTTTTACGATAAACAAAAAAAAGTACCCTTATTCCGTCAATTGCCTCTGGAGCTCGTCACATATTTACGAGGCCTTTGGCATAGTCATCCATATAGGTACTCTAAATAAGTTTGCAAAGTTTCATAATTAACGGAATTTTTCCAGGTTGGGCCATTTATTTAGGTTTTTTGACTGGGTTAGTAGCGGCGAACCCATAGCCAGTCCATCTATATTTATTAATTGCTATTTCGTTTGAAATTTGCTGACTAGGCAGGTCCGCTGCAAAGGGAGTGCATAAACGTTTAAATTGAAAAGAGATTTCAATTTAAATTTTTAAGATACAGGGTGAAATGCAGTAAAAAAGTGAACCCATGACCTCGGATTTTTGAAATACCCGGTATTTTAAAAAGGCTACAAAGATTTTTACTTTGTTCCTTGGGTGGATTAGTAGGGAAGGCTTTTGTTTCGTCTAATAACAACCGTTCGTCTATAATCTGTTGTGGACGGCTTAGAAGATTCACCCTGCATCGATACTTGTGTATCTAACTCCTCAAATATCATTCAGAAATGTTGAAATTTTATCTAATTTTATTAAACTATGGCGCTAGAACCTATTCAATTTGAAATCTATTACTTAGTGTAAGATAAACATCGGAGCTATGTCAAAAAACTTTATATATTTGATTTCACAATTAAGTCGGTAAAGTATGAGAACTTAAGCTTACAAACACATTGCACATTTGATGCGTGCCTTAAAAACCGTAAAGCATAAATTTTATGATAAATTTGTAATCGTCAGCAAAATTGAAGCAGGGGTGGAAAAAGGCAATAATAAGTGACATTTTTTGAGTTTTCATACCTAAATAGCCATTTTGTATAAAAAATGTAAATACTTTCAGTGAGCGTAAGAAGGGAACAATTACAGAGCCCTAAACCTGTGTAAATGTGGTCTGAAGTTTCGGCTGAGCGGAAGAAGGAAATATCTGTCCTAATCTGCAGCAGTCATTCATACGGGCTAGCCAACCTCTGCGTATATAAAAGGGAATAACTGACAACTTTTGGAAACCTAATGTTTGTTAGTCAAACTTAACAGAACTTAAAAAAAGTAAACATTGCAATTCATTGTATTCACAAAATAAACTCATGATTTAACCTTTTTACTTCAATAAAGCCATTCAAATTAAAATTTAAAATTGTAATAAACTGTTTTCCTTTTTGAATGGAAAAAGGGAATAGCTTTTAAAAATTTAAAATTCGATAATGAATATTATTTTTGAAAAAAAACCAACATTATATTTTTGGTTTTGAAGATATGGAGAGTAAATTTTATTGATTTTTAACCTAAAACCTATACTTAAGATGGTAAACAGTTTTTTCTTAGTTCTGAAAAGTTACCCCTCTTACAAATATGTTCCCTTTTTCCACTCACAGGTTTAATTTTAACCGTGAGCAAAGGGATATTGAGAGTAAGGATACTTTAACTGCGGCGCGTGCGGCCGCGGCGTCGGCGAGATAACGGCCTCACTCTCGTAGCGAACGCTCCAGTTTATGAATCGTAAACCGCCGACCTAGCTTTCATCATCGTTGTTTCATCGTTCAAGCTCATGCTCTAGATGTAGAAAGTTGAAATTAAAAAATCTGGTGCTTCTACAGCTGTGAGAAGACGGGTTAGCCCTGGCTTGGTCTTGGTGTTATAATAGATGAATATTTATATCAAGGTAGAGTAGGATTCACCTAAGTTGGCCAAAGCATGTACTAATCATCTCATCAAAAATTGTTATACAAGTCATATTCAAAACATTGTTGGTTACACATGGTGTTTGTTAACATTTTCTCTGAACAGTCAAATCGCCACGTTGTGTTTGTTTACAATGTTGTTTATAGGTTATAGAATGTTTTCAATATCGCCTATTTTTTGAATTTTATCTTTCCATTTAACCTTTTTACATAGATATCAAGTTTAATTTGATTCTATTTCTTGATTTGCATGTATTTTAATTTGTTTAACTGCTTGTTTATTTTTTCCTGGGCCAATTTTAATAAGTTTTGACTGATATATGAAATAATCTTTCTTCTCAGATGCTGACTTGCAGCAAGTACTGCTGGCTATTCATAAACTAGCCTATTTTTCTTTTTAAATATTATTTCATAAGAAAATCTGAGACTATTAATTATGCCGCATCCATTACACACCCTCTCCCTGTTAATAAATACTTAATTTGGAAAAGCCCCTCAGTAATATTTTAAGTTGCGCAGGAGAATTTCCAGTTACAATATTGCATTAGAACTTTCCCTTTACTGTAAGTGCTGTACTAAAACAGATGTTCGTTGACAATGTTTTCAGCACAGCTGGATTTTATGATTAATGTCTTAAAAAACTAATAGTTTGTTTACTTTAATTTTGGCCAACTTAGGTGACTCCTACTCTACTGCTTTACTTTTTCGGATACCTTATGACTAGCATTTAATGTCGATTCGATAATTACCATCGTACTTTATCGTGAATTATACTCCAGCAGATATTTAAAGCTGGTGTCAATCTTTAATAAGTTTCGGGAATCATCTTTGCGTACATCGTCGTCCACTTACTGTACCAACCTGGTTATAAACGATTTTCAACTTCTTAGAGAGAATTGATGGTCAAGTTTCTGCAATCATACGAGACGTATTTTTTAAACTATAAAGGCTGCTTTGGAATAGAGAAGGGAAGGATAGGGGTAGAGGCGTTTGAGCATTGGCTTTGGGTAGACAGACTCATTAGGAGTCTGTCAGAACGTGGTGGAGGTCGATAGTTCTGTAATTGTAATTCAGCAACAAATTGACCGCCTCCAGCTGCAATGCCGGCAGCTCCGCCGCGCGGTAAATAGTCATGCTGAACGAGATTAATCCGTTATCATTCACTTTCTTGGGTTGAAGAAGTAAAACATGTGAATATGAATTGGTAATTGTGTAGAGTTTTTGGGAACAATAATGCCATACGATAAGATAGTGCAGTACGAAAATGACAAAAACTGTACCTTTTGCCTAAAGAAACTTGCTCTATTGTTCGCTCGGCCGTGTGTGGTAACATGATATCATTGCTTAAAGTTCGAAAAGCAAAAGGTTCACTCCTGTTCTGTTGCATAAGACAAAGTAAACAAGTGACATATTTATACATTTTACTATTATTACGCGTTACTTTGCTAATTTAACCTTCCCTGTGTCTCTCATACTTTACAAGATTTTGTTATTTTGTGCACAAAAAATGAACACACTTAATAAGCCTCAAATGATAATTTAGTACATATTTTATTAGTGGAATTAAAAATACACAAATATTTAACCCTCTCCCAAAGATAAAGCATAAAAAACTTATCTATGAACGAAAATGTGAATTTACTAAACGTATTACGTTGTTTTAAGGGAATTTTGAACTTTTCCGGCAGTAGTTATACTCCGGTTTTCTTCAAATTTGGTGGGAATATTATTTTCTCTGATTTGATTGACCAAGTAGATGGACCAGGAATCCCCAATCCCCATTTTAAGGGGAAATAAATAAAAATAATAGGGGTTTGGGCGTCTAACATTGTTAAGGGTTGAGAAAAAAAATGACAATGGTAAATTAGGGCACATAAGGTAAAATAATGAGGAGAGAGAATAGGGTACCTTAAATGGTGAAAGGTGGATGCCAACTGATCTTCTTCGATAGGCCATTGGTCAGCTGACTGTAGATTTCACATTCTAATAATGACGCCAAATTAGAATTGATTTAAACTCTTTGATAGGTCTTTGGTAGGTGATGGTTGATTGGTTTGGGTTGGAAATAAAGTAAGGGGTTTGTAAGTTGATATTGGAAATAAAATCGATGTTTTTGAGTCAGATTCCGTATTGTATTCATCAATTATATTATAAGAAACTTAAGTCTCTCTTTCACTAAAAAAAACTTTTCTTACAAACATAGACAATAAAAGCCCTGAAATCAAAATTCGTTCCGCCATATCAGCGTGCTGTGAGAGTGCTCGTTTTAATTAACTAAACGGGGTTCCTTCATTCCAGTCATACATTATATTCAATTTAGATAATTAAAACTCATGATCTCTAATAGATAATTAGATAATTAAACTCATGACTTCAAATATTTTTGAATTAGTGAAGTGCTTATACCCGAATGAATAAAAGTAAAATTTACCTTTATGTAGTCTTAGTTGATAGACATTTAAAATATTTCGAGGGATAAAATTGAACTTGATTATTCAATTTGGTTATGGGCAATGCACAATTTTATAGTATACAATTTTGCCGTTGTAATTTTACTGTAGCGGCCATAGCTAATAAATCTACTGTACCAAGCTGTATATTTTTATTTTTATTTGCAATTTATGGAGGTCTGTTTAATTGGTAAGTCCTATTTTTATTAATATTTGTAATTTTCTTAACAACACAAATACATCGATAGTTACAAGACTAGTACTAACTGGTGATTTCAATAAACTATAAGGGATTATGGATGAGGATTTCATTAGATTAATAAACATTTTTTGGGTAGGAGGTGGAATGCATTTACGCACACTGAGGGGCTCGTTGTCCCCTCAGTAGTGTCGGACTCCCACGAGTTCAATGCAGGGGCGGCTCCAAGGGGGGGCCATGGGGGCCATGGCCCCCCCGAGAGCTCCGAATTTTTTTTAATTTCAAACTAGGTTTTACTAAAATTCATTCTCGTGTATATGAAATCATTTTTGACCCAATATCGGAAAAGCCGTTTCGTATACAAGATTCTCGAAGACGAAGCTTTTTTTATTTCTATATAATTGTTAAGTATGTACACTTAATTCAAGCTTAAATTTTTTGTTCAATATTGATAGTAGGAGACATTTTAAGTTGTTAGGTTGGCAGCGCGTCACGATTTGCCACCATAATGAGGTTTGGGTTTGGAAAATATTATTTGTGACGAAAACAAATCAATATACGTTTATTATGAAAATAGCACTTATTTCCTGTGTGTATGGATTGAAATAATTTTATTATTATTACCAAGACCATCGAGGAAGTAATTGATCCATTTGAATACTATCTGGCATTCAATACTCATTCGGACTATACCATATTACTGTAGTCTCAACTAAACGTACAATCATAACAAAGTTGGAGTTTATTTAGCCTGTCTTAGTCCTATTTAAAAATGAACAAATTATTTAATCATTAAATTAGGGACCGTCCATAAATACTTAACGCCCTTACGGACGGAGAGGGGGTTTCGTCAGCATTATGTACCGTTAAAAAGGAGAGAGGGGGGCTTCAACACAACGTTAAGCACCTATTAAACCTTAATAATTGATTCCATAAATTATTCCAACAAATTCAAATTATCTTCAAAGTACAAAGTTTTGACTTTTTGTGGGGGGGGGTGATAGTACAGTGTTACGTAACTTTTGAGGGGTTTACTGCCAGCGTTACAAGTCCGTTAAAAGGGGGGAGGGGTTTCTGGTAAGGCCGATTTTAGCGTTACGTAATTTATGGATGGCCCCTTAAGTAAAATTTTTAATAAAGTGTTAATAATCTCATAGTCAGAGGTGTTAATAAACACGTGTTTGGGGGGGGGGGCAGGGGCGTACCCAAGGGGGGAATTCGGGATACATCCCCCCCGAAATTTTTGGGTTATGGGAAATTTTTTGGAAGATTAGTATCTTGTTCACAATTAAGGAGGGGGTATCACTAAACTTGCTATGAAAGAGAGAACACTACACACTCACTAAACTTTTATAAGGGGTGTAAATAGTTAAATAATATTATTTTAAAGATAATTGGTTCGGGGATGATATATTGGATTAGGGTATTTTTACCTATTGAGGTTATCGTGAGTAATTGGTGGGAGTGGGCCTATAAGAACATAAGGCAAGCAAAAACTACTGATGAAAACAGTGCCCATTAATGGTGTCCGCGATATTACTACTATACCCATCGTCGTCAGATGTGGCAAAAGTCTCATCATATCACGTGAAATATTCATGGTAAAAAAATCACGATGTTAAAATGCGGCATACGAATATTGTCATTTTCTCAGGGCCGTGTCCTTTACACTATTCGTTTGTCGGACGATCTCGTAGCAGCATCGCGGCATACGAAAATCGTCTGCCTACGTTGCGTGAAAATCAAGTCTCGCCGTCAAACCTAGAAAGATTCATGATAAGTCTGTCAAATTTCGGAGATCAAACTTCTTCCGGTGGTCTCCACTATTTGACGTACCACTATTATGCGATTATTATTTAGCCTCCGATGCTTAGGCCTACGTGTACAACATAGCTTTGCGGTCGCGTTCTGGGACTTGGGAAACACTACAGAAGTGTGACAACCTGCATTTTCTAATTCTATTCATCAATCTCGCTCGGATAATCTAGGATCCGGATACTTTAGGTCCAGAAGGTCCGAGGCGCCAATAAATGAGAATGTGAAATATAGTTTTTACTTTGAAATAAAATAGAAAAACATTATTTTTTCCCAAGGTTCAGAACGTGTAATTTTTTAATTACTTTCTCATCTGTCGTCTTTTAATTTAAGGCCTACTAAATAAATATGCTATTCCTATGATTGTGTAAAAACATTTTGCTGAAATTCCAATGTGATCAACAATTTTCAGAATTTAATCTGTGAGCAGTATCAAATTAGCTCAAATTTCGTGAGTTATTCTGTTTGTTGTTGTGCCTCTAGATTGCCTAAAAATGCGAATTTACAGTATTTGGGGGTATTCCATACCCTCCGGCATCCCCCTTTGGGGGTATTCCATACCCCCGGCCCCCCGGTGTATCCCCCCCGAAAATAAATCCTGTGTACGCCACTGGGGGGGGGGGTGACTAAGATGAACATAATTTTCTCATACTTGGGCCCCCCCCCCGAGAAACTGTCCTGGAGCCGCCCCTGGTTCAATGTCCCGTGAACTACCGACTAAACCATCCCCCTCAACACCGAGGACTCTAGCCTGGAACTGCTTCGCACATTACTTCGGGCTAGGCCTTTGATATTAAACCACTACTTTTGATATTACGCTAGGTCGACCTTTTTTGCCCGAAGAATGGCTTGGACGTTGTGGCGGACACAGTTCCAGTGGTCCTCTCCCTGGAGCATAGCTCCGACGATGTTATGTGGGCTAACGACCACGCCGATCTCAGTTGAAAGCGAGACTCGGCGGGCGTGCCAACGGTCGCACTGAAAGAAGGTGTGCTCGGATGTGTCTGGAATGCCGGGGCAATACAGACAGTCCGGGCTGGCGACTTTACCCATCCGGTGAAGAAAGGCTCGGAAGTACCCGTGTCCAGAAAGGAACTGGGCACGAAGTAATCCTCCTCACCATGCTGCCGCTCCACCCATGGTCGGACGGAAGGTATGAGCTGGAAGGTCCAACGTCTCCTCGGCTCGGCTTCCCAGTCGCGCTGCCCGGAGTCGAAGCTGCGATCGCGCTCTTCCCTGGCAGCTGCTTCCCGGCCCGCTTCAGACCTCCTCCGGTAAATCGCCTGCCTCTCCCTCGCGAGAAAGAGGACGGGGATGACTCCGAGCCCAAACCTCCGCTCCGTACAGCAAGACTGACTGGACGGCAGTCATGAGCAGGCGGCGCTTGCAGGAGCGAGGACCACCGACATTGGGCTTAAGTCTACCAAGGGCAGCGACACCCTTAGCGGCTTTTTCAGATTAAATGAAATGAAATGAAATGAAGTGAAATGAAATGAAATGCGTTTATTTATCCCATTTTCTGACAAAAATAAAATAAGTTAACAAAAACACAGCTTAAAGAGATAATAAATCAATTAACTAAGCCTGTAAAGGATTAGGCCTACATGGGCAGGTGCCTGTGCCCTTTAGCCTTGAGAAGCTATCTAACCTGTGAGTTAGGCTGGAAAAATAAAAATAATAATAATAATGAGAAATATTCACTTTAATTTAACGGGATGTCAAATTAATTATAATTTGTTTAGAATCCATCAATTTAAATTGGCGACAACTGAACAGCAACTGACTGTCTGAGTGATGTAATAACGGTAAACAAATTTAAAAGAGGGGGGCAGGGGTTTGCAGTATGTCAAAGGTTGCGTCTTACGTAGTTCGGTCTGATAAGGGCCTCGGCCTCATAGATACTAATAGTGCTTAAAAGGATTTTAGAACTAAGCTTAAAAACACGAATTGATGGAGAGGTAAATAAATCGTTGGCTCTATCTAGACTTAAGTTTCGAAAAAGGTGTTGTGCTGCATAGAAAGAATTTGTCAAAGAAAATGATCTGTTAAGCTGTAAAACTGTAATTCCAATATTTTGAGAAAATCTAGTAAAATGTTCATGAGCAATGGGAGAAAAAAATGAATTGAAATTTTTAAATATATGAATTAACAAAAAATATATGTAAAGGTGTCTGATTGATAGTAAATTAGATTCTCGGAAAAGAGCTTCAGTGGGGTACCTTCGGGGCTTCCGGAAACCCACCTTTAAAATCGTTCGTTGAATTATATTGAGGGGTTTTAAAATTGTTGGATAGCAAGCTCCCCAACTCAAAATTCCGAAAGAAAGCAGAGATTGAACGTATGCAAAGTAAGCTAGTTTTACATTTTTATCATCTAAAATCTCACTTAACTTTCTGAAAGCATAAATATATTTTCTTAATTTAACTGTAAGAAAGTTAATGTGCTCAACCCATTTCATACGAAAATCAAAGAAAATTCCTAAATACTTAAAGCTGAAAACCTGTTCTATGGGTTCGCAATTGCAGCTATCATTAAATATATTACCACAAGTGTGGATCCGAAGCTCCTGCAAGTTATAATCTGTAATAGTACTTAAAGAAATTGGCAAGAATTTAGTTTTTGAAACATTCAAAGACAAAATATTTTGATTCAACCAACGTTTAATCAAAGAAAGATCACCAAGGGCCTTGGATCTGACATCTAACCATGATTTTCCTTTAACCAAAATCAGTGTATCGTCAGCGAATAGAAAAATTTTCCCGTTCAAATTGAGTTTTGTTATATTATTTATGTAGATTAAAAATAAGACTGGCCCTAATGTGCTACCCTGAATCACCCCATAGTTGATATGTTTTGCATCACTATTGACCCCGCATATTGAAACAACTTGAGAACGATCTGAAAGGTAACTCTTGAACCACTTGAGGGCACTACCACGAATTTCAATAAAGTCTGATTTATTCAAAAGTAAATTTCTATCTATTGAATCAAAAGCTTTTTTTAAATCCAGAAAAATTAACATAGTACGATTATTGTAAACAATTGAAGAATTAACTTCCTTGCAGACTTCAAAAAGTGCATCAGAAATATTTTTATCTTCTCTAAACCCAAATTGAACTTCTGATAATATGGCATTGTTCCGAAGATACTCCACCAGCCCCGATGAGATTAATAACAATAAAGTGTCGTTTATGCACAGGTAAAAGAAATTAACTATTAAAAATGCAATTTTTAGGGTCGACTTTCAATTAATTAGGCTAAACTGTTTAGACATACCAAACGCAAATAAAAATATACCACTGCTTACAGAATTTATTTTCAAAAATGTTTATATCCGTTTAAACACAGTTTGTTGTTTATTGATATTCTTATGGCAAATATTTAAAAACCGATATCTCCGTTAGTTACCAACCGAGTCTGATAAAATTTGGTATGCAATTGTGAGATAATTAATTGTTAATATATTTTATTTCATTATATAAGTTTTCTAGTTTTAAGTGACTTAGGGGAAGAAAGTATGTGTCAGTTTCCTGATAGGTACCATTTATTAGCAATAATGGCGTTTAAAAAAAGATGCGAGGGTACGCGGGCTACCAATCAATACTGCACGGGGTGATTGTCAACTGTCTCTCGATTTTTTTGTCAGTACATTATTAGTCGACCTTAAAGTCGAAAGTCTCAGGGGGACTTTATAACAACATATTGGACAAAAATGTCCACATTCCTTTGCTTATCATATCTAATCACATATTTCAGAATCACTTTATAAATTTTACAGTCCAATGAAAGAACGACATATCTAGTTATATTATCATACTTTTATCGTTATTATTTTATTTCATGAACGTTTGATGTTGCACATATCATGTGGGTTACATAGGTAAACACTGATTGGCCTAGTAAAAATGTATTACGAACCCCATAATAGATAGGTGCTCGGATGCAAATGGAATGGCTCACTGCAGAAACCAGACTTGTCCAAAATATCCGAAATTGCATATTTTATATTTTTGGAATCTCCAAAGATAGGCGCGTCTTTTACCGCAAGAGCCAGACATGTACTATCAGTCATATAGGAGTTAAGCTGAATTGAAATTTTTTTAACTGCAAATAGCAGACATTTCCTGGACAAAAAAAGTTTGGTTTTTGGACATGTCTGGTTTCTGCAGTGAGCCATTCATGTATCTAAGTGTAGAATGGTTTGTTATAGTAACCTCGTCTCAGGAATGCAAATCCTAATTTAACTTTGACACGGACCATTTTAGCGAATTTCCTTAAAGGAATGAGCTATTACCGTAGGTCTCATGGTAAGACCTAAGCCCGAGACCATGTTTACTTTTCATTTTGGTACACCAAGAAGCAAAAAAAAACACCATTCATTCGAATATATATATATATGTCTGTCTGTTAACACGATAGCGATAGTAAATATTATGGTCCGATCTTAATGAAATTTGGTAGTTATGTAAAGTGGTGAAATCTCGGACGAGTTCGTAAATCAGCACGATCGGACGCCGGAAGGGAGGTAAAGGGGGATAAACCCCCAAGAAATGGGTTTTTGAATTTTTTATATAGAAAAATTAAAATAACCTAATTTTAATAATTCCCTTATGGGGAATAAGTAAAATTCTATCTCGATTATTTCTCAACATATCTCAATAAAACTTGGTATCTTCTTCTAGTTTAGATCTACTAGATATTGGAATACCCAGTTTTAACAGACCTGTTGCAGCAAACCTGCATACTCATTTCCCATGTTATGCATATGGAGCTTACAAAAACATGTCAAATTTCGCTATGTTGGCTTGAAATATGTTCTTTTTCGTTTGAAATTCGTTAAGTATGCATGTATGCTGCAAAGGGGGTATTTGTATCAAAGAGGAACCAAACATTTTGTGTGTGTAAGTTAATATTTTAGTTACCTTCAACAAATGATCTAAATCCTTGTAAACACATCGAGAGAAACACAGCACACATCGCAAGCCTTATTAGCACTGAGTTATCCCAAGGGGCGCGTCTCAAGTACTTTTCAAGATTGACGGTGGTTTTCCTTCAGCTCAGATGCGCTGTTGCATTGTTTTTGTATTTCTTGTTTTATCTCAAGCCAAACTGGCGTTATCTTACAATGGCCCATTAATAACTTTTGTAATAAAATGTCGACTATACTAAGTTTAATACCTCAGAACAACTAAAACACAGATAAAAATGACAGAGTTAAACGTAATATTTTTGTTGCGTAAAACATAAGGCATTGCATGATACTGTGATATTAATTAAATTAAATTGACTTATTTGTGTAATTAAGTAAGTTGTTACTCTGATTAGGACGTATTAATTCTATCATTAATGAATTTTAACTATTTAGTTTGGCAGAAAAGTAGTTTTGTACAGTTTGATTTGTTTAAATTTCAATGCGATAACATTTTTATGAATAAAAATGGTCTTTCCCTTAAGTAATTCCTTGCAAAATCGTAAAAATAAGTATTTCAATTCTAAATGGTTTAGAAGTATTTGGGCATATAACTAAAGATCAAAACATTATTCATGTTAAAGTAAATATTTTACTTTAGTTTTATTTCATTATTCGCCTTATAATACATGAAACCATGTTGATAGAATAAAGATTTGAATAAGAATTCTATCAAAATAATGATGTGATGATGATGTTTTCCATTTCATTTCATTTAGGCTTATTTACATTCGTCGTAATAAGCATAGAGAAAAATGAATTTAAAATAAAAATAAAGTTATCATGGGCCCTATATGGATTGAGTTGAGGAATAAAACTATAAATGGTGACAAATGTAAGTCTAAATAAAATAGGAGTCCGTTTTCAGCCAAATGGTTACTGTAGCAAGAAGTGAAAACAAAGCCTTAAGTTCAGCTGCAACCACGATGGGAATATACTGTATTTCATACATCAAAAACCCAAAAATATGATTGTTTATTGTAGCTTTCAGGGGGATTGTCCAGAGGACAATAGGATTCTTGGAATTGTCCAGAGTTAAATCACAAACCTGAAAATAACACTCTTTTTGTTAAGATCAAAATAATAAACGAGTTAATGAGATAATCGCAGCATGATGTCATCTGGAACGTGCCCCCTAGCAGGGGTCCATTGTTTACCATTGTTTTAGAACCATGCCCATATGTTCGGTGTAAATAAAGTAACAATGTAAACCGAGTTTGAAACAATGCCGAGGACATAGTCACTTTTACGAGAATTCAGCCATTTAATTTCAGCGATAAAATTGAACCAAGCCATCATACCTCCATCCCTCCACCAATTTTGCAGGCTTCGCTTAAAACACAGTTTCATTGGTAAAAAAATAACTCGATACATTAATCATTATTCCCAATATCAAAGAAGATAATAATGAAATATCAACGATAGCGGTCGTAAATATGGTCCGATCTTAATGAAATTTGATATTGAAATGTAAAGTGGTAAAACCTCGGACGAGTTAGTAAACCAATCGGACCACCGGAAGGGGGAGTAAAGGGGGATAAAACCCCCAAAAATGGATTTTTTTTAGTTTTACATAGAAAAAATAAAATAATTACATTTTTGTTGGTACTATTAAATTCATCTCGATAAACAAATAATTTCGTGTTTTGAATATCATTGCTCTATGTGCATTGATTACCGAGGTATTGAAAGTGATAAACACAATACGTTGACCCAATGTAATCCTTAAGGGAAATAAAAAATTCTATATCTTCATTATTTCTTAACATATCTTGATAAAACTTGGTATATGGCTTTTTCTAGTTAAGATCTACTATATATTGAATAAAAACCACCCAGTTTTAACTCTTGTAGCAAACCTGCATACTCGTTCCCCATGTTATTTTTATGGAGCTTACAAAAACAAGTCATATCTCGCTATGACAGATCGAAATATGTTCTTTTGCATTCGAAATTCGCTGAGTATGGAGGTTTGCTGCAACGGTTTTTTTCACTTGTTATACACAAGGCCGAAATCCGTTACTTTCAAAGATTATATCAGAAGTAATTTTTAATGTTTACATTTTTAGTTCAAAAAACAAATACTGCAAGTAAAGTATTTTGGTATAAATCTAACAATATGATTGATTTTTTTAAGACAAACTATCAGAAAAAACTAATATTTTACCGTCGAAAATAAACTAATTGCATCATGTTTGATATAAAAATAACGTAGGATATTTTCGCCTGAAGTACGATAATTTTGAACGGCACGTACGATAACAAGCACCAATGAAACACTGAGCCGTTGGTGATTGAAAAGACGGGTGAGGAGGTACGAGCGGTACGAGCGAGAGAGATGTCGGGGGGGCAAGGTGGGGGTGTGAGAGAGAACGAAGAGCGCTGTGGCGAAACTTTAGGATCCGTCTCCACCATTAAAATAGAAGTTAAAAATCTATATTTTCCTATATTAATAATCGCGATTATGTTAACCAAAACAACGTTCCGATATTATCATCGAAACGACCATTTAAAGCATAGATGTTTATATGCATGATAATTTAGAAAATAAACAATAATTCTAACAGGTTTGATCGAAATAAAACATTAATGATCACAAAAACATGGTTACAATTACTGTGTAAGTACATTGAGAAAATACACTTTTCACGACACTTCGGTACTACCGACGCATAAAATTGCCCAGGTACAAGTCCAAACATCCATCCGTCTATTAATCGTAGACAAAATCAAAAACTGGAATTGTTGAACCAGGTAACGCATGTTGCTGATGAAATGCTAGATTCGTGATTTACCTGCAATTCAATAAACTTATGGCTCCATATATGAGTTCAATTCAGTGTTACTCGACCACATATTGTAATATTCTAAACATATACCCATTTACCGTCCACGTTGGTTACACTGCCAAATAAATCCATCAGTCCTATTACGTTTCATTCCTAGAATCATCGTAATACCACATGAACCTGAATCAGTAAATAAAGCAAATTTTATCAATCCATTACTGAGGGGCTGACACTAGGTTTGTCAGATTCTCTTGTTATAGGATAGTAAAAGAACTAACTGAAACCGACATTTTAATAAACTGTTAAAACAGTAATCTAAATTGTTTATTTGAAACAAATTTCACATTTATAACATTAAAACATATGTTTTGAAAGGAAATCGATAATTTATATTAAATCGAAAAATATCGATTCTTTACTTCAATTTTAACGGTGGAGACGGATTCTGAAGTTTAGCCAGCGCGCGCAGCGCGTTCTGACGGCAGGTCCACTAACTACGTGGGCCTCATGCCTGCCAGCTCCAAATTTGAGTTTCCTTATTTTATCCAAAGTTAATGCTACATGGTAAATTCCATTGTATTTTATCCACAGATTTTGTAATGCAAATTAATCTAGAATTACTTAAAAAACAGGATATCACTGGTTTTATCAATAAATTAAACAAAAGCAAATTAGTTCTCGCAAGGTTGTTTATGAATGATGTACTTCATTACTTCCTGGAATACACTAATATGTATTAATCTTTTCAGGTTAAAATTCATAAACAAGCTCTTCCTTTTTTAAAGAGTCTGCCTGAGTCAGGCGTCCGGACTCTGATAAATCCATATTAGATACTTAAAAGTCCTGACCGGGATAGGGATTCATCTTATGATCTAACATCTAACCGATTAAATCAGTTTGAAAAAAAAACAAATCAGGGCATATTGTATTGGGCAAATGCCCATGCATTTGACATTTTAATAAGTTACTACTGGCTGTGATAAGTTTAGAATCTGACATTTAAAAAAAGATTTTTCGATTTTCTTGTCGCACACTTGATTTTATCACAAATGTTAATTTTGTAGGTAAAAATGTATTGCAGACTATATAAAATCTTGAAGCATGTCAGATAATTTTAATATGATTAATTTAAATTATTGCTATATTTTCATTATAGACTTAGAGCGCGTTACGTAGGTTTAAGCTAAAAACCAGCTGTAAAAATTTCACAGGTTCAGGATCAGCTGTAAAAATATAGTTCCTCAGAGTAAGTTCAAGTCATATGCACTTTTTTTTATTCCTCATTGTTTTGTTGATTGCCATTGTAATTTATTCCTATATCTATTTATATGTATTTTTCCTTCTGTAGTTTCTAATATTTATTACCGGATGTTCTAGTCATTATATATTACTATTTATGCCTGCAATTATTAATTATCAATTATTCATCTACATATTTATGTACGAGCTTTATCTCATTGTAATGTTATATGTAAGATGATGCAACATAATTGGACTTGTGTCTGTTTTGTAGCATGAAATCAAATAAATAAATAAATAAATAAATAAGATAAGTTATCGAAGATGGAATGTTTTACTAGTTTGACTACGATTTCGCTATATAATTTCAAGGAGTCTTGTCCTAGATTAAGGAATTTTTATATTTGTATTTGGCCTATTATAATTTATTATGAGAAAGAAAGAAAGACAGCATACCTAATGTATCAGCCTATTATCTGACGTACCAATGCATGTAAAATGTAAAATATGCATCTAAAATGTAAATGTTAAATGTCTTATGTCTTATTCCAAAAAACGTGTACAGTATATATGTATATGTAACACAGTATGTTACAAGTACTGTGTTACATATTGTAAAAATAATAATAAATTTGAGCACCCTTTCATAATTATTCTATTTAATATTCACTTTTATCAATATTTTATTTTAAAAGGGTGCTCAAATTACTTTTTTTAGCAGTCCTAAATAGTGAATTAAACGGTAAAATATATATTTTACACTTGGACAGTATTTTTACTTATCCAAACAAATCCTACATTCGCAAGCGGTTCGGACACGTGTTTATACATTGACAATTAATTACAAAGTAGTATTTCCAAATATTAAAATTAACTAAAAGTGAACTAAGAGTTTCTTGATAGATTCTTATCATCTGGAAACGGTTCCCTAATCGCATTACCACGTGCCGGCGTAGAAAATAGCTCGTCTCCTGCAACACCGGGGAACGCGTGTGCGGGGAGGATAATTCAATGTTGCTCTCCTGTCTTACCTGCTCATTCTCATTTGTTTCAAGTAGGAGTGCGCGAGCAGTAATTTTTGAAGCCGAGTCGAGTCGATCCGAGTTTTCAAATACTCGCTCGAGTTTCGTACTATACTATAATAATAGTATACATTATTCAACATAGAGGTAATCCTGAGCTAAGAGCATAAGTATATAAAATAAAACGAACTTTAAGGCAACTTTTTACTTAAAATCTTTTGAACTGAATTTGGCTTTCCTGTGTTTTCAAATAAAATGTCTAGTGCCATCTTAAATATATGCATTCATTAAGCCTAACTCAATGTTTGATTAAAATATCAGCTTACTTTTTTTCTCAGATTGACAAATGGAAGGAAGAATAAGAAGTAACCTAAAATTTTTGGCAAGATTAAAATGTTCTAAATCTATTGATATGAAAAACTTAATTAAAAACTCCAAAAAAAGTAAAACATAGTATATTTTACCGAGAGCGATTAAAGATGGGTGTGAAAAAATCAATCGTGCATGTATATGTTGGGTGAACGGCGGGGGTAACTACTCGGCTTGATCTTCGAATATTTTTAGGAAGTGGAGTCGAATAGTGTAATCTCGGCTCGAAAACAACGCGATACTCGAGTATTCGCACATCCCTAGTTTCAAGTATAAGATTGTTAAATGTTCTACATACAGTAGTTTTTATCATTCCCCTTTGTTAAGTCTCCAGAGTCACAGTCAGGAATACTTTATTCGTAATAACTTTGTGTAAGAACAGAATGTCGTCTAAATACAAACCTAAAATGAATATTAAAACAAATAAATAAATGTTTGATTTATACTCTCCAACACATTCTTATAATGAATAAAACGATTTTTTTTATTAAAAACAGTTTTAGTTTATTTTGAACGGTTTCATGTGTTCTATTGAATATGTTTCCTTCGAAAGGTGATACATAAATGTAGTCCCTGCAGCAGTAGGCTTTTTGTTATAAAACTCCAGGTTATGACTACGAATGGCTGGATAATTTCTACGCCGAGTGTTGTAGTTAAGGTTTATTCCTAAAATCGCCAATGCATCAATAGTATATTACGTTACCAGGCCGGGAAGTACTGTTTTGCCGGACGAGAATGATAGTTCCCGCGCGAGCGAAAGCGAGTGCGGGATATTCATGTGAGTACGGCAAAACGTCCCGGCCGTGTAACGTACGATATTTTTCATCATACTACGCAGAAAAAAACATACTTTCAATATGACGTAGTCCTTGCACAAACATACTTCTCAAACCTTCAAATCTAACCTTTAAAAACAGAAAAAACATTTGCTACGGATGCAGTGCTGCCACTACATTCCTCTAAAAAGAAACCAATAAACCACCAATAAACAAGCATTAAACGTCGGTTTGCTGCAAATCAACTGACTGTTTACTTCCTTTCTATCCGGTCTAGGCCGGCAATGGGTAACTTTCGAGCCAACAAAAAGGAACTGAAAACAGATGTTTCTGTGTTAGTATGATGAAATAGTATATTACGCAACTAGTGCGGGAAGTAGGTGTTTACGTGCGAGCATGAAATTCCCGCGCTCCGCAAGCGTCGCGCGTGAACTATCATGCTCGCACGTAAACACCTTCCCGGATGAGTTGCGTACGATAGTTTTCGCAACACTACTAGCAACAAGATACAGGGTAAGTAAAAAACAACACTTCTATGAAAGTTAAAAGATTTAAAAAATATTAATTAAACTGTAGAAAGAAAATAGAACAAAACTATATTTATCTGTGCGGGGGAGATAACACAAAGCGTTATCTCTGCTGTTCAGCGACCGAGTAAGCCTTTCTAGGAATACGTCTTATCGTCACACAGACGGCGACAATTGATTAAATAACAGTGCCCTTTATTAACTTATCGCTATTAACTGTACGTAGTCGCAACCTGGGAAACCAGTTTAGTTACAACTAAGATATGGTCGTCATAGTTAAAATATGTATGTTGTGTTTATGTATAATGTATGTAAATTGTGTGATATAATTTTTTTTCTTGAGTTGGCAACATTGAGCATTTACCGCACTCGTGCGGTAAATGCTCAATTCAAACTCTTTACCGCACTCCAGCTGATTTGTTACCTCACTACAGCTGATATTTGCCGTACTCTTTTGTAAACGGCGACTTCCCACACTGAAACGGAAGCGGAAATCGGCTACTTACTAGTGTAGTGTTGCGAAAAGGATGTTTTGGCACTCATTATCGTTTTGAAAATGTTCTGTCAGAATACAGGGAGAAAATTCAATCTAGAAAAATGTCGTTTAGCAGATTCGTTGGGGTCTAATTTAACATAATCCGAATGGCTCTTTTTAAGATCTAAGATACTTTATAAAATTTGAATTTTGCATGGTCGCACCATATTACTCAGTCCCAAAATTACAGGGTTTTTTTAACGCAATCCAAAACTTTATTTTATCAGTGAAGGATTATCCCCCCCACGGCCCCCGGATTTGACCCCACTGCACATACTGCTACATATTTTCTTTGGGGATGAATAAAAAGTAAGGCCTAGGAAAACAATTCACAGGATATTCAGCACCTCAAAACAAACATAACAAATTTCATGCAAGAAATTCAAAGAGGTACTTTGAAAAACATGTTCAGGAATTTGATGGAGAGAGCACAACTTAGTATAAATGTCAATCGCGGATTGATTGAACGCATAATTTAAGCTGAATGTGATCAAACTAAAATAATAGGTTGTTTAAAATATAAAGATTAACAAAACAATTGTCATTTCATCTTTATATTCGTATATTAATCAATCTTGAAAATGGGTTGCGTTAAAAAATCCCTGAAACATGAAATTATATGTGCGTGATAGTAGATATAATGTGAGTAGTGGCGATGTGGCGTTTCTGGCCCAATCAAACTTTGACAGGCAGTCAATTTTTTGACAGCTACTTCCGGTCACGTGACCGGAAGTGACGTCATCAGCTGTGACGTAGCTGTGACGTGTTGTAGGTGGGTATTTAAAGTTTAAATGCCCTGCTGTGCTGGGTATTTAAATTTTAAATGGCCGGAAGTGTGTCAAGGTCTTTTGGGGATGTTTTTAAAAAAGATCTTGCATTTTCGGAAGATCCGAAAATGCAAGATATTTTCTTTTTTTTATTTATTTGTTTTTTTACAAAAGTATTATTTTACAAGTTAGTAAAGTTTGCTCCCAAATTTGAAAAGTAAGTTGTTGTCGGTGCTGAAAGTTCTTGTTTATTTTCATTCTTCTTGTTGTTGTAAGTTGGCAAAAACACATTTTTTTCGTTTTGATTGTTTGTTGCATAAAGTTCTAAAGATAAACCAAACCCAGTGGTTATAAGTTGTTTTAGTTCTTCACTAAAAATTTCCAAATCCTTGTAGGTTGTAAGATTGATAGTGTTGTAGTGAATCCCGCGAATGTTGAGAGACATGACTAGAGTTGTTTACTCGACGAGAGGTGTAGCAGGAATGACTATTGCAAAGCCGGTGCTGCAGGTACCTCCGATGGTAGTGGGGGTAATGGCAGGTGTTTGTTTAATCACTTTGAATTTAATCGTTGCCACAATAGACCGAGTCGATGTTGTAATTCTTCTAGTTTATCCAACCGGTTCTTTTGATATGTTTTGCAACTACATTTACAATAGCAGAAAGAATTACATTTTGTACAAGCTTGTCCGTCAACTTGATCTTCAGGTATTCTAAAACATTTTTCTTTGCAACAATAAGTTATAAGTGTTAGATTATTTCTTTTGGATGACATGTTGGTTGTAGCTTGTCTTAAACAGAACTGAGCCTCTCAACGTTAAAGTTTCGTATTTATGTAAAGTATTCGAATAAAACTATCGAATAAAATAATCGAATAATACTATCGAATAAAATAATCGAATAATACTATCGATTAAAAGTTCAAGGTCATCCGTTTGAGGTTTTAAAAAAATACAACATATCAGTATATAAAAACATATACTGATATGTTGTTGTTTTTTATCTTTTTATTTAAAACATTTTTTTTACAATGTTATTTTTGTGCGATGTGCAGAGTTAGTTCCGTAGAGTTGTTTCCGCTCATTCCGTGTGACACCAAATATAATGATCCTGGTTGAATTTCCCGCAGATCTTCATTTTGCAGCAACTGGACGAATCGTTTTGGAAGATATACTTGAAACTTTGGTTCATCACCCGGTGTATATGGTGCATCGGATAAAGATGCGACGACTGCGTCTCCATGCGTTGTATCAATTTTCTTCATTTCATGAACAATATAATGTTTCTGTTCTTTTAATTCTGAACATTTCTTGATAATTAGAGTATTTGATTTTGAATGCAAGTTGAATTGTTCAACTAAACATTGGAGAAACTGTTGTGATGCCATCCTTCACAGGAGATGTTGTCTGTTCGGAGTATGGAGTTAGACTGATACTCGGGGTGTGTTGCCTCTTCGTTTATATAACCTTCGGAACCCCCACTACATTCTTCCGTTTGTTGTTGTAAGTAAGCAGCCAAGTGATACGCGTTTTGTAATGCGCATTGAGATTGGTTGTGTTTCGGATTTATTGTAGAAACACAAATATTTCTAGCATCAAAGTGAAATGTTTTGTCCACTTTTATGTTTAAAACTTCTTTGTTTGTGTACTGTTGTATCCAATTCTTTTTTTCCAATCCTCTGGTATATATGTGTGTAAATTGTTTGCAAAAATGAAACATAATTTTGTGTACATTGTTGTACGGTAGGAAACCTTCATACCAATGGATATGATGAAAATTATTTGTTAGCCATCTGTTTGTTATTTTAGCTTTTGACTTTAGTTCATGGACAGAACACGGTGCTTCAAATAAAAACGGGTATGCTACTTGTGTAAGCAAATCCAAAATTACCAATTCTTTTATGATAAATCTATCATCGTTTCCGCGAAATGCTTGAAATTCAATTACACAAGGTTTTGCTGCCATTTCTTCATCCTGTCTGCTCATCACGGTGTCTGCTGATCAACTGTTTTCCACACCACGGTAGGTTAGATATATATATATATAAACCAGGCCGTACAGTTGTAGGCGCGTTGGTGTATGTTTAACGTGGGCACCATCCCCAGTAGGCCTACCCCACGGTTTATTCTTTTGTTAAATTACATTGTAGTTTTAACCTAGCAAAGTTTCTTCTTCTGTATTATTGTTGTTGTTGGTTTCTTCTTCTGTACTGTTGTTGTTGTTGTTGTTGGTTTCTTCTTCTGTAGCCTCCGTTGCAACTTCAGTAAAAGGTTCAAAGTTTCTTAACTGCCTCCACATTTCCACTTCGTGAGGTATTCTATTAAAGATGGATGTATCTATTGGTCCGTATTGTAAAGTGCTTTCTGGTTGTTTTTCGCATGCATCTACCAGATATTCCTTAATAACAGAGCTTGAAAATACTAATTGTTTCATATACCTGGTAATAGGTGATGTTGCATAGTTTAAAATGTAAAATTCTTCACGTGTTAGAAGAATTTTATTTTCAAATTGTGTCGAGTCTCTAATTCTTACTTGTTGTTGACCACGATGTTTAATAATGTCAATTTCATTGTCACAATCCAAAAGTCGAATGTTAGTTTTTCTTCCAAAGAAACTGTTGGCTAAATAACATTCAATAAGATGTAGATGTTTTAAAAAGGAATCCCAAGCATTTTCTGAAAATAAAACCATCTTTGTTCCATGGCTTAGTATTACTGCGGGAGAGTAGTCTAATGATTTTACCAATCCTATCGACACACTTTTACTCATGCAAGATGAAATAGGATAAAAGATGCGAAGGAAAACTTCAGTTAAAATGTTTGGTGGAATATTTTCTTCAAGTTTTCTTTTCTTTCTTACGTTTGTTTTATTATTTTCCAACTTTTAATTTTGTTTTCCAAACTTTAAAAAGTCATCAATTTCCTTTACAATATTTTCTTCAAAATGTTTATCATCATTTTCCAATAAAGGTGCTGTTTCGGAAACGTCTTGTACAACTGATAAAGAACTCATTTTGTTTATAATGCTGTAGACGATGTTACCCATACAACTGTAGACAGTAAACTAAACAATTTTCGTTCCCGCTCCTGCTTTTATAACCGAGTGGTGGGGGTATTTTTTTCCTTTTCATTTTACAAAACTGCTTTTACAATTCCTGTTAAAGGTGTATATGTAACAATTTTATCATGTAAAATTAAACAATAAGCAGATGTATCTTTGGGTACATTTTGTTCAAATTCCATTTCTATTTTTATATCTACACTGGAAGATTTTACAGATTCGTTTTGTTTTGAACAATCAACTACAACAATCGGATAGTTAGATTTAAATTGGTTTGGCGTTAATAAAGGTGTGTTTGTTTTTCCATAATATGAATTTTGGAATCTTGCGTACATATCGTACAAAACGCTAAACCTGTCTTTTGTAAAGTTTATGTTGAAGTTGTCGTATGGAAAGAATTGAGAGTTTAGAAACACCTTAAAATTTGTAAGTTTGCAATGATCAAATTCACCAGCATGTTTAGTTATTTCGTTTCTTCTTTTTGTTTGTAATCCAAATATTACATATCTTGCCTTTTCCAAATGAGTAGAAGTTTTTACAGTCCATGTATGACGTTGTGTTTCCGGTAAAACCGGATATTCATGAAACTCCCAACTTCTAAATGGTATTACGATATCACGATCTGATTTTAAAGTTCTTAATAATGAAATTCTATTCTGATCGTTTAACCGTACATGCGGTACTCTCCAAACAATTTTGTCTAATTGCATTTTCCATTCTAAAGTAGCTTCCGTTGTTCCATCAGTTGCTTGAATAATATCTTTGTCGTTTGATGATCTTAACAAAACTAATTCTTGTTTTACGTTTATTATTATTTTTCGGTAATCTTCGGCAAAGCCTAAAAGTAATCTTAAAGGAATGTAAAAGTCAAAATTGCCTGAAGTGTTTGGAGTGATTGTACTGGAATCGGGTGCTACCCATCCTGCGGCGGCTAGCATATTTTTTTCACTCGGTGTTAAAGATGCTAATCCTTTTAATGTACTTGTAATTCCCACCTTTTTTGTTGAATCTACTGTAACTCCGGAAATTTCATATCTTATTTCATCAAACAAATATGCCATGGGGTTATTTATGAACGGAACAGTACTTGCAGTGCTTCCATCTCTTTTTGTTACTCTTCCTTCGATATACAAATAACTTTCACATGGAAGTGTATAAATATCCTGTTGTTGTATGGGAATTCTAATTTCATCATTATTATTTAATTTTGATGAAGCGTAAGGGTTGTGCGTATGATATTCCTTTTCCCATAAGGTTTCGTCGAATGTCGGACCCTGCGCTATATCCAATATTTCCATTATTAATAAGTTTTAATCCAATTTCTTCTAGAAAACGAATGTTATCACTTGTTAATCCTTCTATAGCTAAAGTGCTACTGACTTGTTTACCAGTCAGCTCTTTCTTTTTAAATGATAACCCCATTGTTATACGGTTGATTTTATATGTATTCGTATAGTTATAGGTTCGTCTCTAAAATCAATATGATTTCCGTCTTGATCTAGTATGTTCACCACAATGTCTGAAATAAAACTGGTGTTTAACGGTAGGTACACCAAGTTTTGTGGCTTTTCCACAATTTTAAAACCCGGAGCGACCGTTGGATAGAATGTGTGCAATATATGAGTATTTTCACCATCTCTATAAGAACCATGTATAATATTACATGTAATATCTATACTGTTAACTTTCATTATTGTTACAGTTCTAGCACCTGAATGGTTAATATTAGGTTCTAAAATTTTTGTTGTTTTAGGAAATCCTAATAAACTACCAATTGAATGTTCTTTGCTAAAATCTATATAATATTTAGATTTAATTTCAGCTTTCATAGTATTGTTATTTCCTTTTATTGTTATATTATCTTTTCCCATATGATTTTGTATCGCTTCATTTATATCATCAATTTCATATGCTCCAGTGGGTAAACTAAATACTTGTATATCTGAATATTTGTTTGTATTTTTATCTTTTGTTTTGTAATAATGTATTTTGTCATTAACATTTTCAGTAACGTTGGGAATAGAATTATAAGTTGTTATATCTAATAATGCGGCTTCCCATAATTTATCTTTTTCCAAACGTAACGCAGGGAAAAGAACACTTCGCAAAGTAGATGAAGTTCCAGTTAATGATACTGTATAGGAAGACATCTTAAAGTTGACTAACGCTTTTTGTTAAAAAATCTAAACATAAATGTCCACAGATTACCGTATCATCAGGTTGCTCTCTTTTATAATTGTATAGTACATTTTTAGCTGTTTTAAAGTAATATTGTAGTTCTTTTGGTGGTGGGAGATTACCAAAACTATCAAAGTAGTAAATAGTTGATCCTAGTTTCTTATAACATACCCAATGAGTGCCTGATCCTTTACTATTATCTAAATTTACTATTCCGGTTTCATTTTTCCATATTTTAACAGGTAATGCATCTTTCATAAACACTCCTCTAAAAAATGGAATTTTTAAACAAGAAACATAAGTAATTAATTCTTTATCTGTTAATTCTTTATTTGGAATTAGTAATTGTTTTTTTCTGTTTAATACACACGATACGGTCTTAGGTATAATCCTCCTCCTTTTTTTATCATTGACCATATTGTTTGTTTCTTTTTATTTTTACCTGCGGTGGATCGTCGTTTTCTCTTATATTTCCTCCACGTTTCTTTGCAGGTTTTCTTCTCCTTTTTCCACCTCCTTTCTTCTTTCCACCTCCAAACATCGTTTTACCCTTCATTGCTGCTGATACCGCTAAAGCTGCTGCTTTTTCACCGATACTAGCGTCACTGGATGTTACTCTTTGCCAAGCTTTTTCAGCAAGTGCTCTATCCGCTATTGATCTATTTTTAGTATCTGCAAACTTTGAATATGCTATATCGTGTTGTTTGCAGGCTTGATCAAGTTTATTTATTCCAAGATCTCCTCTAGCAAGTCTTTTTTTCAATTTTGTTCCTGGACCACAATATTGATAACCTCCTGGTAAATGTAGTTCTACAGGTAATAAATCGATAGCTTTGTTAACTATAGCTCCAACCGGCTTAGTAACAAGAGAAAGTGCTGTTGATGCTATTCCTCTTCCTCTCTTTATAACGTGTCGATTATGACTGATGCGTTGAACTTTCAACATGGTTTTTTATAGTGAAAGGAAATGCCGATACTTGTTTATTTTATAAATTCTTTATAATGAATGATGCACTTATTCTTTGACATTGTTTATTTATAATAAACATGTATTTTGTTTATGGGTAATAAACTTTTACCCAGTCTTTTGGTAGGATTGTATCCTTTTTATCAACATCAACTTGAGCAAATCTTAAATTTCCAGTTTTCATATTTAAAAAATATTTTTCTATAACATTTTTCTTAACCCAATGTAGTTTTTGATCAGCTTTTATGGGCTTTATCGTATTATAAACATCATATAACACTACACTTAAGAGTCTTATAATGTAATTTACATTAACAGCATCAACAATATCAATAGGGTCATCTAAGCTAGTCAATCGCAAGTTTTGACAATGAAAAAACTTTTTGTGTTTTTCTGTTCTTAAGCATCTTTCACGCCATTCTTTTACTCTAACTGCATCACTGTCATTTACTCCCATTCCAACATTAAATAGTGGTCTTTCTTTACAATCAAAGCCTTGTTGACCAAGTCTTGATGAAATTTCTTTTAATGCAGGAACTTTTCCAATTGTTGCTACATCAACATCATTCAACCCTTCTTTAACATTAGTAATTATTTTTGCATCCGCATCCCATTTGTTATTGTTTAATTTCATTATTTGACTTATTGTAGCTGCATCTGATTTTGCAGTTCCCTCCTTAACGTTAGTTAACACTTTATTTTTGCAATCAATTGACTTAATATCATGTGTAATACAATGATCTGTAACATATTGAAGGTTTACCGCATCTTTCATATCTTTAGGGTCTCCAATATCGTGTATTACAAAGTTGTAAAAGGAAAATTTATCTGTTTTTTCAGGTATGACTGAATGTAAATACTTTTTGGTAACTGAATCTTGATCATTAACAGGATCTGCTATATTGGCTATTCTAAGATCTTTTGCATCATATGCTTTATTATTACTTTTAGGATCATATCTTAAGGTTTGGTTTATGTACCACATTAAATATTCTTTATTTACCGAATCATTCTTATCTATTGGTTTTGGAAGATTTGCAATTCTATAAAAATTAGCGTTATACACTTCATTTTGAAGCTTTAAGCTAGGTAATGTTTCACTTTTTAAAGTTTTGAAATTTACTGCATCATTATCATCTTTTGGATCATTTACAAACTTTAAACGTTTGTTACTTATATCATAATCTCCATCGGATGTTAGTGGTAAACCACCTCTTTTTCCATAAGATCCTGATTTGCTTCCAGTTTCGGAATACCGTCCAAACTTATCCACACTCATGGTTATACTGAATATTTAATCAGTTATACTTGTATTATATATACTCATATTTTTTTATGCAATTACTCCTCGATTTCGCAGTTCGCCGACCAAAGCTACCCATTCATTTTCTAAACCACTATGTCCGGCTTGTTTAGCTTCATATATTAACTTCATTCTGTCAACCAATTTGTTTATATCGTTGTAGTATATTATATTAGTATCATACAAGTTTTTTAATAATCCTTTTCCTGATAAACTTGATTGATTTGTTTTTCTTCTTTTATGTAAAATATTTATTTCAGCAGAAGATAATGATTTTCTTTTTATGGGTTCCCTTCTTTTTGGTGGGAAAAGTTTAGCAATAATAGTTTTATATTTTTCTGATGCATTTCTATGAACATTGAAATTTTTAGAATAATTTTTCTTATGCGCATTTGTATCCTCTAATATTTGTTTAAAAATGTTTAAATCCTTTTTAGTATATTTATTAGGTTTCGGCTTAAAAATAAGTTCAAACAATCCTTTTGTACCCTTGTATTGTTTATTATTTATAATAATATTGTCATGTTCGTCTACATCAAGTTTGCTATCTCCAATCATTAGCCCATTTTCTTCTATTCTAGCACCAAAAGTATGATATTTTCGAGTTGGTTGTGCAGAATGTAACATTTTTAATACAAATTGTCTTGCAAGCGGCCCTTTATACGCAATATCCGAGCCCAATTTGCTCAAGTTGGATGGATTAATAGGCTCTTCTTCTTGTTGTTCTTCGCTTGTAGAAAGACCTTCTTTTTCTGTTAAAACATCCGTTTCTTCACCTAGTTCGCTTTCTTCTTCAGTTGTTTCTCCTTGTTGTGTAAAACTTGTATCACTTTCATATTCTTCTTTTTGTTCAAATTTTGAAATGGGTAAAATAGCATCTCCGGAAAAATTAAATGTTGAATGTTTAACATTTTGTCCTAATTGTTTTAATGGCTCAGTAATAGGTTTAAATGTTGATTCCAGAAATTTCTCTCTTTCACTTATTCCTAATCTTAACGCTCTGTTTTTATGTCTAATAGAATCACTAAGTGATTTTATTTCTTTTAATAGCTTTTCCTGATTAACCATGTTTACACCATGAAGACTTGTACGATAATGTTGTTAATTAATGTATTAAAACAAATTTATCAAAACCTATGCGGTAACGACCATCTGTTATAGCTTTATCTTTCATAATTACCAAAAATCCATATTTTTCCGCCCAAGCTTTTCCACAAAGCTCTTTGAACTTATCAAATGACATATCAGCATTTACATGATCGTTGTATATATGTTTTAGGTTTGTATCGTCTTGTTTGAATAAAACTAAAATATTTGCATTGTCTCTAATTAGTTGTTTTGGAATTTTGCTATATGTTTGTCCGATATATATGCTATCAATATTATTATGTCTTCCCATGGCAAAATAGTTTCTAATAGTATCATGATTTTCACTAGATACATCATCAAATACAAATACAGAATACGGCTTAGCCTGGTCTGGTTGCATAACACTGTCACTAGCATTAAATTTGTAATAGTTAACATCGGGCACATCAGTCAGGATCTTTTCCAACAATTGATACTTTGGTTGATGTAAGGACTTTGAAAAAATATATAGGTTATTAAATCGCAATCCTTTTGTGTTTGTAATTAAGTTAAACACAACGTTAGTTTTGCCACAGTTTGAAGGACCGCTGACTATACATCGTACAGTGTTTGGAAATAAACTGCCGTGTTTACCATTGTTGATTTTAACGTTATCTACGGTTAAATCATCAATGTTATTAATATTAAATTTATCTTTATGGTGAACAATCTCCATCTTATTCAAAGGCAGAAGAGTAAATAAGTTGATTTAAAACTAAATCAAATCTTTTATAGGTATCCACGAATCTTCAGTTTTATCAAACCCCAACCAACGTACTTTAACTTGGTCTTTTTTCCTTTGCAACACCTTTTCAACAAGATAAACATCGCCTACTGTTGACTTTAACAATTCATGTCCGTAAAAACCGCCTTGTAACAAATTTCCTTTGTTATCTTTTAAAATATAAGTTTCCGGTACAGTAGGTTGTACTTTATACACTGTAAAAACTTCATTTGTCCAATTGGGCAGGTATTTTTTAGTAAACACTCCTTTGTATTTACTAATTCGAACTTTATCATTTACATTAAATTTTCTTGGTTTTCTTTGTTCCGCTTTTGGCTGTGTATTTTTTTTAATTCGTTGTAAAACTAGTTTAGCGTTTTTCTTATTCACTTTGTTAGGTGCCATACCGATAGTTCTATGAAACTTGTTGTTGTAATCGCTTATTAATTTTGGTAAGATATCAACCCATACGTAAGAACCTCTTTTCGAAAACATTTTATACATTGCACCTTTTAAGGTTCTATTAAATCTTTCAATTATAGCTGCCTTTTTCTCAGAATTTGTGGAATAATGATTTATGTTATATTTTTTCATTAACAAGGCAAAATGTTTATTAAAAAATTCTTTCCCATCATCAGTTTGTAAATGTTTAATTTTATTTTTATCTCTTTTTATAGCTACTTCCATAGCTTTTGTTATGCTGTTACCAGTTTTGTCTTTTAATGGCAAAGCATCTGCAACTTTAGTAAAACAATTAATAATCGTAAGTATGTATTTAAATCCTTTATTTATTTTACTATGCGGTTGCATTTCAATTAAATCTGCTTGATATAAATCATTTATTCCTTTTACAACAGTATTTCGTCGTGGAAACTTTATTCTTGCAGGTTTATGAAGTTCATTAACAATCTTTTCCTTTAAGTCTGTCATGATGATTTTACTAACAAAGTCAAGTTAGTATTGAGTGTTTCTTTTTCTGCATCCGCTTTTATAGTTCAAGGTCATTTCAACATATTTTAAAAAAAGGGGAAATCACAGCGAGCATGCTGTGATTTCCCCTTTTTTTTCTTTTTTTCTTTTTTTCTTTTTTTTTATTTTTTTATTTTTTTCTTTTTTTTCTTTTTTTCTTTTTCTTTTTACTCATTGATAGGATTGAGAGAGTAGTGGCCGAATGGTAGAGTGTGAATTTTGTCTGGAAGAATGTGTCGTTTGTCATCATTGGAGCAGAGTGCTTTTTTCACTTCTGTTACGCTGTACAGTTGATGGTTGAAACTTCTGATGGTGTTGAATTTTGCAGTTATAGTCGTTTCTTCAAATAAGCATTGCTTGTAGTGTTCAAAATTTACATTCTTCTTAAGATACAAACTTTTTACTCCCTTAGCTTTTTTAATAATATTGTTTTCTTCTTTATGCAATTGTAGTGAATACAATTTTGACATTAGTGCAATAAGTTCTTTCAGTAAAATTCCATTTGCTTCGTCTTTAAATTTTCCAAGTTTCTTTTTGTTCCGATCATTGTCATAATTTAAATGATCTTTTGGATAGTCACTAAAATCAAATTCATTTTTGTGAACAAATGTTCGAAGATCCAAATACATATCTTCAGTAAGAATCCAGTAGATGAAAGCGTCCGTGTCCATGTAGGCGATTCCGATGTTATCTCTACCGTAGAAGGCGACCATTTTGTTGTAGTGGAAATCGTACATGTGGGTTTTGGAAATATCCAAGATTGACATTCCAACGTACAACGGACGATCCATTTTCACACTTGTCTTCTTCATAGATACTGCCACAAGGTTTTCATTGATGATAACGGATGTTTCAAAGTTTGGTTTTTGTACAAGTTTTTCTAGTTTTATAGGATCTGTAATTAATTTAACATTTTTGTGTTTTCTTTTGTTTTCCAATGTTTTTCCAAATATCGCGTTATTCATTAATTTAAAAAAGTCCTTTTGAAATGTTGATGTTGCAGCTGCTCTTCTTCTGGTGTTTGAATCAATGTACGGTTTTAACCAGCAAGATTGGGAAAATTTTAAAACTCTATGAATTTTGGTTATACGTAAACCCAATTGGAGTGCTTGTTGAACAACCCAAAAGTGAGCTACGTATCTTTGTTTATTTTCAAGAGTCATCATTAATTTTGGATGTTTGCCAATTGGTGAAACTTCTGTTTTTGCAAGGAGCGGAAGATCGTAATGAAGATCATGCAAGTGTTCTGGATATTCAAAGTCACAGTCCAATATGTATCCGGTGTCTCCGTCTTTTGAAATTTGCGAAATATCACCAATAGAGTCTGGATTAACCCATTCAAAGTTTCCAAAAGGAAGTGGATTAGACATGGCCCATCCGTATAAATTGTTGGCATCGAAATATCCTAAGAACACTGATGGTTTTTCTTTATCGTAGTTTGGAAGATATTTGTTGTTAGCTTTAACATGTCTAGTAACACTTTGGGTCAATCCACCTCTAACGCCCGATTCGATCATCAACACCATGTCAATATCTGTTAATAATTGAAGGTTGCACTTTGTTTCTTTTAGCATAGCTTGCCAAGCTAGTCCTGGAGAAGTATAAGAATGAAGAGGGTCTAATCCGTAAGCTTCAAAGCAGGTGTTTCTAAATTCTTCCATCACATCGCAGAGAAGGGTCACATCAAGTTTTACATAAAAGTCAGAATAATCTCCCAGAGTGTTCATTTCCAATTCGTCCCAAACTCTGCATGCGTGTTGATAGTCTTCAGGTGAAATGTCCAAATCGGTAAGTTTACTTTTGAAAGCTTCTGGTGGAGGAAGTGACGTTTCTTGAAATTTATGTAGTCCATCGATGTAATCATACGGGAAAACTCCTTTCCGAAGAACCAAATCCATTTTTTCTGCAGGTACAATTTTGCTTGTTTCTATTAAATTTTGTCTTCTTAAATTTTCAGAAAGTTTCATAAGACTGGAAGGCATAAATCGAAAAGAATCAACAAATCTAAGTTTAATTTTGCCCACCTTTTTTGAAAAGCTTATAAATTTTTCCATAGTTTGTGCTATAACGTCTATTTCACCGTTGTCTCTTGCTAATTCAGGAATGATAAAATGTCCATCGTATCCGCTAAGATTGTGAAAAACCACGGGAATAAAAGATGGTAGTTTGTAGTTGATGTTACATCCGTTGCAAGCTGCACCTCTGTAGGCTCCTGTCAGATGGTCATGGTCGCGAACTTTAACTTTAGTTTCTGTAAATTGATTGTTACACAAATAGCATGTTGTTGTCGAATCATAAAGATAAATTTCTTCCGGTGTCATAGGTGACATAGGAACCACATTGCTATACATTGCTTCCACTTTCCCAGCGATGTCGTATAAATCATCAACAAAGTATCGAGCTGCTTCTTCTCCACGATAGATCTTTGGTGTAGATGTCAAACCATATTCTTGAAGATGTTCTTCAGGCAGAGTGGATTTTACTATTAAACAGTAGCTGTTTGGTTTGTGAAGTTGATACTTTGTTCTGCTTGTAATTTCCTCTCCTTCTTCTTGTTCAAGTGGAAGCAATGAAGATTCAAAATCTGCATACACTACAACGGGGATTCTGTATTGTTGGATAACTTTATCAAATTTTACTTGTGATCTGCTAGGGTGTGGTAATTTAATTCTTACTTCATAGTTTCCATTGCATAATCTTTTATGTTCTGTTAACCATTCTGAACCTCCTCTTCTTAAAGGTTTGTTTACAAAACAGAAACATCTTTTACAAGTTGTTTTTGGTTGTTCACGTTTTGATAACTGTTTGCAAACTAGAGCTTCAAAATCTTTAATATATACATAATGTGAGATATCACCTTTAGTTATAAATAATAAATCAGTATGATCTCTGCGTTCGGTGGGTGTTATACGTAAGGGATAGACATTGTTGGATGAATCTAAGCCAAAGATGTTTACAGATGCAAAAGGATTTTTCTTTTCAAATTTTGATATGTCTTGAATTGAAACAGGATAAGTCATGCCTTGAAAGTTATACATATAGGAAACCTCATCGTATGCTCTACTCGGTCGTTCCACATGATCTTCTACATATTTTGCAAGCATTGCATACTTGAAACATTCAGCATTTTCATTTTGTACATTAACACAAGATTTGGTTACTCGAATCTTCCTTGGCAAAGCAATATAACTACTACCTCTCATTCCATATCCATGTTTATGAACTCTCACATCTAAGCTTGTTATACTTAACAAACTCCATCCAGAACCTCTTCCTTCATGTTCTTGTAATTTTGTTAAAAGTTCTTCAAAACAATCATCCACAATTGAGCTTATATCCGATGCAAACATGATGGTTTTGTTTTTAGTTAAAAATCCTCTTGGTGATGTTTCATTCTGAACATTTGTAAATACAGTATCTAATAATATTCCAAACTTTATAAAATTTAATCTTCTTAGTTCATTCTTCAATGTTTCTGTTACTAATGTTTTTGCTTTCAATATAAATTGTGCTAGTTGCAATTGAGCATTGTCAATCTTAAAATGAGTTACTACACTGCCTGGTAAAGCTCGGGCGTATAATTCCACATCCAAAGATGGTCCGGGTGCGTATTGAATAACACTTGGTCTTGAATTTAGTTGTTGTTGATGGGTAGCCAGCATTTGATCTAATTCTTCCAAATCTTCTTCTTCTGCATTGTTTCTTGTTTCGTTGTTATGGTACACTTCTTTGTGTATTTGTAGTAAGTTTTCATTTTCAAAAGATTCTTCACAACTGATGCAGTAATACATGACGTAGGTGTGCTCTCCACAAAAGTTGCAGTAATAATAAGAACCACTCTTAAACTACCCCTATTTATAGCACTACCCCCACCACTTTTTCTGTATTAAACACAAAAAGTGTTAATAACAGTTAAATTTCTTATATTTCAAAACTCCTAAGTGTCAAGGTCAAATAATGCAAGTTTAAAAAAACATCTAAGTGCCAAATAATGCAGGTATTAAAAAAATCTAAGTGTCAAGGTCAAATAATGAAAGTTTTAGAAAAAATCTAAGTCTCAAGGTCAAATAATGGAAGTTTTAAAAAAATTCTAAGTCTCAAGGTCAAATAATGGAAGTTTTAAAAAAATCTAAGTGCCAACGTCAAATAATTTAAGTTCAAAATAATACATATATTATGCGTCGTAAGTGTGATCATCATTGCTGTTGTTTAAATATGTTATTTCCAAATCGTTATCGCTTTCATCTTCCTCCATGTCCGATGCCGGAAACAAACGTCGCCGAACAAGAGCATGTATATATTGTACTGGATCATAGTTAATTGTTACAACATGTGTTAACGGTGTTTCTTCGCCTATTGCTACTGGTACTTCCAAAATATTTTCTTCATCACTTGTAGCATCAGACGTAGCATCGGATGTAGCATCGGATGTAGCATCAGATGTATCTTCTACTGGAATCAAACTATTTTCAAAAATACTTTCGTCATCCGTTAAGTCTTCTGGTTCAACTATTTTATATATTTTTTCACAAATTGTACATCCAAAAGGAAAATTGTTGTCTGTTGGAGGCATTATAAAAGAAACTTGATATTGTAAAATAAATGTTGAAGCAAATGTTTGAAAATTTTTCTAAGTCCGAAAGTATTAATTATTAGGAAGTTTTACAAGTCCAATGTAAAGTAAAAATAAAGAAAGAAGTGTTGTTGCCTGTTTAAACATTTGCAAAAGAATGATAGGTTTGAAAATTTTTCAAAGTCCTAAAATATTAAATATTGAGAAGTTTTAACACTTAAAATATTTACAAATCCAATGTAAAGTAAAGAAAGAAATGTTGTTGCCTGTTGGAACAATGGCAAAAGAATGATGGAAACCAAACCCGCAGTAAGGGTCCTGTGGTTTGGGAGGGGGTAAGCGAGGAGGGGGGATGACCTCAAGCCGAGTTGGGGTCCGGGATCTGCGCGTGTGGTTCGGCATCAGTTGCTCGCTAGACAGTGAGGTGGTAACATGTTCAGAAGGCGCCCTGAACATTTTATCATTTTTGCTGTTTGGTGAAAATATCTTGGTGTTATTTGTATAATAACATCTTGACGTAGGACTGATTAATTTTAAGGCATGGTAGTTGTTTGTGCTTGTAGATACCCTAGGGTTTGTAGTTTGTTTTTAATTTGCTGGTTTGGTAGTTAGTATTATTTTAAAATCTTTCTTTTACTTACAATATATTTCTGCCTGGAATGTTTAAATTTAAAGTAAAATTTTTGTTTTTAGGAATGTTATATGATATGTTTTTAATACCTTTCTATTCCAATTTCCTTTTTCCAACAAGCTTGTTGAGGGCATTCCCTCTCTTGTCTTGTACTCCTTTTTAGTTAGGGACACCTTTCAATTCCAATTTCCTTTCCTTTTTTCCTTCCATCTTTTGCATGGTAAAACCAATAATGGTAAAACCGGCTACCGCTTTTGTAGTGATTACGCTCACCAAAGCGGGTCACTTACAACCTCTATACGTGCTGGATGGGTAGTTCGCCTACCTCCGGAGTTTCGCTAGACCTCAGTTGTTCTGCGTCGCTAATGGCGAGACACTGGCTCCTTTAGTGTTAGGAAATAAAAAACATATTTGTATAACATTTTTTCCTAAATTTAATTAAACAACTTGCTATTTCAAAATAACATTTTTGTTTTAGCTTAGCGTTGTGCGCTTATGGTGAGGTGTGTGAGTTCGCTTACGTGATGATCACACTGTAATCATGATGTGCAGCGCTGGGCTGTCTAGCTATTTTTTTTAAACTAAATTTTATTTCTTTATTTTTTTTTTTATTAATTCTTAAACTCTAGGCAGATTGTATTGTAAATTAGCTTTTCTTCTTTTAGGTTTCCGGGGGTGTACGGTTCTGTCAAACCGTACACCCCCATTTTCTTTTTAGTTATCGAATGACCTTGACCTACTTATTTTCAAGGTCAACAAAAAGACTTAGCGAAAATTTCTAAGTCTCAAGGTCATTTATATATAGGTAGATTTAGCTTTTCTTCTGTTAGGTTTCTGAGGTGTACGGTTCTGTAAAACCGTACACCTCCATTTTCTTTTTAATTATTGAATGACCTTGACCTATTTATTTTCAAGGTCAATAGCAGTTAGCGAAAATTTATAAGTGTAAAAAGTAGGTCAAGGTCACCAAAAAATACCCTATGAACGGGGGAATAGACCGCTAAGTAATTCTTTTAGAATTACAAAGTGGTCTATTCCCCCGCTCCTATTTTTTTTTTATTTCATTTTTACACTAACCTCTCAGTTTTAACAAAAGGAGGTATTTGTTGTGCGCACTGCATAATGTTTGATTTACACAACACATCTTTTACCCTTTTTTAATAATATACGAACATTTTTCTTTTTAGGACTAGATTGTAAAAAGTAAAAAGTCATTTTGTTATCCCGCTTTTATAAGAAATTAACCCTCCATTGTAAATTTTGAAAATAGGTCAAGGTCATTCAAAAATACCCTATGAGCGGGGGAATAGACCGCTAAGTAATTCTCTTGGAATTACAAAGTGGTCTATTCCCCCGCTCCATTTTTTTTTGTCTTGTGTTTAATTTGACCATTTAACTTTATCAGATGGAGATTTTCTTACTAAATAATAATGAACATTACTGATATTTGGAATTTGAAGATTTACTGGTAATTTGAGCAAGTAGAGTTCATCACAACATCTAAGAACAACATCCCTGTTACTGATCTTTTTTACAAAAACATATTTGTGGTTTAATTTCAAACTGTTGATTTTAATTCTTTTATAGTTTTCAATTTTTTCTGGCAATTCACTTTTGGAAGGTTCAATTTTGACTTTTTTAGAAGGTTGAATTTTGACTTTTTCGGAAGGTTCACGTTTGTTATGCAAATTACACAATTTTTCACCTACACTACACAACTTCACACACCTTTCACCTTTGTTCGCTCCTTTTTTTAAAATATGAGCACATTGTTCTTTCTTAAAACAGGATTTTCTTAATTTTTGAAGTTTTTGAAGTTTTTCAGAAATTTTTTTAGGAGATTTTTTTGGTGAAGATTTTTTTGGAGAAGGAGATTTTTTCGGTGAAGATTTTTTTGGAGAAGGAGATTTTTGTTTCACAATAGAAACAACAGATGATGATGATGTTCTTGATGACGAGGAAGAAGACCTGGACGAAGACGAAGTGCCTGCCATAGCGCTGGATCCTAAGAAAGTAAAGATTACTCTGTTTACCCTGCCTTTATAACAGCTCCCCACCCATTTACCCCCTCTACTTTTCGACGTCAAAAAAATATTCATCCAAGCTTTCTAACACTGGCAAGGAAACAGTTTCAAAAGGTTGATACAAAATTTCATAAATGTCTTGGTTTAAATTTTGCGAAGTTTGAAGATATTCTTCTATTTCCTGTACAAATTTCTGCTCGAATTGTTGGAATTCTTCTATATCCTGTAAAAATGTCTGTTCGGATTGTTCAAATTCTTGTTGTTCTAAGTTAAATGTTGGTGATTTCAAGTCTTCTTCCAATTTTTTAATGTAATCTATTGCATTTTGAACTATAGATTGTCTGTTAATTTTTTTTTGTTTTTGACTTTCCGGTACAACTAATTTTAATTTTTCAAAAGCTTTTTTTAATTTGTGTTTTCTTCTTTGTTCCCTTCGGTTTCTACTTAATCTTTGATCAATCAGGTATTTTAGGAAAGATTCCATAACGTTTTGTTGATTCAAAATGTAGCAAACTATTAATTCTATAAAGCTTCTATCCGCTCAATATATAGTGGAAACCCGGGGGGGAGGGGGAATCACCTTCGCCATCAAGATGATTGGTACGTATTTAAAGCTTTGAGGTTTGCATAGCCAGACCATAACTATGAGCTCCTTGTACGAGTTGTGTCTGCAGCGTATCTGCACCGATAACCCTATGCTCCGGCATATCAGAAGGGTGTCAGAGCCGCTGCCGCCAATTTTGCAAGGAGAGCTCATTTATGAGCATAAAAGACGATGCGTCTACAAAACCAAAATTTGGTTTGAAGGGCCAAATGTTGGCAGAATATGTGCCGTATGTCACATGGTACGTTTTTTCATTAACTGCATTGTTTATTTTGTTAACAATATATTATTTTTTTTAATTTCTTTAAATTAATAATTTTTTTTTTCAGGCGCTTCCTCTTGCCGGCCCGGGGGACGAGCTTTATCGAACTATTGCTTATAGAAGCGGAATAATTGGGTATAAACTACAAATGCCGGCACCTCAAGAAAAATGTCATCTCTGCAATTTCTGCCCCCTGGCAAAATATGAAATTAATTGTATGTGTTTATAAACACATATAATTATGAGAAATTAAATAGGGACGGGGAACAGAGCAGTTTGTGGTCTAACCACTTACTGCTCTGTTCCCCGTTCATAGGGTATCTTCAGATGACCTTGACCCACTTTTAAAACTTTATGGTGGGGAAAATGTATATATAAACCGTGGATTATATGAAGAGGCATCACTTCCCTCACCGATAATCATGGAAAGTTTCCGTATGTTTTACAATGTTTTTTGCACTCCTCAACAACATATTCAATTTATGTTAAATTTAATCCATGTCCTCCAGAATATTAATTTTCTTACGATTAATGTTACTGGGGAAAGAATGGTAAATTTAACATATCAACGTTTATTAGTTACCATCAACCCTTTCGTAGATCCGAATTGGTTTTCAACACTTGAAACATACATTGATACTATGGCTTTTGAACAAGGATTCCATTATCTTTGGGTTGATGTAGATTACATCAACTTTCAAAATGAATCAGATGATGATGGATATGATTCTGCCACATAAAAGTAGACATTAACGGAACTTCTCCCCCTGCCTTTTAGGAAAAAAGAGAGGAACAGTGTTAATTAATAACACTGTTCCTCTCTTTTTTCCGCTTAAAGTTAAATGACCTTGACCTACTTATTTTGAAGGTCAATTGTAACTTAGTGAAAATGTTCTAAGTCCTAAGTAGGTCAAGGTCATTTAAATCTTAGCGGAAGAATGAAAAGAATAGCTACCAACATGCATTGTTGGTATCTATTCTTTTCTTTCCTCCTAGAAAACCCCTTTAGTCCGTGTCAACTTTGATGTGAATTTTTGTACAAAATTGTACATAATAAAGGACCCATGTTTCGAGTCCTTCGTAATCCATAGAATCCGAAGTGCAACAGATTTTTGTACCGTCTGCTTTAACAGCTTCAAGTACTCCACTAATACACTTCAGATTGCTATGATACGTTCTTATGTACCATAGTACTTTTTTGGCTTCGACAAAGTTGTGCACAGCACCAAAGATCATGAGGGATTCCATGGCAAATGTAACCACAAGACTACAGCACACCTTATATATACTGTGAGCCCAAGGCTATAGCCTCGATTTTTGAGTTTTTGCGTCATAACTTTTATACCGTTGGTTTTATCAAAAAATGTTACTGGACCTTTTTTGTTTGTCTTTTAATTTCGCTTAATTTGACTACCCGCACGATAGATTTGGAGCATTTTTGTTATATCCACTGCCTATAGCCTCGATTTTGAGTTTTTGCGTCATAACTTTTATACCGTAGGTTTAATCAAAAAATGTTACTGGACCTTTTTTGTTTGTCTTTTAATTCTGCTTAATTTGACTACCCGCACGATAGATTTGGAGCATTTTTGTTATATCCACTGCCTATAGCCTCGATTTTTGAGTTTTGCGTCATAACTTTTATACCGTTGGTTTAATCAAAAAATGTTACTGGACCTTTTTTGTTTGTCTTTTAATTCCGCTTAATTTGACTACCCGCACGATGGATTTGGAGCATTTTTGTTATATCCACTGCCATCGTGTACGGCGACGCAGTTCTAAAGTTGAACGGCGACGAAATCAAGTAACCGGTTTTGCAGGGGGGATGCGGGGGGTTCCGGGGGGGGGGAGGGGGGGGGAGGGGGGGGAGGGGGGGGGTGGTTTCGCGGGGGGGGGTATAACAAAAAATGCTCCAAATCTATCGTGCGGGTAGTCAAATTAAGCGGAATTAAAAGACAAACAAAAAAGGTCCAGTAACATTTTTTGATTAAACCAACGGTATAAAAGTTATGACGCAAAAACTCAAAAATATTAATAACCGACGCGAAAACTAAACTCACCATCAACAGAAATTAAAACATTTACAAAAACCCAAATGTTAAAAATAATTATTTAATAAAAGATACAACACACAACTAAAATCTTAGGTTATTTAAAACTTTAACAAAATATTTAAGTCTCAAAAGTAGAGTTTTAAAATCAATCAATATATAAGTCAAACAAGTAAGTCTTTTGAAATTAAAATATCTAAGTCTAAAAAATAGGTCATTTAAAATAATTCTAAGTCCGAAAGTAGAACAATCAAAACTAGGTCAAGGTCATTTAAAAATTATAAAAAAAAGGGGGTGGGGAAGCGTGGGGTCCCTACCTTATTCTACTACTTTATTTCTATACTACTTTATTATAACTTATGCTACCCCTTAAATGCTATCATGCATGCGGTTACGGTGTGATCATCACGTAAGCGAACTCACACACCTCACCGCCCTATCATATCTTAACCCCTACCTAACGTTCCCCCTATTCTATCTTATACTATGTAATATTACAGTTACGGTGTGATCATCACGTAAGCGAACTCACACACCTCCCTATAATATTACACCTAACTTAATATTACAGTTACGGTGTGATCATCACGTAAGCGAACTCACACACCTCACCGTAATATTAACCCTGACAATTAAACCACGCAGGAAATGGAAAGGTAGGTGGATTGCCATTGCGACCGACTATTATAGGAGGGCGCCTCTCCCACAATAGCCGAACGCAGTGTGTGCTTGACATAAGCCACCCCACACACCATGGCGAACATTACGTTACAGCATAACCCTCCACGTAAGCGGACCAGTTACACCTTCACCGTAATGCCAAAGAGAAACGTTGCGCGCTTGCTTATATCAGCGAGCTCGAGACTCGACCTCGCTAGCGAGCCTTGACTAGTAGGTCAACGTGTCGCTCTGCCGAGGCCGGTAGCCTTGGCCGGGTCGCTAGCCACCGCTCTCACAACTTCGTCTGGCCTACTTGGACCTGGTCACTACCTTGACTACAAGGTTGTTGTGTGCCTACTTGGACCTGGTCACTACCTTGACTACAAGGTTGTTGTGTCTGCTGCCTATAAGAACCCCATTCGCCCGCCTTGTGTTATTCTGCCACTCGCCACCATCGCTGTTACTATCCATTCCCACGTTTTTTCTATTTCATTATATCCATTTTATTATTTCCTTTATCTAATTATGGACTCCTCATCTGCCTCTTCATCCTGCCCTATTCTTCTGGGTCTGCTCAAGAAACCTCTGATGAAGCAACATTCCATCCCGGTATCGATCAGCCTTTCTGCAATCAACGATTTTATTCCGCAAAAATCTTCTACTCCCGTCCTCTCCTCCTCCATTAACGAAATAATAGCTGATGCTGTTAATGAAGATCAACCCCAATTATTTCAGAATCCCACACCAGTTACAGAAACATCAACGCCGCAAATTGAAGAGATTCCGATCGCTCCAATTTGTGACGACATTTTAACTGAAGACTGGATGGAGTTGTGCGGACTGCACCCTTCTTCTACCCCCCAACAAATTCAACCCGCACCAATCAAAGAAACCCCCACCCCCCAAACAATTCATCCCGCACCAGTAAAGAACATCAGGCTAAAGGAATTAAAGAAAAACAAAAAATATAATCTGTACAGAATTGAAGAAAACAAAATTTATATCTACAACGAGGAGAGGACGAAAATTTATATCCTCACAACTCCAAAAACCAAACCACCACTTGTCCCGACAGATCCAAAATTTTTACTAGTAACAGCGGAGGGTGGAAAATTGAGAATAAATATATTAAATTAAACCTTATATTCCTTCCCCTTCTCAATCAAAGTCCACCCTGGTGGCAAAATCGGCCCTTCTAAGGGCCACCCTAAGACTTTCAAATTTAGGCTTAAGTTAGGGCCTCAACCCTTGGTGACTACAAGCGGTTCATATACCTCTAAGTCCCAAAGGTTGAGTCAATAGCGGGGGGCTTTCGCTAAAGCCTCAACCCTTGGTGACTAACAAGTGGTCTGTGTACCACTAAGTCACAAAGGGTTGGACGCTAAAGCCTCAACCCTTGGTGACTAACAAGCGGTTCACATACCTCTAAGTCCCAAAGGTTGAGTCAATAGCGGGGAGCTTTTGCTAAAGCCTTAACCTTTAGTGACTAACAAAAGGTCCGTGTACCTCTAAGTCCCATAGGGGCTTTCGCAAACCACCCCTTGTTAGTCACCAAGGGTTGATACTTAAACTTAAGCCTAAATTTGAAAGTCTTAGGTCGGCCCTTAGAAGGGCCTTTTTTTGCCACCAGGGTGGACTTTGGAGGTGGGAAAAGGTTTTACTCGGTAATATTTATGTTTAACTTTGCACCTTTTTTATTTATTATCAAGTGTCGAGGGTTAAGGGGAATAGGAATTTTTTTGGGAATGTCAATGACATAAATTTTGGTTTTTTCAGAATTAAAAATGAAAATAGAAGAAGATAAATGTCTTAAGATTTCATATTTTCGGTTAAGTTTCAGTTTTTTTAGATGAAATTTTTGCTGGGGTACGTTTGAAGATACAGGTGATAGAGGTGGTTTGGTGCGAATTTTGGGTGGTTCGGTGCGAATTTTGGTGCCGGTAAGAATGTTTTTCCAAACTTGCTGAAAAGGTTTTCGAGCAATAGTGGTTGTAACATCATACCAATCACGATTGTTGTTCGATTGAATAATTCGTACCCCAAGCAGTTGAAGATAGGAAAACCAGTTATACCAAATCTCGGTATACTCGGAGCGGTTCATTGTGAAATTGAAGTAGGTGTTGTTAGGACGGTGGCAAAGGAAAAAATAACTTGTCGAGTGTAGAGTGTAGAGTGTGTTATACAATCAAGGACAGGTGTGCCGGGTGATGCAGCAAGGACGACGACCTGTATTCGCCGGCCGGCCGCAAGCGAAAGTGCGGCGCAAGGTCAACCAGTTGTATTGCTAACTGGTCGGCAACAAGCGAAAGCATGCGAGGTCAAACCCGGCCCACTCGGTCTCGTTTATCTTTTAAAACTCGCATGATAGGGTTTGCAAACATATTAATTCAAATATGTTGTAAAAATTTTCTTACGATATTTTGTTACAAATATTTTTAAGGCAAATGTTAAGAAACCATGTTTCTATTTTGAATCGCAACTACAGTTTCGATTTCTTTAACTAAATATTATAACTAAGTATTAAGGTAATATAATAAAGTAGCATCTTTAAAAATATTGTAACTTGTACAAAGTTAAATAAATATTTTAAGCCAAATGTTAAAAAAAAACAATTGTTTAGTACTGAGATGTTCACCCTACAACACCTACGTTAGAACTAACACTACAAATCCAAAAATTGCGAGGAGTCTCTTATGGTGGTGGGGGGAGGGCAGATGTTCCGAGCTGCACATGTCAAGGGAGGTTGCAGCGCCGCTGCTGACACATCAGTTTGCTAGTAGAACTGGCAGAGTAAACATCTAAATAAACATGAGTTCTGTTTTATATGTTTCTTTTATTAAAGATGGACTTTGCATTGAAACGCAAAGTTTTCCTATTGATGCAGATCCTATACAACAAATTTTAGTACATCCTCCAGAAAGTTATGGTTCCATCTACATTTCAGTGCAAGAAACAAACGACCCCCCACCACCAACAACTACTGATGCACAGTAGGACACGGCTACCACACGTCATTAAAGCTTCAGCTCTTTACCCGAGCACACATGGACTCTGAGCTTCAATATAATACTGTTTCTTCTACATCTACACCAACTTCCGAACAATTACCTACTACAAATGAAACTACTACAAGTCTACAAGTAAATGAAATTTCATCAACTGTTAGTTCTGATGCGCAAGCAATAATGTTATCATTAATTGGTTTCGACTAAAAATTCAACAATGGAAGAAGAAAGAAATTCGCTACTTTACAACTTGGTTTTTGTGAACCCGTCGAAATTTATTATTTGCCTACTTTCATTTTTATGTGGTTACAATTTTGGTTACCTTGTTCAGGAAATGCTAACAGATAAAAAGGAAGAACATTCGCTATATTTTAAAGTTTATGTTTATGTAATTGCATCTTTATTTGGATACTTTGTAGCAGGATATTTTCTTGTTAATTTGTCAATTCCATTTTTTACATGGTATTTTAACAGACGTGAAAATCAACAAAACAACAGTTTGTAAAAAGAAACAAAAATTATCTTGCATTTTCGGATTTTCCGAAAATGCAAGATCTTTTTTAAAAACATCCCCAAAAGACCTTGACACACTTCCGGCCATTTAAAATTTAAATACCCAGCACAGCAGGGCATTTAAACTTTAAATACCCACCCATACACGTCACAGCTACGTCACAGCTGATGACGTCACTTCCGGTCACGTGACCGGAAGTAGCTGTCAAAAAATTGACTGCCTGTCAAAGTTTGATTGGGCCAGAAACGCCACATCGCCACTACTAATGTGCAATATTTAGATGAGAGCTTTAAGGTTAGAACTTACATATTTAATACATATAGTTACTGAAAACCTTGGCGCAACAATAACAAATTTGTATTACCTGAATAAGCAAATTGAGAGACACCAATGCTCTACCCTAATATTTACAAACGTTGAGCTAAAGAACAAAAACACGAGGTCAATAAATTTATTTTATGATGTAGATGTGATCACCGCTTATCGGCTTTGATCGTGGTTATTGGGGGATTTTCAATTTCACAGGCAGTTGGGTTACTTTATCGCCTGTTTATCCTTTCTGTTTAACTTCGGCTATATTTCATTTCAAAAATTGTCAGTTGGCGAGGTGCATTTGAGGGCGAAATATATGTTATCGATTGACTGAGTCGCAGTTTTTACGTTGACAATTGTGTCACCAGCTTTAATTCACAAAAGGAATTAGATAGATTTATCACTAGTGCAACTGATATTATGGCTGATGGTTCATTTTGTTTGAGATGGTTTGAGAGTTTAACGGACAAGAAACTCAAACTTCTGTTACTAAGGTATTGAGTTTAGAGTGGAAATAAGGAGCAGGACACTCTTAAGAGTACACCAATTGGTGTGCGTTTTGTAAAAATCGATTACTTAGAGAAATCTAGAGTTGCACCAATAAAAAATGTGTCTTTTCCCAGATTGGAACGTTTAGTCGAATTTTAAGTATTATACTGTATTCATCAATAGTTGAAAGCTCACAAATGTTAAATGACGTTGAGACTGTATTTTGGAATAACTCTTCTACCTGTTTAGTTTGGATAAGGCGGGAAGAGAATTGGGCTGTTTTTGTAAGGAACCGTGTTAATGAAATTAGAAACATTACTGATGCTGATCAATGGAGGTTCGGTCCTGAACAGCTGAATCGTGCTGACCTCCCATCACGAGGTTGCAGTGCCAAGAAACTTTTGTCAGTTCGTTGGTGGGAGGGTCAAAAGTGGCTCTATGAACCAAAACAAAAGTGGCCTTCTGGAATCGTATATACGGGTGAAGAAAAGATAAACACTGAAAAACGTTTGAATAACTGCTAATATAACTGAAAACTTTAAGGAAGAGATGACATAAATCGTACTGTACGATTGAAGACAGCAAACAACGAAATATTACGACCAGTACAACGTGTATATCCCTTGGAAGTACGAAAACAGTAATGAAGTGTCGGTTATCACTGGGTGGGAGGATGTTATGGACAATAACATATTTGTACATATAATCAATTAATTGATTGATTTATTTTATTGGTTTTAAAGTACCATATGTAAAATGTTTTCCTTTGTAATTTAAATTTGATGATCAAAGCACATGTTTAATTCTTGGACAAGGAAATAGAAGTGTTGACAAAATGGGAGTATAAGTAGAGAATCGATTAAATTTCGTATGAATAAAAATATGTTTCAGAATTTCACCAAAACCCCACTTTTGTTTTACTAGTGTTGTTTCTAACCGTTATAGACGTAGTTCCGTCAAACTGTCACAGAGTGCGCCACTCTCGCTACCACGCCACCGGTCTGACACTTAAATGGAGCCAAGTGGTAAGCTTATTGGAGCGGGTTAGTTCGATGCACTTTATTCAGATGGCGTTGTAAAAACATGACTTTCTTCTTCTTCACTGATTCAGCCAATCAGTACGACGATAACGATCTGGTAACTTCCCGTTCCGTTTCCCTTATTTTCTGTCACGACGCGACGTGTACACAACCATAACGAGTTGGAATTAATTTGAGTGTGGGAAATACCTAAAGTACGTTTGCAGAAAGTTGTTCTAGTGTAAGTTGTTTCGCGAAATACTGTACTGCGTGATTCATGTTGTGCTTAAAGCTATTGATGGAAAATAAATACGTAGATGTTTACATAAAAGCACTTAATACAAATTAACTAAGTTAATTTTTATTAAGTGCTTTTATGTAAAGATCTACGTATTTATTTTCTATCAATCGCTTTAAGCACAATAAGAATCACTCAGTACAGTATTTCGCGAAACAACTTGCACTAGCGGCAAACGCACTCAATCTAAACAAACCGGTAAAGTCATTAAAATTTAAAGTCTAGCAAACAAAAGAAGAAAACGAAAATATAAACAAAGCAGACGACGACGATCGATATGTCGCATCGACCACCATCGATATATCGCATCGACGACATCGATATATCGCATCAATCTTTTTAGTTCGTTGCACTTTATTCAGATAGCGCTGCTGTTCCCTTACCACCGAGTTAACATGGGAGTGCCATCTCTTTCCGAAGTTCATTATTACTCTATGACCACGCAGAGGCTCTAGCGTAGTTCAAGGGAACGCCTGTAGATCGCGCCGTTGTACTGCTCGTTCTTTGCGAACAATATTTTTATCATTGATCCCAACTGAAAATTAGACCGAAAATTTAATTATATGCCCTATTTATGAAACTGTAAAATTCATTCCTTAGTAAATAAAATAGGCACTTCGGATATGTAATTGAATTCGTTAAAATACCTACACCATAGAATTCTTTTAAAAGTAATGAAAAGAAATTAGGCATTTTCTTTGTCGTCGAGTAATCATTTTGTTTGCAAGCAGCTGAGGACTAAACTAGATTGATATATTTATAAACTATTTAAAAATATATGGGTTCTCAATAACCGTTCCCTTCTTTAATTTTTGTACAGGGTTACTTATAATGCTTAGTAATATTATATTATTGGATTGGATAGGAATACTTTTTGCTGCGTGGTTAAGAAGATTACTAAATGTATAGTGAATCAGTACGTTTTGTTGCTATAAAACAAAAAAAAAACACTATTAGTTTATTAAATGAAGCTTTTAGTAAATTCACGTTGCTTATAATTTTTTAACATCATTGTGTTATTGAATTAATTATTTATAAATACAGTTTCATTACAATTTTCTCTATGTAAGGTTTCTTATCAAGTTGTAAGTTTGTTGGAAAACAAATAAATATATCTCATTTACTGTTAAAACATAATTGGCTTATTTTTAGGGTAACTGAATAATAGTCTGCCTGATGTATACAGAATGCAATGCAAAGGGATGGATATTCACCAAGACTATTCATTAATCATTTAGGAAAACTTGAAAAAAATTCATATTACATCAATGCATTTCGTTGCTAAAAAAACTTATTGTTTGTGTATAAACTTTCATAATTTTATGCTGTTTGTAATAGTGTATGTTTTTGAAACAAAAAAATCATAACGCTAGGTATTTTATCAAACTATATCGAATGTTTCATTAATATAAACGAATTATAATAAAATGATATTATTGAAATATGAAAACAAAATAATGGATCTTCAGCACGGCAGCGAGAGTGGCGCGCTATGTGAGAGTTTGACGGAACTACGTCCATGTGTCGGCCACGGCAGCGTGATGTTTTTTAAGGGAAAATTATAAAATACCCCCGTTGAAGCAGACCTGCATACTCAGCGAATTTCAAATGTAAAAGAACATATTTCAATCCAATATAGCAAGATTTGACTTGTTTTAATAAGCTCCATAAGAATAATATGGGGAATGAGTATGCAGGTTTGCTGCAACAGGCATGTTAAAACTGGGTGGTTTTGATTCAATATTTAGTGTATCTGAACTAGAAGAGGCCATACACCAAGTTTTATCAAGATATGTTAAGAAATGAAGAAGTTATAGAATTTTGCTTATTTCCTATAAGGTTCACATTGGGACAACGTACTGTGTTTACCACTTTCAATATCTCGGTAACCAGTGGACATAGAGCGGTGATTCAAAATACTATTTTAATGTTAAGAAGGTAAAAGCAGTTAAAGTTTAATATTTTCCTCTTTAAAAAGCATTGTGTCAATTTAACTGTGCCATCCCATGTATTCCTTATGGAGTAAAAGCATATTCAAAATAATACATTTATATGAGTGAATCTCAACTAAAAATTATTTTATGATTAAATCTCAACTAAACTCACATTTTAAGACACTTTTATTCTTTGGTATGTATTATCAAACCCAACCGTTTTCGATAAACAGACTACCAACAATTTACCAATGCTTTTTAAATGGGAAAAATCAAATTTTAACTGATAGGACCTCCTTGGCCATTGGGTTTAGGAAAAAATGAGAAAGAATAAAAAGTTACCAAAATTAAATGTAAAATTCAAAAACGTAATAAAATACAAGGTGTTCCATAAGAAAAATCAAAGTTGTCGGCCATATTGGAAAATGGTGGCCATTTTTTACATTGAAGTGACTCAAAAAAGCAGATTTAACAATAAAGGGAAGTCCCCCATAGGAAGGTCTTTGTCAGATTTATAATAAAAAAGTTAGCTATTGGTTCACTTTAGGTGAGACACCCGGTATATGTATATAGATATATACTATATTCATATATGGAAATTATCGAATAGTGTTTTTTTTTTTTGCTTCTGGGGGCCTCAAAACAAAACGTTATAATGGTCTCGGGCTTAGGTCTTACCATGAGTACTACGGTAACAGCTATAGGGTAAATTCGCTAAAAAATATTAAATACGGCTTTACGACGATTTTCAAATTATTTTTCGTCGGTATGTTGTATTAATAATTTAGTTGGACATTTCCAACAAGCTTTCCTCAATTCTTCCGACTGGTAAAAATGTTATCCCTGAAACCGTACCAGCCATATCCACTGCCATATTTTACAGTAGTGATGTAACTTAATGTAGAGTCATCACTTATTGTATATGGCTATTGGTATTGAATTTCATTCGATTGTTTGAAAATATATTTTTGTCAGTCTTTAGTTGATTGTACTTTTGTTACTTATTTGGTAGATCATAAAGTGTGAGTTATATCAGCAAATGCAACATGTGTGTTTTTATGAAGATTGTGGTTATTTTTATCAATCATTCCGCTTTTCATGGCTAAACCATCTATTGTTATGTGTTGCTTGTTGTTTATAATTATTTTGTTGTATTATTTATATATTTTGTTACATTACAATATATATTACAATATATAATATATTACAATATAGTTTTACTGCTTGTTTTTGATAATTATTTTGTTGAATCACGTACACATTTTTTGTATTGTACAATAGTTTAATAATAATTCCATTGTTATGTACAGTTAACTATTCAATGCTGTTGAATGTTATCTAAACACTTAGTGCCTACCACCTTGAAAGGTAATGATTCTTTTCTCTTATTTGTAAAAATTGTGTTTATCGTAAATAAATAAATAAATGGCCATCCCCATATCTTGACGATGTACCCCTGAGCAAAAAAATACAGTTAAGAAGACCAAAACGTCAGTAACAACATAATAGTGAAGACGTAATCCTGAAGTTTCATTGTTCTGCGTTTATTAATAAGATAAATATAAAGGGATTTCCAGACTTTTCGAAGACCCGTATGTATTCTTTTGTTTTTGTCAAAGATTTAAATTTTAAAAATCTACAAATCGAGGGAAAATGTAATACAGTACAAACAAGTAATGTAATGGTAATATTATGCTAAAATGTAATAATTTCCATAAAGTAAATGGTTGCTAACTCATGCATTTATATTGGGGAATGCGTCATGTTTCATTCAGAGACGTTTGTAGAATTTATGGTCTTGAACAAAGGGGTTCCTGTATGCAAAAGAATCTTAGACGTAAAACATAGAATAAGTATAAATAAGCAGGTGTAAGTTGTTTGAATGTACGTACTGCTATGCTTTTGAAATTATTTTCAGTGTTATTTCGATTATGTCTTGACAGCCGAGGGCTTAATCACAATACATTAAAAAAAAAATTTCATGGATTCGAATCGCTCGAATAAAAATGTATGCGTTGTTTTGCAGGACAAATCTTGACTTAACCTGCAAAACCAATACAGTTTGCCACATTGGTTTTGAAGTTCACGCAACTCATTATCACACCATTTATTGTCAGACTTAGACCTCCGCTTTTATCATTTACGAGATATATAGCACCATTAACCGCCCACAAAAACAAGTGAAGACAAATTTTAAAATTTTCATCTATATTTTCAGTTTTATAAGCCTCTAACTAGTTTATATATTCCTGCATACTAATGAAAATGTTAACATATTGATCTGTTACTACCCCAAATAACTGCCTATGCCTTGACAAATTGTAGCTTTACCGACTGGCCATGTAGCTTTACCAACCGGTTATGGAGCTTTACCGCCCGGCCATGAAGCTTAAACGACATGTCATGTAGCTTTACCGCCCCTCAGTCCTTCAGTAAAATTCTAGAAGAAAATCTAAAATGTAAACATAGCTTGATATTGATATAAAAATAAAAATCTCTTTTGGAAAATATAAATTTAATAATTATGTAAAATATGAATATTTTTAGTGTATAAATAATGTATATTTTGGTTACAGACACGATGAGATATATGACGTAACCACATTGTTAACCATAGTTAAGGTTTTTTTTTGGAAATTTGTGTGACAATAAAAGCATTAAATATTTGGTCAACTTATTTAAGACAAAGTAAATATGTCTTGGTACGGTAATATCATTCTTGAAATAGAAATTGAGGTTAACATTGAGCCAGACAAAGACTGGACGTTTTTGACATTCCTGGAAATTCTTTTCCACAGAAGATTGTTACAGAAAAGAAAGTTTGTGATAAAGTGTTGTGAACCGGAATGATTTATTTATGGCCAAATCGGTTATATAGGTTCTTTGAATCAACGTTTGCGTCTCTGTATTTTATTAGTAAGCCATATGTGTTCAAAATTATTTTTTATAATGTATTCAATTATATTTTATTGCTGTGTTTTCGTTTCTATGATATATAACAGATGCAAGTGGTTAGTTTTACCAAAACTTAAATAATTCAAGGCAAAAACTAAAGGCTAAATTACTAAATTATAACCCGGTTACTACTTTTTTAAAAGAGGGTGGCGGCCTCTTTTTACCTTGCATTTGCCCCCCCCCCCTCCCACATGGGCCTCAGGCCTGTGCGTGGAAGTTATCAAGCAAACCCAAGGAGTGAGCCGGTACAGTACAAGGATGCACAGTACCGCTAAAAGTATGCGGCATCATCGGGACTCGATCCTGCGACGCTGCCGCCACAGAACCGGGGCCGAGTGCGCTACCAACTGCGCCACCGACTCACTCAACACCGACTCACTTTGATAAGCTTTAACATTACAGTCACTCCATTTTCCAAAAACCCATCTTAATAATGCCCTACATTAAATAAGGAAACGAAACTTAATATTGTGGTTGAAAGAAGGTGAAACTACACTTGTTTCACATCAGAGCAGTCGCTTGAGGAAAAGAGGTCAATTATGTATATTGCAGTTGTTCTCGGGGAGCGACGCGTGGCTAAGGCGTGTTGGCGAGTGTTCGCCCCTCGGGTCTGCGTTATTCTGGGAACTACAATGTCTAATAAATCAATTGGAATTCAATATGCTTTGTGACTAAATATAAATAATTTCATTCGCGCCTCCCAAATCCAATACTGAGAGACAAACACGAGCTTATATTGAGTTTTCGTGTTGGCGCTCGTGGGTGGCATGAATAGAGTGACGAGAAATCCTCGTTCTTTCCTTCATGTTTCACTTTATAAATGATATTCTAAGGAATAAAAAAGGAAAATGTCTTAAAGTTAAATAATTTTACATTTTGTAATTTAATTTTCTAACTTACTTCTTTTATGTAAAACACCCGTCGCAGAAGATTTGCATACTCGGCGGATTTCAAATTCATAAGATATATTTCAATCCAACATAAGCTAGACATGACATGACTTTCTTATATCCATGAGAATAACAAGATTTTGCAGGTTTGCTTCAACAGGTACTGTAAGTAAAAATGATGTAGTTTTAATTCAATATCCAATAGATCTGAATTATAAGAAGTCATTTGCCAGGTTTTATCGAGATATATTAAAAATAAAGAAGATTGGTCGGTTTTTCGCTACTCCTACCAATCAGCTGTAGCTCAAAGGTGACAAGCCAAAAATTTAAATTTTAAAATTTAACTATAGTTATCATGTAAACTGCAGAAACTAAAAACTTAAAATTTTATCGTGTTCTCTACTATTTTGTGAGACATAATTTTATGAAGAAAAAATCAAATATATTATAAACGCGACTTTTTTGTATCTTTTAATTTGCTCCATTGTCTTTCAGACACCTCTTCGATGCGGCCCAGAGCTTATGCTGCAAGCATATGTTTAGCGGCAGTTTGAGGATGCATTTATAAACGAATCAAAAATCTAATTGCGTATTATTTTGCGCTTGACCTCCTCTACAATATGTATGCAGGTAAATTTTCCCCGGTGACAATAAAGGTACAAAACATATACTAAATGCAATACTAGTATTATCTGGTGATTGATTTTTGTTCAGTTTTAGCATAAAAATGTTGAATTTCCAAATAAAGGACAGATGATGGTTTAAATATTTGGTTTACATCCCGAAAAATATTTTGGAACAAACTGGAAGGTTTTATGGCATTTAGGGGTGATTTTTAGCTTTAATATCTTACACAAGGGCCAGATCCGTGTTGGAGGTCATTTTTTCAAGATGGCGGCATGTTGCCCAAGTTGGATTTTTGGGAATTTTAGAATGATGACCCCACCTGTTTGTGCGACCTTTCCACAATTTTTCAGCCTGTTACATGAAAATACCGCTAGCACGCTAAATTTTAATTGTTTGATGAAAAATCTGATGGTTATCGCAGGCAATAATAGCGTTCGTTGCCAGAGAAGATGCAAACAATAATCCTGAATAACAAAAACGTAATTTAACCGTAATTTCTCATTGTATACGAGTATTTTTTCAAATTGGTGGATTTTTATAGGAAACTAAAAATGCTAATAGAAATCATTCTTCACAATATTTTGATAAAACTAGCCGTTATTTATAATCTCAAGTTGAAAATTTGAAACGGCTGCCATTTTTAAAAGGGAAATTGATATCATGATAACATTTTTAAAGAATAGTCCCTTACTACCGTTAATACCACAAAAAATGCCATTAAAGTATATGTTTCTTCGTTGGTTTTGAAGATATGCATTTTTTTAAAGTACAAAATAACGGATATTTTTGCAACGATGCATTTTTGCGCAAAGTTATTCTAAGTTCGCTTTCAATTTGAACCCCTAGAAAATATTCCCATAGGTTTTGTAGGCTTTACATACGGATCACCCTGTATGGTAATTTAACGAATGTTGTTTTTGAGATCCGGGGGTCGCAAAACAAAAAGTTTTTATGTTCCAGGGTAGAGGTCTTACCATAAGACTCTATACTAAGTTATCAGTATCAGATTCGTTAGTTAATGAAAATATATTAGTGTTATTCTGGTGGACTGTTTTATAAATCAAACGCGTATTTTGAATCAGGGTATGGAACATATCTTACAGCAAAGAACCTAAAACCTTGATGTAATAATTAATAATAAATACGTAACGATACTAATCAGTTTAATTTAAATAAAACAAAGACACCCTGCTAAAAATAGTCTAGTTATCTGCTTACATACATAAAATCATATTGACGTTACAGAATCTTATAGCATTATTCATATTGCATATTATTTTACCCTTAAACCTTATTGCGTCAAGATGACTTATTTTTCAACTATACAATGAGTAAACAGTTGAAAACAATGAATGAGTAGATGAATGAGTAGTTTGTTTGAAAACAAATCTCTACTTTTTAAACCGAACTAGATCGAAATATTTGGTTTGCAGCATTTATTGTAAACAAAGCTTCCTAAATTTTAGACATCGAACATATTTTTTTACACACCTAACAGGGTGAGGGGTTGGGGGTAACTTTTTGTCAGACCAACCCCTGTTGAGGGACCCCTGATTTTGAAGGGTTTGTTGATAGAAGTACAACAGCGCAAACCCGAGGTCGATATCCCACCCTTAATCAGTATGGCAGCCATTTTAAATTTTGCTAGTTAAAAATTACTATTATTTAGGACAATTCGCTACAAACCTAAGCTCATCTAAAGAATCATAAGTGGGCACTTGTGAAAAGTTAAATTTTAGCGCTGGTCGATAAAGTAGGACAGGAGTACCTACTAGTTTCCTACCTGCCCGATAGATAGCGTTCATATTATACAATAGTTAGTTAGTCATAGTCTTACGAAAACATATAATAATTTCTAAGTAAATGTGAATTTACTATAGCCTTTTCATTTGTTGACAAAAAGGTCGATAGTAAAATACATGTATCTGAGATTTAATCTTGTCACTGGACTCTTTAACATTACACGGAATAAAACTAGCGTTTAAACATAGATTTTAATCACCTTTTAAAATATAATTGAAAATAATAATTTTATGTCTAAAAATTAATTTGTTCATAAACCTTATTTTATCTTTACTTGTATTTGTATTTTTTAAAGATGAAACCCGTTTCGATTAAGTAAATAATCTGGCCACCAAGTCAAAATACTGAATTGAAATACATTTATGTGAAATTTTTACATGTAATATCCAAATTAATATAACATTTGCATAATATTTATAGAAAAAACTTCATAAAACTCAGTACTATAGGACTGATACATTGTGTAAAAGTGAAGTTCTCGCGGGAAACATTTAGCAGGATGTTTGAGTATAAGGCGGAGCGGCAGACCGCCTGACGGGAGGACCGATGCTACTAGGCGTCAGAGAGGGCTTCCCTCCAACCCATAATACCATGCATAATACCACCCACATAATGTAGTGTGTAGGTTGTGCATAAAAGCTACACTCCGTGTAGTCACCCTACGCCTCAGTAGCGGACTTTGTTCTCCTTTTGTTTTGTCTCGAAAAATTATCCGTAGTACCCTTTGAGGTAGATTGTAATTTTTACAAAAATATTCGAGGATTTATATGATAATTATGTAGGGATTTTTATTTTGAAAAATATTATTACTAGCTGATGGTGTAATAATGAATGCAATGATTATTATTATTACTTCCTGCTTCGCTGGGAAAAGTAAACAAATAACAATAAAATAAAAAATAAAATAAAGTGTAAATATAAACAAGTTCATTAGCTGTTCATCCCAAACTAAATCCCAAATTTTATCAAGAAACTAATATTTTTCTTGGGATTTTCTCACCGAGATCTTTCATTCAAGTATGGGGTCGATGGGTGTTGGACTTAAGTTACCGGTCTCAAAAGTTACCGGTAGTTTGAGCTTTATATATAGATAACGTAACTGATCGAAACTATCCGAGCAATAGCTTTCTACTAACACCACTAAATTAGTTTCAATATAGAGTCTAGGTTTGATGAAGAGTTAATGAACTCTTCATCAAAATAAAAATATAAATTACAAAAATTATTTAATCGATAGGAATTTTTGTGATGTTTTTAATATTTAAAATCAATTGTTTCCTTCGACGAATTACCTCGTGGTATATTATGCTTTAAATACCTCGCGGTATATTATTATCTTGAATCTATTACTATATTATTATCTACTATTATGTTATCTATTATTATCTTAAATGATTAAAATAAAAATTGTTGCGATTCATGCTAAATAGGTAATGGTGATTTTTAAAAGCTTTCAAGCTTGAGTACATGTCTCCTTAAAAAAATCAGCCTATACTGATGGGCAAAGTTATGACTGAATCAAGAGTTTTTACGGGGTCAGTAAAATAAGGAATGGCGTTTTACAACCTAATCGGCAGGTTTTCTTTTGGAAAATAACAGGGGTTCAGTTTCAGACCGACGCCCGAACCCAAAAGTATTTTTGTTAATGTTTAAGGCTACATGCTTATTAGTGTTTATATGCCCTTCGCCCCCACCCCCGGGGAGGTCGGCTCTCGGCTGATGGGGTGTCTGGCGACCCCGAATTCCCGAGCCAAGCTGCGAGACTCTCCTCCTTGCAGTTCTTCAGAAACTAAGGTCTTTCTTATTTTTTGGGGACTTTGCTCGCCGCCTTTTTTCTTTCCTGAGCTAATCATGCTTACCTCCTTCTTTTCTTCGACCCCAAACCCTGGGAGTCTTCATCCCTTCTTCTTAATCCATATTGGGCCGGAATAATCCAACAGTTTCCCCTGCTTGGCGTAAAAGCCGGCTACAAGGGGACCAGCAAGCATGATGCCTGCAAAAACCCTCAGTAACATACCCCAGGTGGGCCAGGACTCCGGCCCGAAATCCCACCACGGTTATTCAGGCTGCCCTACGGTTTCTGGGGAGGGCAACCACACATTTTTGACTGTGCCGCAGTCCCGGTGAAACAGCTTGATGAGCACAAGCAGCATGGGCAATGACTTGAGTCACACCAACGCGCAAGACAATGAAGGGACATCCCCAAAGCCCGCGAGGACGAGAAGAAGATCTTCGCAAAGTAGAGACGTTGTTGGCAAACATGACTGGAGCCTGCAGGATCCAGAAAAACGTCAAAAACACGGTGAAGGGAGGAAATCCTCTCCCTATCTGTGTTGTTTGAGAAGTTGAAGATCCTGCGATGATCGGTGGAAGAGGTCCAAGATAAATACCACAACGTCAACGACATTGAGGTGGCGAGAGACGCACGGGAGAGGAGTATGTCGCGGATCCAATGGGGGTTCATCAAGGATTTACATTGCCCCAGAAAAGCGTGGGCCAGTCGAGATGAGGGACCTTGACACACCCTCACGCAGACACAGGAGGTGGTCGACGCCCTCGACGAGGCCCTCGGTGGACCCAGTGACAAAGGCAGGGTGTCACTGGGACCGGCAAACAAGCGGCAACTGAAGATGACGGTTCTCGACCTTTCCGAGGTCGAGGCTACCAAAGTTCTGAAACAAGGCCATCTGAACAAAGTGGGTTTCTTGAGCTGTACGGCGCGCCTGCGAACCGTGGTCATCAGATATTTTTTGTTTTCTTTTATATGTGAACTGTAAGAGCTACATAGATAAAAATTGTCAAAAATGCCTTTCACGTAAACCTCCCCAGGGAAAATTCTTAGTGCTTATATTTTGGAAATTGTTATTTTCAACGTTGACTGGATTTAATTTAGCCAAAGCTCTAGTATTGTAGTAACAACCGTTTGAAATTTTCTATTTCATAAAGCAATTCCCACATGTTTACATTACTTGGCAATGTTTTTATTGGTCTTTAAATTTATGTTTTCTAGCGCGTTTTGACAGTTTATCAAACCCTTTGTACATCATCCTTCTCTTCATTATTTTGACCTTCTGCTTTCATTGCCTCGTAGGACTAAGTCACGAACGACTTTTTTAACTATCATCCATGATTCATTCGAATTGGTAAGCAAGAAAATATTCAGGCTTATCGATTGAGGAACATTTAAGCAGGGTCATAAAAATTAGGCTCTGGAATTTGTTCCCTTTATAGATTGTCATTCTTCCTTCTACCATCAAAACCCATTTTTCCTGCTCTAAGAAGAATGATGAGATGCCACCCCACTAAACCAATGACAAGGGGCGAGCAGGGGAGGTCCGTTTCGCTGGACCAGTTGTGTTAGAATTAGAATATTTCAAATATACCATGAGTTGATTTTAGATTAATTCTGATGGTACACAAACTAAACGATAAAGTCAAACATACAAATTTCTGAGTCATACCCATGGCCCATATGTCGTTATGTACAACTCTTTTCTAAAATTAAATCGAGACATGGACCCAGACAATTTAACACCTAAAAGACGAGAAATAAAAAGTACATGATAAAAGCTCCTCCTCGATTAAAGCTTTACTACATAAATAAACAGTATTTCTAACTATAATCGATTAAAAAAGACACTAGAATAGGAGTCACCTTAGTTGGCCAAAGCATGTACTAATCATCTCATCAAAAATTTTTATACAAGTCACAGTGAAAACATTGTTGGTTACAAATGGTGTTTGTTTACATTTTCTTCGAACTGTCAAATCGCCACGTTGCGTTTATTTACAATATTGTTTTGTTGACTTTCAGGGCAATCGTATAGGTTATAGAATGTTTACATATCGCCTAATTTTATAATTTTCTATTTTCATTCAACCTTTTTACGTAAAGTAAAGCTTCATGTCATTCTATTTATTGAATTAAATTTATTCTAGTATGCTTAACTGCTTTTTTTATTTTTCCTGGACAAATTTTAATCAGTTTTGAATGCACTATGAAACAACATTTCTTGTTAGATGTTAACTTGCAGCTTACATACTATTTATTAAGGAAATCTAAGACTAGAAATCATGCCACATCTATGACACCATCACGGTGTTAATACAGTACTTAATTTGTAAAAGCCTATTTGAGCGTGTTCTTTGAGTAATATTTTAAGGTGCGCAAGAGAACTTCCGGCTGCAATATTGCATCAGAATCTTCCTTTTACTGCAAGGCTATACTAAAACAGATGATCGTTGACAGTGCTTTCGGCAAAGCTGGATTTTATGCTCAAGTTCATAAAAAATAACAGTTTATTACTTTTGTTTTGGCCAACTTAGGTGACTCCTAGTCTACAATTTAACAACATTTAATAAAAGAGTTCATTCCGCCCACTAGATACAAGAATTTTAAAGATAGTATTTCTACTAAATCATTATAGAAAGTGTGTTGGGTATAAATAGACAGATTTTTGAATGCCTCTTTAACTATATATTTTGGATATCTTATGGGTAAACTTTATTTTAATGCGAGACAAAGATTCCTGTTGGCTTTCGGTTGACTCAGCTGTGGTGTGATTGGCCGGCCAGGACCACGCCACTCGCCGTCACTGCGCCTACGTCACCGGCAGGTACCGCAGCGGTGCAGACCACAGAGACCCGGCACAGTTCCGGTGCAGACTCCAGACCGCGACCATGACTTACCTCAGCCTCGCCCTCGTGGTCCTGCTGAGCCCCCCGTGCCTCCAGGCGTCCATGACCGCCGCCGACCTGCAACGTCCGCCCTGCAGACCAGACCGGCTCTGGGTAAGTCTTGTCACTCCAGACCGCGACCATGACTTACCTCAGCCTCGCCCTCGTGGTCCTGCTGAGCCCCCCGTGCCTCCAGGCGTCCATGACCGCCGCCGACCTGCAACGTCCGCCCTGCAGACCAGACCGGCTCTGGGTAAGTCTTGTCACTCCAGACCGCAACCATGACTTACCTCAGCCTCGCCCTCGTGGTCCTGCTGAGCCCCCCGTGCCTCCAGGCGTCCATGACCGCCGCCGACCTGCAACGTCCGCCCTGCAGACCAGACCGGCTCTGGGTAAGTCTTGTCACTCCAGACCGCGACCATGTCTTACCTCAGCCTCGCCATCGTGGTCCTGCTGAGCCCCCCGTGCCTCCAGGCGTCCATGACCGCCGCCGACCTGCAACGTCCGCCCTGCAGACCAGACCGGCTCTGGGTAAGTCTTGTCACTCCAGACCGCGACCATGTCTTACCTCGGCCTCGCCCTCGTGGTCCTGCTAAGGCCCCCGTGCCTCCAGGTGTCCATGACCGCCGCCGACCTGCAACGTCCGCCCTGCAGACCAGACCGGCTCTGGGTAAGTCTTGTCACTCCAGACCGCGACCATGTCTTACCTCAGCCTCGCCCTCATGGTCCTGCTGAGCCCCCCGTGCCTCCAGGTGTCCATGACCGCCGCCGACCTGCAACGTCCGCCCTGCAGACCAGACCGGCTCTGGGTAAGTCTTGTCACTCCAGACCGCGACCATGTCTTACCTCAGCCTCGCCCTTGTGGTCCTGCTGAGCCCCCCGTGCCTCCAGGCGTCCATGACCGCCGCCGACCTGCAACGTCCGCCCTGCAGACCAGACCGGCTCTGGGTAAGTCTTGTCACTCCAGACCGCGACCATGTCTTACCTCAGCCTCGCCCTCGTGGTCCTGCTGAGCCCCCCGTGCCTCCAGGCGTCCATGACCGCCGCCGACCTGCAACGTCCGCCCTGCAGACCAGACCGGCTCTGGGTAAGTCTTGTCACTCCAGACCGCGACCATGTCTTACCTCAGCCTCGCCCTCGTGGTCCTGCTGAGCCCCCCGTGCCTCCAGGCATCCATGACCGCCGCCGACCTGCAACGTCCGCCCTGCAGACCAGACCGGCTCTGGGTAAGTCTTGTCACTCCAGACCGCGACCATGACTTACCTCAGCCTCGCCCTCGTGGTCCTGCTGAGCCCCCCGTGCCTCCAGGCATCCATGACCGCCGCCGACCTGCAACGTCCGCCCTGCAGACCAGACCGGCTCTGGGTAAGTCTTGTCACTCCAGACCGCGACCATGACTTACCTCAGCCTCGCCCTCGTGGTCCTGCTGAGCCCCCCGTGCCTCCAGGCGTCCATGACCGCCGCCGACCTGCAACGTCCGCCCTGCAGACCAGACCGGCTCTGGTTAAGTCTTGTCACTCCAGACCGCGACCATGACTTACCTCAGCCTCGCCCTCGTGGTCCTGCTGAGCCCCCGTGCCTCCAGGCGTCCATGACCGCCGACGACCTGCAACGTCCGCCCTGCAGACCAGACCGGCTCTGGGTAAGTCTTGTCACTCCAGACCGCGACCATGACTTACCTCAGCCTCGCCCTCGTGGTCCTGCTGAGCCCCCCGTGCCTCCAGGCGTCCATGTCCGCCGCCGACCTGCAACGTCCGCCCTGCAGACCAGACCGGCTCTGGGTAAGTCTTGTCACTCCAGACCGCGACCATGTCTTACCTCAGCCTCGCCCTCGTGGTCCTGCTGAGCCCCCCGTGCCTCCAGGCGTCCATGACCGCCGCCGACCTGCAACGTCCGCCCTGCAGACCAGACCGGCTCTGGGTAAGTCTTGTCACTCCAGACCGCGACCATGACTTACCTCAGCCTCGCCCTCGTGGTCCTGCTGAGCCCCCCGTGCCTCCAGGCGTCCATGACCGCCGCCGACCTGCAACGTCCGCCCTGCAGACCAGACCGGCTCTGGGTAAGTCTTGTCACTCCAGACCGCGACCATGTCTTACCTCAGCCTCGCCCTCGTGGTCCTGCTGAGCCCCCGTGCCTCCAGGCGTCCATGACCGCCGACGACCTGCAACGTCCGCCCTGCAGACCAGACCGGCTCTGGGTAAGTCTTGTCACTCCAGCCCGCAACCATGACTTACCTCAGCCTCGCCCTCGTGGTCCTGCTGAGCCCCCCGTGCCTCCAGGCGTCCATGACCGCCACCGACCTGCAACGTCCGCCCTGCAGACCAGACCGGCTCTGGGTAAGTCTTGTCACTCCAGCCCGCGACCATGACTTACCTCAGCCTCGCCCTCGTGGTCCTGCTGAGCCCCCCGTGCCTCCAGGCGTCCATGACCGCCGCCGACCTGCAACGTCCGCCCTGCAGACCAGACCGGCTCTGGGTAAGTCTTGTCACTCCAGCCCGCGACCATGACTTACCTCAGCCTCGCCCTCGTGGTCCTGCTGAGCCCCCCGTGCCTCCAGGCATCCATGACCGCCGCCGACCTGCAACGTCCGCCCTGCAGACCAGACCGGCTCTGGGTAAGTCTTGTCACTCCAGACCGCGACCATGTCTTACCTCGGCCTCGCCCTCGTGGTCCTGCTGAGCCCCCCGTGCCTCCAGGCGTCCATGACCGCCGCCGACCTGCAACGTCCGCCCTGCAGACCAGACCGGCTCTGGGTAAGTCTTGTCACTCCAGACCGCGACCATGTCTTACCTCAGCCTCGCCCTCGTGGTCCTGCTGAGCCCCCCGTGCCTCCAGGCGTCCATGACCGCCACCGACCTGCAACGTCCGCCCTGCAGACCAGACCGGCTCTGGGTAAGTCTTGTCACTCCAGACCGCGACCATGTCTTACCTCAGCCTCGCCCTCGTGGTCCTGCTGAGCCCCCCGTGCCTCCAGGCGTCCATGACCGCCGCCGACCTGCAACGTCCGCCCTGCAGACCAGACCGGCTCTGGGTAAGTCTTGTCACTCCAGCCCGCGACCATGACTTACCTAAGCCTCGCCCTCGTGGTCCTGCTGAGCCCCCCGTGCCTCCAGGCGTCCATGACCGCCGCCGACCTGCAACGTCCGCCCTGCAGACCAGACCGGCTCTGGGTAAGTCTTGTCACTCCAGACCGCGACCATGACTTACCTCAGCCTCGCCCTCGTGGTCCTGCTGAGCCCCCCGTGCCTCCAGGTGTCCATGACCGCCGCCGACCTGCAACGTCCGCCCTGCAGACCAGACCGGCTCTGGGTAAGTCTTGTCACTCCAGACCGCGACCATGTCTTACCTCGGCCTCGCCCTCGTGGTCCTGCTGAGCCCCCCGTGCCTCCAGGTGTCCATGACCGCCGCCGACCTGCAACGTCCGCCCTGCAGACCAGGCCGGCTCTGGGTAAGTCTTGTCACTCCAGACCGCGACCATGTCTTACCTCAGCCTCGCCCTCGTGGTCCTGCTGAGCCCCCGTGCCTCCAGGCATCCATGACCGCCGCCGACCTGCAACGTCCGCCCTGCAGACCAGACCGGCTCTGGGTAAGTCTTGTCAATCCAGACCGCGACCATGACTTACCTCAGCCTCGCCCTCGTGGTCCTGCTGAGCCCCCCGTGCCTCCAGGCGTCCATGACCGCCGCCGACCTGCAACGTCCGCCCTGCAGACCAGACCGGCTCTGGGTAAGTCTTGTCACTCCAGACCGCGACCATGTCTTACCTCAGCCTCGCCCTCGTGGTCCTGCTGAGCCCCCCGTGCCTCCAGGCGTCCATGTCCGCCGCCGACCTGCAACGTCCGCCCTGCAGACCAGACCGGCTCTGGGTAAGTCTTGTCACTCCAGACCGCGACCATGACTTACCTCGGCCTCGCCCTCGTGGTCCTGCTGAGCCCCCCGTGCCTCCAGGCATCCATGACCGCCGCCGACCTGCAACGTCCGCCCTGCAGACCAGACCGGCTCTGGGTAAGTCTTGTCACTCCAGACCGTGACCATGTCTTACCTCGGCCTCGCCCTCGTGGTCCTGCTGAGCCCCCCGTGCCTCCAGGCGTCCATGTCCGCCGCCGACCTGCAACGTCCGCCCTGCAGACCAGACCGGCTCTGGGTAAGTCTTGTCACTCCAGACCGCGACCATGACTTACCTCGGCCTCGCCCTCGTGGTCCTGCTGAGCCCCCCGTGCCTCCAGGCGTCCATGTCCGCCGCCGACCTGCAACGTCCGCCCTGCAGACCAGACCGGCTCTGGGTAAGTCTTGTCACTCCAGCCCGCGACCATGACTTACCTCAGCCTCGCCCTCGTGGTCCTGCTGAGCCCCCCGTGGCTCCAGGTGTCCATGACCGCCGCCGACCTGCAACGTCCGCCCTGCAGACCAGACCGGCTCTGGGTAAGTCTTGTCACTCCAGGCCGCGACCATGACTTACCTCAGCCTCGCCCTCGTGGTCCTGCTGAGCCCCCCGTGCCTCCAGGCGTCCATGACCGCCGCCGACCTGCAACGTCCGCCCTGCAGACCAGACCGGCTCTGGGTAAGTCTTGTCACTCCAGACCGCGACCATGTCTTACCTCAGCCTCGCCCTCGTGGTCCTGCTGAGCCCCCCGTGCCTCCAGGCGTCCATGACCGCCGCCGACCTGCAACGTCCGCCCTGCAGACCAGACCGGCTTAGGCTGGGAGGGATTGTAAGATTCCTTATTACTTTCTTACGTTTTCATTTTTTACTCACTTATTACTTGGCTTTTCCATCCGTTGACTCATTAGAGAGTCGGACAGGTCAACGTGCCATCTAAAGATGGTCACGAAAATGTCTATGTTTGATATAAGTGTGACGAAGAGAAAGACACCTCAGAGTGCATTTTGCACGCTTAGGCTAATCTGAAGATAGGTCTTTTTGGTTTTTTTGCTCCAGTGCTCTCCACATCATAGAAGCATATCCCAGCCAGATGAAATTTCAGGTGGTTTTTTAATTTATTGAAATTTTTGACTGACTTCACGTTTTCGGGAAACAGTAGGAAAGGTGCGCTCAGGCCTGCGCACTCAGGAGTTCGCTCAAAAAGCATGAAGTGGTGGTTCGTGACAAAATGGTCTTTGTGTCGAGTATTCTATTCATGGGTTTTCTTTGATGGGGGGGGGGGTTGTTGTTTTGCCTTTTAATGAACATACATATCAATGTTAATATGTAAGGGCTTGGGACAGTCAGTATGCCGAGTTGAACAAAACCTACCCTACAACTGGATGATACCTTGCATGAACGTTCTATGTGGCACGTATTTTTACAGTAAAAAAGTACCTAGTGATTGGGAGGATGACAGGGCCATTTTTTGGGATGGGGGTTCGGGGAGGGTCTAATGATACTGAGAATACATTTTATTTTTGGCATCCTAACTAACAAATCTCGAAATATTGGCTTGAACCCTCCGCCGGTAGTTCAAGGGTGATGACTGCTTAATTTTGACTGGTTACTTATTTTCGGCCGCCATCTTAAATCCGCCATATTGGAGTAATGATTATTATTTTAAATTTTAAAGTAGAGTTGTGACACATAATTACAAGCTAATTTTCAACGTGATTATAATGCCGCGATCCGTTTTTTAATATTTTCCGTTCTTCAAGTATACTCAAATTAAAATTCTTCCCTGTACATTCCTTATAGGAGTTTTGATACAACAAAATTATGGATTGTTTATCTTAAATATTTAAAAAATAAACTTTCTACCGAATGGAACTTTACAACGCATCTCTGATCGTCGGATTTGGGCGATCAGTGGTTCTATTTAAGCCGTTAAATCACTGAATCTTTTTAGACAACGACGAACATCATACTGTGATTAGAACCGGAGATTTAAGATAAACAATCCAAATATGTTTTAATTATGAAACGCCATTAAGGAATGCGGAGGTAAGAATTTTAATTTAAGTATATTTCGGGAACGATATTATATTTCAAAACGAATTACGGCAGTGTGATCAGCGTGAAAATCTAGTTTGTAACTATGTGTCAAATCACTAATTTTAAATTTAAAATAATAGCAGATTTAAGGAGGTGGCCGAAAATGTGTACCCCGTCAGAATTAAGCAGAAGCCCCCCATCAATTATACTATCGGCGTTGATCTCGAGTCAATATTAAGCAGAAGCCCCCCATCAATTATACTATCGGCGTTGATCTCGAGTCAATATTAAGCAGAAGCCCCCCATCAGTTATACTATCGGCGTTGATCTCGAGTCAATATTAAGCAGAAGTCCCCCATCAATTATACTATCGGCGTTGATCTCGAGTCAATATTAAGCAGAAGCCCCCCATCAATTATACTATCGGCGTTGATCTCGAGTCAATATTAAGCAGAAGCCCCCCATCAATTATACTATCGGCGTTGATCTCGAGTCAATATTGAGCAGAAGCCCCCCATCAATTATACTATCGGCGTTGATCTCGAGTCAATATTGAGCAGAAGCCCCCCATCAATTATACTATCGGCGTTGATCTCGAGTCAATATTGAGCAGAAGCCCCCCATCAATTATACTATCGGCGTTGATCTCGAGTCAAAATTAAGCAGAAGCCCCCCATCAATTATACTATCGGCGTTGATCTCGAGTCAAAATTAAGCAGAAGCCCCCCATCAATTATACTATCGGCGTTGATCTCGAGTCAATATTAAGCAGAAGCCCCCTATCAATTATACTATCGGCGTTGATCTCGAGTCAATATTAAGCAGAAGCCCCCCATCAATTATACTATCGGCGTTGATCTCGAGTCAATATTAAGCAGAAGCCCCCCATCAATTATACTATCGGCGTTGATCTCGAGTCAATATTAAGCAGAAGCCCCCCATCAATTATACTATCGGCGTTGATCTCGAGTCAATATTAAGCAGAAGCCCCCCATCAATTATACTATCGGCGTTGATCTCGAGTCAATATTAAGCAGAAGCCCCCCATCAATTATACTATCGGCGTTGATCTCGAGTCAATATTAAGCAGAAGCCCCCCATCAATTATACTATCGGCGTTGATCTCGAGTCAATATTAAGCAGAAGCCCCCCATCAATTATACTATCGGCGTTGATCTCGAGTCAATATTAAGATACCATAAATTTAATGTACCCTCAGAATCAAAAGAACCTCCCCAGACCCCCACCCCCATAAAATGGCCGTCACCCTCCCAGTCACTAGAAAACTTTTACTGTCAAAATACGTGTCATAAGAATAACGTTCATGCAAGGTATCATGATCTGACTAATTTATTTCCCTTTTTAAACATAATTTTACTTGAATTCAACTTTAGGAAGCCATCTTGGTCACCATATTGAGCGTTGAAATGTGTTTGGCATCCTAAAACACCTTAAGTAGACATTTGATCGTGGTTTAAGCAAATGAATAAAGGGAAAGAGAGTTTTGGCCGTCATCCTGGATACCACACTTCCTGTCCAAAATTTGGCTTGACAACAGGCAGATTCGTATTCAGGGGGTCGAAATACCCTTGAAACGTTGTTTCCCCAACTATTTCAAGATTTGTTTTTTGCATCGTTTTAGAAATGGATTTTTGTTGAAATGGGCCTAGACCAGTGTTTCCCAACCTTTGGTGCTCACGCACCACCTAATTCATTTTCAATATTTTGGCGTACCATTGCAAGGATCCCCTTCCCCCACCACTGAGGGATCCCCTCCAACAATGCTTGTAGTTACCTTTTGGTGATTTTGTTTTTGTCGTCTAAATATATTTTATTTTACTTGTCAGTGTACATTTTTATATCGTGTTTTGATGATTAGGACATTTGTACGAATTATATTATGTTTACCTCAGCTCTGCTCAAGAATTTTATAGCCGTTTGGTGAAAAAAAGAATTTGGCAACAAAACGTTTGAATTTGAATACGAATTTCATTAGTGTGAGAAATTTATAAGTACTCATAGGCTACTGAAAAATTAATATAAATGAATGAAAGTCATTCAAAGTATACGCTACTGTATTTTCACTAATGATCTTATGTTTAAGCGTATTACAAAAATAGTATACAACAGATCAAATAACTACACTGTGCGTTCAAAATAGAAAATACGTTTGGTTAGTAAATCTCACGACACACAACTATCGTAATACCACCGAATTAGCACTGTACACTGGTAGTATTTTCTAATGGAAAGAACATTATTTATTTAATACCAAAATGTTTTCTAAAAAGAATTACTTTTAAAGTAAAAGAGTAACAATATTAGGCCTAATTGAAGTTGGCAGCCAAACTTAGATGCCGCCCAAACATTGTATGAACTGACGATTTATGAGTTCATTAAAAGGAACAACTTATTAAATATATTTTAGAATAACCTTAATATACATATCAAGCAGAGTTTGTAGATGAAAAGTATTTTATTTTCCATGAAAGGGAAAAATAAATATTCTTGTAATATAGTTCCTCGCTCCTTTTACATAGTCGTTGTTGGCTACTCACATCCAATAGCCCATGAAATGTTGTCACTTATGTTACGGTATCTTGTGTATGTTATGAATAAATTCAGAGAAGATTGCCAATCGAAAATCGTAACATTTGATAATTACGTCCTAAAATATAGCACGAAGTTGGCTTGTATGACCAAAACAGATACTGAAAAAGTTAATAGAGTAAAGGCATTAAGTGCGACTTTACTGTTCGATGGGACCTACTATTTTATTCTGTGCTACTTCTTCAATCTTTTGCGTACCACCTAAAAGGCCTTCGCCTACCAACGGTTGAGAAACACTGGCCTAGAACTTTCATTTATGTCATCTTATATTTCCATCGCCCTTGTGAGGCCAAGGTGAGCTGACACCTAGGCCTAATCTGCTCCTTAATTCAATTAAAGGAAAGTAATTTTATTTCAAAAACACGAATGCATGACATTCCAATGGTAGCTTAAACTTACGCGATCAATCCTCACAAAGGATAAAAATCCTGTGCGTGAGAATGAGTCCGTTTATTTGTTATATCGCCCTGTTTATCATTATCAGTCCATTATTTATGTTTGCCACTTGTGAAGACGATCAGGCAGACAAAACCTCCTCCTCTCCTGAGAGATTCGCACCTAGATGAAGTCTTCATCTTCAACGATTTTAAAAGTGATCTAAAAACTGGACCTGTTTGGTCGAAACATGTTTCAGTCATGCAACTAGTTTACAGTTGTTGTAATGCATGTATTACGGGAATAAATTAATGTTAGTACAGAAAAACTAGCTATACGGAATGCATCGAGCGCCGCCGCCGTGACGATGGAGAAATTTTGACTGAGCAAAGATTTTGAAGGCGCTGTGCCGTGCCGCGCGTCTACTGCCTACAAGTAGGGTACTCAATCCCGGGATTCGGGATCCCGGGATCCCGGTCGCTTTTGAATACCTGATAATCCCGGGATCAGAGTCTCTCAATCCCGGGATTGACGGGATTGCAAAAGAATATGTTTTTCTGAATTTTTGCGTGATTTTAATGTTTTAACTATTGCAAAAGTCGTCATTTTAAACATATAAACATAAAAATGTTTTAGGAAATTAATACTGCAATTCTAATAATTAATAGCAACTTTTTTAATATTTTTAACTCACGCCCCTTTAGACTGTTACCAACCATTCCCAAAGTTCACTTTGTCCAAAATCAAAATGCAATTCAACAATAACCTTATTCCTGGAATTTAATGGGACAGTACTCAATAGTTGTCTTATCGCTCCGAACTTCCTTTGCAGTTAATTCCCACGATTCGATGTATCCTAAAAGCCACGCCCACACAGGGAACTCAATTTTGATATTTTTTATATTACTGAATTTTTATATCTATCGATCTGATCACCAACACTTTCAGTTGCTCTCGGGGTTTCGTTTAGTGAACATTTGAGCGGTCGGGATGATATTGTGTAGTGAGTAGTGAGTTTCATCAATTGCTGTTTTAGTGATAACCTCCCGTGATCTGTGAACTATTTGTGAATAGTGGAGTATTATGAGTGACCAAAAAAATGTTCTTGTGGCCCATAAGAAAGATTGTGATGTTTCATTCATTTTTTTATCATCGTCTTACACAAAAGGACGGAAAACAGCGCAATGAAAGATTTTCAAATTTGTTTAAAACATTTAGCGGCTCTACGAAAGGACTGCACACTCATATGTCAAGCACACACAGCATAAAAGCTATTCAAAAATTTTGAACAACAAGTTATTAGCCGTCAACAAGCTCATAATTGACGAGTTAGTTGTATAGAATTATTGATATTTTTAATAAAAAATGCCATAAGCTTTGTTCTCACACAGCAATATATTCTAGATAGGCCGAGAATCCCGGGACTGATCCCGGGATCCCGGGATCGGCATTTGTCAATCCCGAAATCCCGGGATTGGAATTTAGGTCCGGGATTGAGACCCCTACCTACAAGCCGACAAACACTACTGGGCTCCGAGTTGTATCGCAGCCTTCTCTGATCCGGAGAATGTTTTGTTACGAAAACGAATAACTTTGACTCAAATAACAACTTATTCATTGTTGTTTGCCTTCAAAACTGTTAATTGACTATTAAAATATGGTTTACACGTACCTTCAGTCAACAGTTTCAAACATGTAGAATTCCTTACGTATATTTCAAAACTACCATTTCATTGTCTGGGAATAATTCAAAATTGTCATAAACATTAAATAATATAAAAAATAATTTAATTTAAACTTACGTCACTGTTACTTCTACAGTGAACTGCCAGACGATGAAACTACCAGCCGATGAAACGGTAGTTTCGAAACATATGTAGGGAATTCTACATGATTAGAACTGTTGACTGAAGGTACGTGTAAACCATATTTTAATAGACAAATAACATACTACACTACAATGTACAAGGTTAATCATAAAATTTCGAGGAAGGTTGTTATGAGGATGCGTTAAATTAATAAATTAATAACTTAATTTGATGAGCATAATCACTAAAGAACATATTTTCATGTTCTTACCTTAAGAACAAAGTACCCAAAGATTATTTTGCTATAGGAGACACTAAAATACCTTTTTATTGATTCAAGTGTACCTGAGTACAAAACTAAAATTCCTGGCAGGAAATAGGCCAGGAAAATTTGGAAATTGTTTGGCCATCAAAATATTTTGGTATTTTTCATCTTATGTCTACATGTTCTTGCTGACCTACGGATCGAATGACTAAGAAAACTTTTGAGTGGTTGAGGTTCTAAACACTTTTGATAACAGGCCTAAAACATTCAAGCCGTCTATCAAATTTGGCATTTAGTAGTAAATGTTTTACATTGTGCGTTCGTTATTGTTAGTTATCATTATCATGTCTCGCAAGTGACTCATTCACACCTGAACAATCAGCATAACTGTTCAGATAAGAAATCTGCCCTGTCAGAAGTATGCTGCAAATATTTTCGACCTATAATTTTCCTAGAACTAAATTCCAAGGTGAAAGTCACACAATACTTTCATTTCACTAACCCCATGACTTCTTGTGTGAATATTCATATCCACCCCACATTAGCAGTCCAGCACACCATTTAATAAAATTTTATCCTTGTTTGGTTTAATGCAAGGGTTTACATTACTATAAAGAGGGATTGCTGTGTTGGCTGTGTTGGAGATTATTTTTAAGTCATGTTTTGTTTTTGGAATGCTTTATTCTGTGTGATTACCACAATATAAATTAAAAGAGTATAATAGAGTAAACGGTGTTTGTTCTTATAATAAAGACTAGTAGTTGTACCCGTGGCTTCGCTTGCTGAAACGATAATAAATGTTTGGTTCAAATACACGTTCTTTGTGATGTGCAATTTTAACAAATTTCCAAATTGATTAATGATTTCAATGATTTATCTGAACTATACGTTTTTAAGCACTTAATTACACCCTTAAGGATGCAAATAGTGATCCACCCGGTTTAAATCAGAAGATAAACGTTTCCTCGATGAATTTTCCTTTTTCCCTCAAATGGCATGAGTACCACGTAATGGCACATTCTAATTTTATCAATTTAGTCTTAAGAATACTGAAATTTCCTAGTTAACCTATTATTTAACTTATAAAGTTGTGTTTCTTATACTGTAGTTTGATTAAAATAATATCCACTCCAGGGCTTTGAACTCAAAACTTCCATTGCACCGCGCAGTCCCCTAAAATCCATCAGCCATTTTTGACTCAAAAGAATGAGAGGCATTTCATGTAGAGCGCGCAAACCCTCCAAAAGTTTGTAATTCTGACAATCTGATTCTATAAAGATAACGGAATGGTGGTTTCGAATGTCTATGCAGAGTTTGATTACTTCGGGTGATTCGTGAACGCGAGTAGCCTATGTGGTATCTGACAAATAGATAATAGAAGGTAAATGTAATAGTTTTGTGTTTATTCTTTTGGTATATGGAATTTCTATTTTTATGTATTTTTAAAAATTCTAGAGACCTTCTTCCATCCATTATTTTTAATCATAGCTCTAAAAACTGAAAAGCCACCATTTTGAATTTTTCAATTTACCTTATTGTAGCTTTTTCAGAGAAACATTTGAAAACCCTTCATTAATATGCGTCTAGAGCCTATGAAAAATATTTGAGCCAAGTTTCATGGCCCAAAGTCCAGTAATGTTTTAGAAAATAAGCTTTGAAAACTAAAAATGACCACCATCTTGAATTTTATGAAATACCCTATTTTAGCCCTTTGAGAGAATATATTTTAAAATACTTTCTTAGTACACATCTAGAGCCTATGAAGATTATTTCAAGATTATTTGTGTCGATTTTCATGGCCCAAAGCCTTACAGTTTTTGAGAAACTGTGATCAGTGAGTGAGTGGGTCAGTCAGTCAGTCAACTGTTTTTGCTTTTATATTATAGATGATTCGCTCAGAAAGTTTTTGTTTTTTATTATTGTAACACACAAATAAAAATAAACAAATCAGCAAATAAACAACTCAGCAAGTTAATAAACAACTCAGCAAGTTCCATCCATCGTGGAGAAAAAAAATATAACAATTATAATAAAATTTAAATAATGAGGCTATGTATTGAGTAAGTAAACTGTAACATTGTCTTTCAGAGGGACCTATAGTCGTCCGATGGCACGTCGAAGCCAACAGTGTAGCCTATTACCAACTGGCTTTGAAAAAAAGATTAGGCTTAGCAGTGTTTAGAGTTGTAAGATATCGCAGATTTGTTGTTGTTGAGGTCGCAGAGCGATTGCAACTGCGTTGGGTGTGGGTGTGTGAGTGTGAGTGTGTGTGTGTGTGAGTGAGGGTCCGTCCGTCCGTCGAGCGCGTGTTTCCTGTGAATGTGAGCATGACTGGACCGAGATTCTCGGTTATTGCAATGGCGTTTTTACTTTTATATTACTGTTGTATTATTACTCCATAACTTCCGTCCATAACTTCCGTAAACTATTGTCCCAGTTGTATTTGCGTGCATATTTTGTTTTTGTTTAATTTTATCTTTGTACTTTTATGTTACTAATTAAAATTTACTATTATTCACTTTTTTTTACTAAAAATAATTCCTCTAAAGTGGCTGATTTTTTACTCGTTCCCCACCCACAGGCTTTGACCCATGTGGGGAACTAATTCCTACTGATAATTTATGTTATGTGAATAATATTATTGTAATGTTGTTAAAATGAATAGGAATAAACGAATAAACGAACGAATATAAGGACGATTCCTTAAATATAATTAACTTGAAAGTAAATAAAGCAACTGTGTCCCTTGAATATTGAATAGTAAATAGAACGTCGTTATACACGTTAGAAAATTATCCCCTAGTAAAAAGTGTTCATCAATCATGCCTGTGCATCAGTATAAATAGAATGGAAAATGAATCCCAACGAGAAATTTAAATGAATGACTGCCTCTTTTTGTTTTTTTAGTAGAGTAGATAGGCTACTTTAAAATAAAGCAAGCGTGAAGTTAGTATTGGCATACTTGGGATATTCAAGACTTTATAGGAGATTGGAAATTTTCTCTTCCAAATTTCCATAAAAATGTGGAGATGCAGAAAATGGCATGATCCTTCACTACAAATTTAAATGAATCTGAATTTTCAATGAATATATATACAAGTGTTGAACGCTGAACTATCTCACCTTGCATTGTTCATTTACAGATAAAAATCTGCCCTGTAAAAAATTTAAATCGAGTCTGTGGATGACCTTGAGTTTTGTCCCCGAATTCAGTTATATAGACTGAATTTCTATTTGGAACCTAATGGCTGGTTAATCTAACCCCTAAGGAAAGATGTTATTTGAAGTAAAATTTTTGTTTTATTATGATTGCCATTTTTATTGTACAGCATAATAAATAATTGTAGTTCAAACCAACTGATTTCTTTCAATTTTAAGTCATTTCAACTCAATTTAAATGTGTCTAACTAGATAGCCACATATCCCCAAATTTTTGGTTTTCAAATGCTTGGGAACACCTCCCGTAGCCCCCTCCCGTGACACCCCTGCAAAGGCCCTCATATCAAGTACTATATGGAGCAATGTGATTGCTTGGTGCATTTATTGGAATTTGGTGATTAAAAGATGCCTTGCTAAGTTCTCTGCTCATTAGGTTACTTTTCCTTCACCTTCTGGTTCTTAAGCTTAGACCATTATTAAATGGTATTAGCCAAATTTCACGGTATTAAATTATCAAAAGAAGGAAAAAACAGTATATAACTGAGATACCATGTTTACAATGGTCTCCTGGAATGAAAGGTTATTTCCGTATAATATTACCGTTTTGTTTTTCCACAGTGTGAAGTTCTAAAGATGCACCAGGGAGAGCTGACATCCACCACTACCATCCCGACAATTTCTAAAGATCAGGAGACATTTGCTAGTACCAACCCAACAATCTCTGAAGGTCCGGAGACATTCACTACTACCAATCCTACAACCTCTGAAGATCAGGAGACATTCGCTACTACCAATCCTACAATCTCTGAAGATCCGGAGACAATCGCTACTACCAATCCTACAACCTCTGAAGATCAGGAGACATTCGCTACTACCAATCCTACAATCTCTGAAGATCCGGAGACATTCGCTACTACCAATCCTACAACCTCTGAAGATCAGGAGACATTCGCTACTACCAATCCTACAATCTCTGAAGATCCGGAGACATTCGCTACTACCAATCCTACAATCTCTGAAGATCCGGAGACATTCACTACTACCAATCCTACAATCTCTGAAAATCAGGAGACATTCGCTAGTACCAACCCTATAATCTCTGAAGATCAGGAGACATTCGCTAGTACCAACCCTACAATCTCTGAAGATCCGGAGACATTCACTACTACCAATCCTACAACCTCTGAAGATCAGGAGACATTCGCTACTACCAATCCTACAATCTCTGAAAATCAGGAGACATTCGCTAGTACCAACCCTATAATCTCTGAAGATCAGGAGACATTCGCTAGTACCAATCCAATAATCTCTGAAGATCAGGAGTTAAGCCTGGGAGAGCCGACATTCACCAGTACCATTCCAACAATCCTAGAAGATCGGAGGACACGCCTGGGAGAGCCGACATTCGCCAGTACCATCCCGTCAGTTCCAGAAGATCAGGAGGTGCACCTGGGAGAGCCGACATTTGGGAGTACCATCCCATCAATCCCAGAAGATCGGAGGACGCGCCTGGGGAAGCCGACATTCGCCAGTACCATCCCATCAATCCCAGAAGATCGGAGGACGCGCCTAGGGAAGCCGATATTCGCCAGTACCATCCCGTCAATCCCAGAAGATCGAAGGACGCGCCTGGGGAAGCCGACGTTCGCCAGTACCATTCCATCAATCCCAGAAGATCGGCGCATACGCGTGGGGAAGCCGACATTCGCCAGTACCATCCCATCAATCTCTGAATATCGGAGGACGCGCCTGGGAGAGCTGACATTCGCCAGTACCATCCCATCAATCCCAGAAGATCAGGAGGTGCGCCTGGGAGAGCCGACTTTCGCCAGTACCATTCCATCAATCCCAGAAGATCGGAGCATGCGCCTGGGTGAGCCGATTAAAATGACTGAGATGGTGAACACGACTGAGAACCAGATTGCGGACATGGAGTCGCGCACAACCAATATGAGCGAGGAGAAGCCACGGCGAAAGAGGAGGTGGCCCTGCAGGCGGGGGTTCTTCTTCAGACATTGTCCCCTTGATATTTGGATGCATAGAGTTCCAACGGTATGTGAGTTTAAGTAAATTAATAATGTGAAATTAATAATCTTTTTCCTGCCTTATCATTTAACAGATACTAAGAAGAAATTAGTAAAGATAAACGACGAAATATTAATTCATGTCCTTTCTGGGATGCCCCATTACTTTTTAAATTATTTTCATTATACCTCTTTTAAGGATGAAAAGGAGTTTCATCTACTCAAAGTTTTATATTACTTTACATCTCACAACTGAAAATGGTAGGTACATGTACACTACAGATTAGTCACAAAATAGTAGTTAAGGTTCCAAACAAAACATCCGAATCATCCAAATATATTTTACAGCTATTTTGAAAATATAACTATGCTCTGAAAATACAGATGTAGCTTTACCTTGATGTGTATCAAATTGTTTTACGAATTCAATTATTTATTTAGTGCTGGCACATCAACATAGCAGTGATTGACAAGAATTATCGTTTATCTACTAATTAAGTTTTGTTGTATACTTACTGTTAATCTAATTTCTCGATTTCAGATTAGCACGACTACACCACCTCCACTTTCATTCGTGGAAGTATTTGTAAGTTATGATTTTTAAATAATTAATAATATTGACCCTGCGAGATCGCTTTATCTTGGATAATGATTTTTTAAAGTTGACAAACAATTGTTAAATAGTTCATAAGTTAATGGTTTCAAAGGGAAAATTACATTTGTAAGAAATATTATACTTCTGAATCATCAGTTTAGTATCAACCAGTGCTTGATTTGTAAAAATTGAAGTACCGGAACTGTAATTTGTCAATTTGTTCATAACCCCCCCCCTTTACCGTTTTTTCCCTTGGTAAAATATTTTTTGGCTATGTGATTAATTAGGTCGATTTAAAAAGTCACATTTTATCCGACTCAAATTTTTTGATAAGTAAATTAAAAACTAACATAGCATTATTTTCTTAAAAAATAAATTGTCTAAAAAATTCTAGGTCTAGTTTTTTATGACGCCTTGTGAGAGTATTCAGGTCTTTTTGGCGTTTTCAAGATTCAGCTTAGCTCAAGAAAAAAGAGCATTAATTTCAGAGAGAGTGCTAATTTCAGGCCGAAATTCCGCGCGTAATTTCCGTACATTTCAAGCGATCGTTATTTTCGGTACTCCGGCCGGTTACACTTAATCCTCTCTTATAGCGAATTCTCCGACCGATCATACGCGATCGTCTTTTGCGGCAAATTCTCTGGCCGATTCACGCGATTGTCTTGTGCGGCGAATTCTCCTGCCGATCATCCGCGATCGTCTTTTGCGACAAATTCTCCGGCCGATTACACGTGATTGTCTAGTGCGGCAAAGTGTCCGTCCGATTACACGCGATCGTCTCTCGTGGCAAATTCTTCGGGCGATTACACGCGATCGTCTCTTGGAAAAAATACTCTGGCCGATTACACACGATCGACTCTTGCGGTAGAAAGAGGTCCCGGAACGCCGTTCCGCCGCGTTCCGCCGCAAATCAAGCACTGGATCAACTGAGTTGGAGAAACCGACCCTTTACTGTCTGAATTATTCCAAAAGATTAACGTATCCTCAAAAACATGTAGACATACATTTTGTTTTGACATGAGTTATAAGTAATGTTATGTTTCTGCTTTGTACACAGGGCGACTTCAGACCTTGTGGACCAACAGAGGAGAACTGTGACAACAAGATCTCCAACTTGACTGCACTTGGAGTGTATGTAAATCGCCATCCCTAAACACTGCTTCTGTGTTCCTACTCCTGCATTCATTTTCCTGTTTAAACATCGTGAGTTTATAAAAATCATGAAGCATTTCATTCCACGGATTGATAAAAATATTATACTTATCTCTGTTTATCTTATTAATAAACTTATATATAGATTTTATTGATTAAGAATCACAAGGAGAGCGTGTTCTTTTAAGCGCCAAATGTATTAAATCAAGAAGCAGAGTAATTTTTTTTCTATATGATGTTCTAATGATGTTTGAGAAATTCTGTTTGTTAAACACGGTTTAATTTTTAAATGTAAATTGTATTCATGTTGTTTATATAGTCTATTTTAGTTGTTTTTTGTATAGTCTGTTTTAGTTGTTTTTTTATATAGTCTATTTTAGTTGTTTTTTATATAGTCTATTTTTTAATTCACTGGTAGATATATTATTGGTAGATATATTATTGGTAGATATATCTTAGTAGATGAAATATTGTTTGAAAATGTTATTAAATTATTTTACTAAGTATTAATAGCTATGCATATTTTTATTGGTACGTTTTTTTATTACTGCACACTGTTTACCCTTTGTTTTTATAATGTAGCTATGTTATGTTTATGTAAACTTTGTATGGTAACCAGATTAGGCTAAATACCAATATGTATTTAATTACTTAATGATATTTTTAACAAATGACAATGTCCAATGCATCTACTTTGTATGCCTAGTGACAAATAAAATCTTCAATATTGAATCTCAAGATTCCCCCTATCTTACTGATATTCAATTGCAAACGATCTATATTTAAACATCGATTTTAGAGGTGAAGATGGATTCCGAAGCTTCGCCTTTGATATCAGTAGGACTTTCCTTACTTTTCCTGAAATCTGTTGTTTGAACATTAGAAGTCAAGTTCATAAAGAACAATTGAATTAATATCATGAATTTTGAAAACATGATTTACCTACAAACAAACCATGAGTGCAATTTTGTTTTACTTACATTACACATGATTACACAACTTATGTAGAGGTTTATCAACATATTGCTGTTTGTGTTAACATTTATTGAAGAATGGGCAAACAGTCATATCATTAAATGCCAAGCGATTGAGTTATCTGTGCTAAGACATTTCTTCAATTTGAAAACTTGGTCAACCTTGTGAGACACTTTCATTTTCTCCATACCTTATTTATTTATTCTTTGAACGTACTGATAACTATACAAAAGACTAAAATATATGTAAGCTTAGGCTTAAACACTTTTTCAAAATGTACATTATAACATGAAAAGCTGTGAGTGAATTCTGGAGTCTGATTAAATTATTGCTGTCATGTCATTAGTTTAACTTTCAAACTGTGTATTTTATAATATAAAGCACTATTTCCAATGATTATTCAATCACAATTTTTTTCATGTTTTGTGTCCCATCACCCTTAACAAAAAATTAAGTATATTTTTTAAATATTGGTTCCAGGGGGCAACAAATTTGGCTGGGCCCCCTTAGCAAATTTCCTAGTTCCGGCCCTGACACCAAGGTACAATATAACATGTTTTTCAGCATTTACTTTCAAGTGACATGATCCAAGGGGTTTGTTTTGACCATCTCAGAAACTTTGATGTATACACAAAAGCACATACACAAGGCATTTATTTCAAAAAGCATCAATTCTTTCTACATTACAATAATAACATTTTTGGAAAGTAGTTCAAATATTAAATTACTAGTCAGAATAAAACGATATATTCAGAGGAAAAAAATAAAACATTACACACACGGGAGTTTCCAAATAATCAATTCAAGATGAGAACTTCATACTCCCTATACTTGATCTCGTGTCCCCCATACGGGATGTAGAGGCATCCGTGGCTAGGCTGAATCTGAAAATAAGCAAAAATTATTAGTTAACACTATAACTGTGTGACCAATTTTATAATCTAATTTCTTATAATGTTAACCACTGGATATATTGCAACAAATTTGAGATTTTATGAGAAATTTTATAGCTTCTGGTTTGCTTAATTTTGAGGTTACAAAAATCATAATCATTGTGTATGGAATATGTTTAGTTATTTCAAACGGAATGTGTATAGTTATTTCATGTATTTCAGGGTCAATCTGGTCACAATATTGCAATTAGTAAATTTAATGTAGTTCTTGTTTTAAATGGAATGCATGTACTGCACTGCACTTTATTTTGGAAATAAAGAATTTATAATTATTATTTATTATTGTGTGTTTCTCAAATAGAGTAAGGTTAGTTTTTGTAAAGAATTATAAATGTGGTAGAGCCCTAGAGCTAAATCACACTGCCATCCATTGTATTCTTATTGGCATGGTTATTAATTTACAATACGTATATCTATCATAGGATTTCTTGTCAACATGAACCTGAAAATTCGTTCAAAACTCCATTGAACATCCCAGCATTTAAAGCTACAACCTCAGGGACCAAAGTCGAAGGCAGTAAATATTTTGGGAAAATGGGTATTTGTTTGAAAGGCCTGGGAGCACTTCTTTACATCTCTTACCATATGATTACGAAAGGAAAAACATCCAAAGCTCAAAGGATTTTAACTTGCATATTTTTTAGTTCCAAAATATCTTCACTCCAGATTCAAACCTAACCTGGAATAAACGTATACTCAATCTTTGCAACAGAGTCTCTCATGTCTGTTCCCTGTTTCAATAAACGCCAAAATTAACTTACACTTTTCCCACAAGGCAAGAAATACATTCTCTTAAACCAGAAAGGTTGGCGAAAAGAATTGACTTAAAATTTTGGACTTGGGCATTATTCTTGAAGAACCATACATGGTGATGTATTTGTGACTAAACATTTTATGTCAATTTGATCCCACCTACAGTCTAGTATCTTAAAAAATAAGCATTCTTGAAGAACCATACATGGTGATGTATTTGTGACTAAACATTTTATGTCAATTTGATCCCACCTACAGTCTAGTATCTTAAAAAATAAGCAAGATACAGGCAATTTAAGGTTTTGGGAAAACATTTTTTTTAGCGCAATGTTGGAGTTTGGTGGAAAATTGTTAATTGCTCACCACCATTTTACTCCTCTTATTATTACACATTAATGTGCTAAGTTTAACCTTCCCTGTATCTTTTATAGCTAAGGAGATCCCAACGGTGTGCACAAAAAATGAACATTCAGTGGAATATACAGGAAAAGACAAAGTGTGGTTACCCCCACCTAACTTTGTAACACATCATATTAGGTACTAAACCAAATTGATGATGGGACAGCAGTCCTGAAACTAGTTGTCTGAAACCAATTTAGTGTTGATGATGTAAAGGTTGGTAACATCTAGGGAATCCAATCCCGGACGATATTTTCAATCCCCGGATTTCAAGATTGAAAAACTTTAATCCCGGGATCTCAGGACTGATCCCGGGATTGACCCAACAAAATATTTGCCGATACAAAAATAAATATTTAGTATTGATTCGCATGTGTACATGGTATCGTAATATAATGCGATATAGAAAGCAGTTTTCCGTTTAGTTTTGAGTCATTAAAGTGATTTAATATATAAAAGCTTAGAGCGTAAAAAAAATTGATGACATAATCAGCCTTATCATGAAACACTGAATACAGTATTAGACATCAGAGTGAAAACGGAACACGGATTAGAATGGTCCTATAACCGTGAACTAACCATAAAATATTTATTCAGACATAATTAAAGAAAGCCTAATACAAAACATGAATATAGTTACTTGACCATACAATATCAGGACTTAGAAAGATGTAATGTAATTAGAAAAACTAGAAGTACGATAAAAATGATCATTAGAGCATCCCAATGAAACTTAATTGTAATTTCATTACATTGTACCTATATCAGAAACAAGTTAAAATCTCTATGTTTTTTCAGAAGCTTGAAAATATTAACTGGAAACTTCTTTAATACATACTATAAGATGACAAATAACTCATCAAACCATGATTATTTGATCAAAAACAACATGGTTCCTTCTGGGGTTTCTTAGTTATAACATTGTTTTAACCGATAAGATGCTGGTAAATATCGATTTTACACGTAATTTTACTATCCGAAAAATCCCGGGATTGAGCCAGAAAATCCCGGGATTGAATAAGCCCTAAAATCACGCGGGATCCCAGGATTGGATTCCCTAGTAACATCCCACACAGCACACAATGTCTCCAGGACATCCTATTTTAGTCCTACACATCCCATCTTCAGCGTGGGACATCAAAGACATCCCAAGGACATCCTCAATGTCCCAGGACAACGTAGACATCCCACAGATCCACGCTGTCCCATGAGATCGTGGATATTCCTAGGACATCCCTATTTAATTCCTCTGGATATACAATATAAATAACTCTGTTTTCAGTCGTTTTGAAATATACATACGAGATCAACATAGGCATTTAAAAGATTTTCTATTACGGACAAGTGTACATATTAAAATTAAGGGTTTGATCAATTTAATACTAAAATTATATATTATGATTTGCATAAGGTTGATAACATCAACATCCCTTTTTCAACCGTCTTACCTAACCGATTTTTACGATTGAGGTGTCATTTTAAAACTTATAAACTAGACCACCTGCGTGTAGAAATTAAAAAGGTTCATTTCATTATGATCTTCTCCCCCGAATGCTTTAAAATGTCCATTATCACTTGTTCTAAGACAATAAATAGGTATTCTCTGTCTGCACTGTTCCTAACATCCCCCACCAGAGCACCGAGTTAAAAAAGTAATTTTGCCGTGCTTAGACCTGCAGCACTTGTGGTGTAGTGGTTACAGTCTCTACTTACAGAAGCAAAGGTTCCAGGTTTGAATCTTATCAGATGTCACTAGAATTTGCAATTCAGGAATAATTGTATAACATCAATATAAGCACGTTCCCGCATTAAATATTTTAAAATTTAAATTATTTTTAATTTTTTTATGTTTTTAGGAATTAGGGATATGTGGGATGTCCCTAGGAATTAGGATATCATGTGGAGAGGACCTCAGGATCTCCTGAGGATGTCCTACTGATATCGTGGGATGTGATTTGCATGATCCTGGGATATCCAAGGGATATCCTGTCGATGTCCTCGTGCTGTGCGGGATAGTATTTTTACAAGTTCATTTTCAATCCACAAGCCAAACCATGTATAAAACAAGTTGGTCAGTCACCTTGCCGGGGGTGAGAGTGCCGTCATGCATGGTTCGGCCCATGTAGAGGTTCTCGCCGTCGGCCGTCTGGCCCACGACGATGGCCTCCGGAGGAACCCGTCCGTCGCAGTCCTCGGCCCAGGCTGCGTGGTGACTCAGCAGCACCTGTATCAAGTAAATTTGTCTTTAAACCTTGAGCGGGCGCTTCACCGGGAAAACGGCAGCAGGCGTGCGGAGTTTTACTCTGCAACACTAAATCGCACAAATTTAACCCATTTTCAATTCAATTCAATTCATTTATTTTCATGCCACAAAACAGATACAAATCCAATTACATTGTAGCATAAAACAGTAAAAATTACAAATATAGCACAAGATAGAAGTTTAAATACTAATATAATAAAAATAAATAAATCGTCTACTGTAGCTGTCCCCTTTACTTCGATGAATTTGGCGATTAATGAAAGTTGAACAGAATTAATTTGCATACTAAAACATAACAATTTAAACAATTGTTTAAACAATTTAAACAATTTAAATTAAACAAATTGTTTAAATTGTTTAAACAATTTAACAACAACAAATTAAAAACATTGTTTAAATTGTTTAAACAATTTAAACATCATTTTACATGTTTTATAACGAAATATTGTATTTAAATGTTGAAAATCTTCATTAGGAATCACATTTCATCATCGATACAATTAACTGTTCAACTTAATAGGTGTAATATTTCAATTGAACATAGTAAGTAATTTTCCAGTAAAAAACAGGTATTAATTGTTATTTAATTTTTGGACTTATCCTTTCGCTACTTTTTTTTGAAAGCGAAAGGAAATGTCCAGAAATCAAATAATAATTACAAATCCTACGCTGTTATGAATTTTAAAAATAGGTATCACTGTCTATGTTATGAAAGAGGGCGCTCCGCAAACTTGCACGGCATCTCAGAATTGCAAATAACGAGGTACCAAGGGGGTGTGGGGGGTATAAATAGCTTTAGGAGATTCCTGGAATGAGGGGCATAAAGTACGGAGCCGGACACGACCGCCGACACCCATCATGTCTATTTATTTTAACTTAAAAAACATGTGCGGAGGAAAACTCCTCATGTGCCCGCTCGAGGGTTAATAAACGGTATCAGGAAACTGACACATACTTTGGCCATAGATGGCTCTCTGACTGGTCTATACCAATATAGAAGTTGACAATGGCTACAGTAACTATAAGCTGTCATTGTTCTGGTAAGTCTATTGGCTATCCGGATTGACCACCTTCCTGTTCATCTTGGTTTCTTCTCGTCTCTCTGGGAACTTCGATTCCTATCTGAGCTTGGATACCCAGTCAGGTTTGTGTCCTGTAGGGAATTGTGGATCCTCCAGGCATGTCCATCTGGGAGAATAAAACACGCTTGTCCTTATCCAAGAAAGTTCTAGGCCTCTGCTAGTCTGGAGGGCGAACCGACCTGGGTGAGACTCTTCACAACAAGGAGAGCTCCCAGGTGGAGGTCCTTGTCTGGGGATGCTTGGGAGCAGGTCTCATGTTGAGGGTGAGTCGTCCCCAGAAGAGCCTGGAGGATGGGTTGGAAATCTTTACCTTTTCCTTCAGAGGCGAGGCTGACTAACAATATCATACCTTTCCCAATATGACAATCCCTTCCTTCCATAAGCTGTACAATAATACTAGGGAGATGTGCCTAGCTGGCAGTGTTGGGGCTTTCATTTTTCCAAAGTCAGTCTAACAGTCTAACATATACTTTCACCCTTAAAGTCATTTAAAACAAGGAAACCTACCATAAAATAAAACAAATTTACAATTATTAAATGTTGTAACTGTTGTAACCGACTCTGAGTGAGTCGGTGGCGCAGTTGGCAGCACACCCGGCCCAGGTTCTGTGGCGGCAGCGTCACAGGATCGAGTCCCGATGATGCCGCATACTTTTAGCAGTACTGTTCATCCTTGTACTGTACCGGATCACTCCTTGGGTTTGCTTGATAACTTCCACGCACAGGCCTGAGGCCCATGTGGGAGGGGGGGCAAATGCAAGGTAAAAAGAGGCCGGCACCCTCTTTAAAAAAATTTTTTTAAATACATAGCAAATTTCATCATAATCGGTTAATCAGTAAGGGATATGTCGGTTTTTGAATGTCTTCCATAAGAATAAAATTTGTCAATGCACTGTGTTTACAACGAAATGTAAATATCGATTTCCCCAGCGACCAGTTGATGTAAACTAATAATTCAAAGTAGTTGAATTATTTTACAAGCAAAATTCAATGACTGCAATTACATTTTCATCATAGGTTTTGTAAAAAAAAATTTTAACACCAAAACTCCCATAACTTTTAAACCTGCATTTTTACAGACTTGCAGGTGGTGTCATATTTTTGGGCATTTTAAGCACTACAAACCATGAACGTGTTGTAAAAAGCGTAAGAGCCATTTTTGAGAAATAGGTTTTTGTTGTTTTTATGGAGTGAATACCCTTAAAAATTACACACAGACGGACAATTACACACGGAAATTACACACCCACACAGACGAACAGGCACCACTCCAAAAACCACTTTTTTGAATTCAAGGAGATTCAAACAAATATTTCCATTAACAACTCAAATTGAAAAAATTCTATGAAAAAATACTTTCCCCAAATACAGGGGGGGAGAAAGTTAAAATTACATCAATATGTATTCCATAAGTAAAGTTCAGCCATTACTTAGCGATATTGCACTATTTAAAGTAGATGCCTAAGCTTGAGCATAATTTATACTTTGACATTTTAAACTTAAATGGGTCTTAAAACTGTTCAGTTTTGGAACATTGGAACATTTAAACTATACTTACATGTTCTTTAATTAACATTAAAATTTTTGGTGCATGTCATGTGGTTTTGCTTGGATTTGATGTTACAAAATGAGATCATTCATAGAAAAATTTACGGGGGAGCTAATCTTTGGAATTGTTTGTTACCTTTAAACTTTGTAAAGACAAATTAAATTTTAATTTTATTTTGCCTTTCATATTTAATCAATGACTTGTATTATTTATTTAATGAAAAATTACACACTTTTCAGGACTTTTCTATTATGTCCCTTATTTTGTAATATTTTCCTATTGTGCCAAAGTAATTATTTTCATTCATTATAAATGAAATTGTTTGCAATTGGTATACACCGAATGAGTGAAAGTATTTGATGTCAGTATTCATGTCGGTTATACCTTCCAATGGGAGATTATCAATTATGGGAGATTCGTACGACAAAATTCAAAGAACTTGACCGACTGCGATATGGCATGTCTTATCCAACAAAGCCAATATCAAACCACTTTGGCCACCAGATCAGTATACACGGCCTTAATGTGTTTCATGTATACTGAAGATGCATTGTTATTGATGGTAAAAGTGTATTACTATAGATAGACATTTTAGATACTTGCAATTTAATTTTTGATGGTAGCAATATACCATTAAAGATAAAAATACTTTAATGCTTTAAATTTTTTAGGTCTCCGGTCAGACCCAAATTTCCTGAGTTATTAAATTTAAAAAATATATATATAATTTGACAGATTAGTCTTTTCTCACTGGAAAATTTGCCATTGTTACTGTTATTAATTCGCAACACAACATACACCATATGTGATGTGGAAAGTGAAAAGGGACCTCAAGTCGCAGGAGTAAATTTTACAGTATGGGCATTTCAGTCGAACCGGGTCAAAAATATTGATTTTTAAGTTTTGATTGGATACGATGCCCTAATCTTTCCTGTACACATTCATTCAGTTATTTTAGTGATAAGAATCTGAGAAATATTAAAAAATAATTGATTTAGCAGTCTATGTCATGAATATGAAAAGGGACCTCAAGTCGCTTAAATGGGAAATAACATGGCGGGCGACTTCAGGTCCCATTTCCCAAATATGCAAGCCCGCATTCACAGAGTCGTCAGGGGCATTACAAAACTAGATTCTCCTGACATCTATCGGCGGATAAGTGAACTACTTCAAGTTTTTTGTTGTATAAGAATATTGTCCAAGTCCGAAAATCACCGTCTTGACAGTGTATTTCTCTTTTATTCCTCGGTATTCTGCCTTCCAACTTGAGGTCCCTTTCCTAACTTCTCACTTTTTTGTTTTTCAAACAATAAAATTGTAAGTGTATCACATCTGTTTTTATTTAGATTTAAAGATCTAGTTTTCAGCTTTATTTTGATACCCGATTCATTTCTTAAATACTAATAATAAATATTCTGTGAACGTTTCTGTGAACGATTCCGTGTCAGGTTTCGGGCCTTGATTTCCTAAAATACCTGTTTTAACGAGATAAAATTAAAATGCCAATAACTTAAAGACAAAAAAATCATAGCACTATAAATTATACGTCAAATTGTTTGTAATTTAATGCTGAATTTCAGGATGTTAAAATTAGAAAATTCCGACTTGAGGTCCCTTTTCACTTTCCGCATCACATATTGATGGGGACCTTTACCTCAAATTGATGCACATGATGTTCCTTCCCTCCCCAGGGCACGTAGGCCTTGTGGTGAGAGGGCGCGATCTTGGCAGGCAGTAAGTCTCCCTCGTAGTAAGCTCTCCCTGCGTACAGAGGACCTCCGTCCTTGTCTCTCCCCGCATGAACCGCGTTGTACGGAATCTGACCCGGCTCACAGTGGACCCAGTGGAACTCTCCCTGGCAGTGGGATGGCCGCTCCCATTGGTACCACCCGTAACCTACAACAGTCGAATGTATTTACCTGAATTACAGTTACAGTAAGTTAATTTTCCAGTAACTGGTGGACTGCGCCTTGCTCTGTATTATTTTATATTTACCAGTTCATTCCATTGCTATAAAACAATTTGATAATATTTGTAAATACACTTTTTATTACTCTATGCAATCTTTATCCCACACGCTGTCCTTTTCCTTCATGGTTATAGTTTGGAAACAGCTGTTATGATTACTTTATTTGTTTACACTTTTCTTGTTTATTTCGTTGCTTTCATGGCAACTCATAAGGCCAATGTTAAAATCTTACAACTTTAAAATTCATTTTATTACACCATTAGATTTTCTCTGGCAAAGTAACCTGCATAGAACATGATTTGGTGTCATAAAAATTACTTATTTCCATACTGAAAGAAATCCTCGGAGCCGTTTTTAAGATAATTGTGCATGCAAGCACAAAAGATAACATTGCTCATAAAGGAGTGTAAGAGTGTAGGATTTTCTTTTTTTTAATCTAGTGATAATTTTTTAAAGTATCTACTTCATAAACCCTAACCCTACAAAATATATTTGATGTAGAATAACACTGGAAAAAAATCAAAGAAATGTCTGATTATTTGTTTGAAGATTTCATCAGACTCACCAATACAATTACAGCTTCTACTTACTGTTTTCATTGTCGATCTCTGTAATGTACTCAGGGCAGATACAATGGGGGGGAGTTTATTCTATCAATTATTTCATTTTGTTTAAAATCATAGAATTATTGGAGGGTTTAGATAATTGTATGTATTCAATCCTTTTGTATTACATTTATTATAGTAATAGTGTAAGTCCAGGATTTGGTGTGGAGGAGGGGGTGCATGATTTTGATCCTGAGGATCCGGATGCGGATTGTGGAAACGGTAATAATGTTTTTTAAAGAAAATTGAAGGGGTCTCCCGTAAAACATTCTAAGCAGCAAAATTTCAAAATCAGAGATTTTCAGTGAAAAAGGTTCTACAGGACACGAGCTACACTGTGGTATATTTAATTTTGAAGATATTTGAGTTAGCAGCCCTGATTTCGTCTGTCAGTTGGCATGGTTCACGGGGCTCTACAGACTTTCTTGAGAATAACATTGTATTCGCCAAAAGATTTATACCCGCCGTTTGTTGCGTTGTCGCCCAGCGACCAAAATCGCGTGAATAAAAATAAGAAAAGGAAAGTAAATATTGGAAAGTGGGAGGATAAGACCAGGAAGGAATATAGAATTGCTGGAATACCCTGTATTTCAAAAACTAAGAAGCCAAGGCCTGGAAAATTGCCCCTAAGAGTAATAATGTTTTAAACGCCACATTTGGATAACTTTTACCAAAATGACATATCATGTTATGTAACAACATTACATTTTGTACTTTTTATATCAATAAAATTGTTTTATATTAGGTTTTGTTTTCGTTCATGTTGGCAATCCTACATTCCCTGATGTTTTCTTCCAAAGCAGGAGAGCAGTCCATCAGAGAACGTTTCAAACGCTAGTCGTTTAGAACATTATAACCCAAAAAAAAAAAATACATAAAACTTTTTAAAATGCTCAATGGCCAGTAAAAATTTAATATGAGGCTACATTATGATGTTATAAATGGGTACTAAAATATTATACATGATTGTAAGTTCTAACTCTAAAATACCCCCGTTGCAGCAGTCCTGCATACTCAGCGAATTTCAAGTGCATAAATAAATAATTTAAATGAAGTCTCGCATCAAGTAAAATCAATATACATTCAAAAGAAAGCGTGCAAAAATAATCTCCTAGTGGCTTTTAGGAGCAAAAGGCTATAAAAAAATAATAGCCTATACTTGGCACGAAAATGCTATGTTCAAAACTTCAAAACAGCTGGCTTTTCCAATTTAATCATGTGGAGAAATTACCAGCTGTTTAAGTTTGAGTAAAAAATTTCATAAACATCATCAGTAAAAATCTGTATTCGCTATAGTACATTTATTTGACATATTTAGTTATCTGGCCTTGAAATAAGCCATGTGTCTGTATCCACCATATAGCAACAAGCTTTGAATCAATCAGCTCACATGTTTTAATGTAAACAAAGCAGAAGTTTTAGATCCCAATGCTACTTAAATGACAGTTATTTTATGTTTTCTAGCAAACTTTAAGAAATTACAGTACTTTTCCTGAGTCCCTGACATTAAAACATTTAATTTGAGCCCTTTTCCCTCATCCTGTGACTTGCCTAATGCCCACAATTGCTATTCAAAAACAAATTATTCTCCATAAGATTAGTATGGAAAAATGCAGGTTTACTGCCACAGATATTTGAAAATGAGGTACCATAGGCTACAATCCAATGTATCTAAACTATATGAAGCCTCATAACATGTTTTATCAAGATATTTTGAGGACTAAGAAAGCTATCCAATTTTATTTACCTCTCATAAGGTTAACATTGGGAAAGAGAGTACACAGGTTTGCTGCCTCAGGAATTTGATGATTTGGATATTTTAAGCCATAATCAAGTAGATATTAACTGTATGAGGCCCCATGCCAGTTCTTATCAGGATATTTTGAGAAATAAGCAAACTACACAACTTTGTTTATTACCCATAAGGTTGACATGGAGAATGAGTATGCAGGTTTGCATGAAAATGTAAAAATAGGGTATTTTAGGCCATAATCCAGTATATTTCAACTAGATGAAGCCACATATAAAGTTTTATCAAGATACGTCAAAAAAAAGGAAGATATAGAATTTTTTTTATTTCCCATAAGGATAACATGGGAAATGAGTATGCAGGTTTGCTGCCATAAAAAAGGAAATATTGGGGATTTTAGATTAAAATGCATTAGATCTCATCTAAATGAAGCCAGAAACCAAGTTTTATTAAGATATGTTATGAAATAAGCGAGATATAGAATTTTATCTATTTCCCATAAGGTTAACATAGGGACAACGTACTGTGTTTACCACTTTCAATATCTCGGTAACCAATGGACATAGAGCAATGATTCAAAATACTAAATTGTGTGTTTTTTCGAGCTGAATTCAATGGTGCCAAACAAAATTAGATTATTTTTATTTTTCTATGTGAAAAACCCAAAAAACCCATTTTTGGGGGGTTTATCCCCCTTAACCCCCCCTTCGAGAGGTCCGATCGGGCTGGTTTTCGAACTCATCCGAATAATTACTACTTTACACACCTGTGCCAAATTTCATTCTGATCGGACCATTTTTGCGAGCGCTATCGTGCTTACAGACACATAGATATATATATATATATAGATATATATATATATAGAAATTCGAACGAATGGTGTTTTTTGCTTCTGGGGGCCCCAAAACGAAAAGTTATCATGGTCTCGGGCTTAGGTCTTACCATGAGACCTACGGTAATAGCTTCTTCCCTTTAGGGGAAATTCGCTAAAAAACCTAAATTTTAGAATTCAACTTTCAACGCTTGATTACTCAAAACTAGGTTTTTGTTGCTTGGAATTTTGTGGAAAACTCCTTCAATGGGATAGAGAATGCAAGGAAGAAGGGTTCATACATTCAGATTCAGATGAAATGAGTTTGAGGAGTGGTCAAAATTGTCGTCAAAGTTTGATAAACAACATGCCAAACCAGCCTACCGATCTACTTTAAACATCATTACTCATCCTGTTTTAAGTGGAAATTTGAGATTAAGAAACATTTTAGAAACATTTTATCATCCATCTTTCAGATACATTTATATATATGGTACATCACAAAAAATCATTATCTGCAGACGTTAATGTTTATAAAAATTATGTATATAATAATCATGGCAAACTGATTGTCACCACAGTTATATATGCAGCTCTTGAATATTTGATTGGACACCAATATGATTTGAGCTTTGCGGATTTATGCATCAAAACTAATGTTAAGATTTTGGAACTTTTATTTTACTCTATGTTCTGTAAGTTTTATTTAAAGTCCTATATTGTCAATTAAATATTAGTAAAAACCAGTATTATTACAAAGATGATGGATCAAACAGTCTACACAATGCTTTAAATAAATAAAATAAATAATGTCTTTATTTCGGAGCGACTTTAAAAATGTATACAGTTGTTTTTTAAAATAACTCAATTTGTCAAAATCAAGCTTAGAATATTAACAAAAATTGGTAAAACTATTCTAAATTTAAAATAATTATCTTCTCAAAATGCCTTAAAACTATTTTCAAAAGAGGAGTAGCCTAAGTACTTAATTTGTTGTGGGACACTGTTGTAGATCTGAGGAGCGAAATGGGAAAAAGCATTTCTACCAACCTCAAGCGTAACCCTTGGCACCTCAAGCATATTGTCCTGTCGTGTCTCTGATCTCCGACACACAAACCTTCAACAAACTCCTGAGGTACAGAGGGAAGCCTGTTTGCAAGATTTCATGCACTAAGCATGCCACCTTGAACCTGACGGAAAGCTTTAAAGGAAGCAAAATAGTGCCTTGCGAGACTGACTTATATGGTCAAATTTCCTCAAGTCATATACAAACCTTAGGGCAGAATTTTGAAGTCTCTGAAGTTGCACTGTAATATCAAGAGATAACCTGCCACCAAAGACTGGAAGACCATATAACATTGAAGGAAAAATGACTGATTTTACGAATTCTACTTTGGGTTCAGCTTTCAGCAGCCCCCTTAACCTGAACAAGGATCTCAATTTGCACATCGTACTGCGATTGACAGACCGAACATGGCTCGAGAATGTGAGATGTGAATCAAAGGTGACCCCTAGGATCTTAACCGTGTCTGATACTG